>CM035422.1:139242216-139619716 GCA_020310875.1 Ceratopteris richardii
ATTCAGAGGAGCCTGGCATTTTTCGAGGCATTGATTATGTCAAAATTCATCTACTTTTATAACGAACCATGGAAAATACATAGTCAGTGTAAGGCTTAGGTCATGGTACAGGCAATATTGAAGGAACCAGCAGGAGACAAGAGTACAGCAAACCAATGTGTGAAAACTCCTAGAGAATGTGGAGCGAAAATGATATAAAATAATCCAAGCATCTGATCGTGAACATGGCTGTGTTAGTCAATGTTGTTTAAATTGTAGTTACAAAAGGAGCATGAAGCTGCACGATGCTTACATAATCTACTAAAAAAAAATGTTTTTAGTACAATCTTACTCGCACGCTTCTGCATAATTTTGCACAAGCTGTAGAATTTACAATCCTCTTCACTCTTTACTCCCACTTTTTGAGAGAAGCATAGCTGTAGTACAAGAACTATGAAGACTTAATCTTGCCATGAACTTTAATTACTGACTAAAATTAATATCTAGATCATTTCGGGAAAAAAGGATTTTCAGTGACTGAAAAGTTTTCCAAGCAGCCACTGCGAGGAACAATAATGCCAATTGACTATGAGAAACAATAATGCCGCTTGACAAACCCTGAGCTCAAGAAGACAATGGTGGATGGGTTTAGCAGTCTGGGGTTCTATTTGGAATAGAGGGCCCCATGTTTGAAGGCAATCTGGATGGCCATCCTGAGGTAGCTGCTAAAGAACTACTCTGACTGGAGTATGGACGGGCTTTAAACATAGCTCCATGTCTGTGGAAAGTAATGAATGAATGGTCCATCATTGTGTATACACATTCCCCATAAAGTTGGAGCATAAGACAACACAATAACCTGAGCTTGTAAATATTTTGGAACTGGACAAGATTTCCATAAAAATGCCTTCCATATGACATCCCATCCAATCCACAAATCCGTTGCAGAGTGAGAAGTGAGTCCAAAACCATTTTGAGATCAAGGGCCATCATTGCATTGAGATGCACATTCCCAGCAGTTCTCTTCTTCTTCAAAATTTACATACTGCCTCCGTCTCAACCTTATCAGCATCCTTGATAAAACCTTCTTTTCTTAAGCCATGGCTCACACTTCTGTAAGTCCATGAGTCTGGATCTAAACCTAAATGGGTCATCTTTTGTAAGTAATTAAAAGCTTCCTGTGCACAATTAGACTCTGAAAGGTGCTTAAGCATAACCTTGAATGTTTCTGCATGTAAATGTACACCATCCTGAACCAGCTTTGAGAATAATTGGCATGCTCGTGTTGTTCTACCTGATCCAGCATACCCAGCAAGCAAACATTTGTAGGCTACCCAATCTACCACAAGACCCCTCGCTTCCATCTCGAGCATCAAAATCTCAGCATGTTCTGGTTTCCCAGTTCTTCCACACCCATAAATTAATGTATGATATATCATGGCATTTGGAGAGCACCCAATCCTATCCATCTCTTCAAAGAGGCAGAAAGCATCTTCAAATCTTCCTGCTTTCTGCAGCCCATGTATCAAAGAATTATAGGTCCTCACATCAGGTAGCAAACCCCTCTCCTTCATCTCCTCAAAGTACAAGAGTGCCTCATAGGCTTTGCCATATCTGCTTAAGGCTGTAATCACCACTGTATAAGTTGCAGCTGTTGTAATAGAAGGCATTTTCCTAATTTTGGCAAACAGAGACTTCATCTCATCCAATTGTTTTGCCTTGCCAAAAGCATCCAAAAGTATAACAAAGGTATACTCATTGGGATAATGCCCCTCAGCAAACATTTGATCAATGACTGTAAAGATTAATCCAGTCTGTTTTGATTTGGCTAAGATATTCAACATGGTATTGTATGTAATGGTCAATGGTTGTATACCTTGAATCCTCATCTCGCTCCACAGCTCATGGGCTTCCTCTACTAATTGGCACGATCCAGGTACTTCAGCAACACATTGTATGTAACAACATTAGGAGTAGGACCAGACATTTTCATTGCTTTATATACTTCTAAAGATTTGGCAAGATTGCCACATTTGCCAGCTGCCTCGAGAAGATAATTGTAGCTTCGTATGTCTGGTTGAACTCCTGAAGCAGGCATCTCCTCAAAAAGCTTAACAGCTTCAGCAAGCCTTCCTTCGCTGGCAAAACCTTTGATTAAAAAATTAAAAAGGTTTGGCTTCCGCACACAAGCAATAGTAATGAGCTCCTGAAGAAGTACATGTGCTGTCTCCACTTCTCCATTCAGCGCTAATGGAGCAATAAGGAGATCAAGAACAGCAGCATCAGGATTCCTACCAAGCTGTTTATATTCCATGTACAGGACATATGCCTCCTTATGCCTTCCACACTTCACAAAGACTTCCACGAGAGCTGTGAAAACAGATTTTGTCAGAAGCAAGCCCTTCTGCCTCGCTTCACTCCAAAATTTCCTAGCTTCTTCAACATGACCTGCTCTACTGAGACCAATAACTAGAGATCCATAAATAGTTCGTTTATCCATGCCACCCATAGCTCTCATTGTTGCAAAAATTTTGCAAGCTGTTTCCATTTGCCCTAATCTAGAAAGGCCACTGACAAGTGCTTCATGAGCCTCAATTGAAGCCCAGATTTCCCTGCTTTTCATTTCATTATAAAGCTTCACGGCATCCTCAAGTTTTCCTTTCTTACAAAGGATGACGATTGATGTGCTTTGCTATATGGATATATTCACGTCATGAGACTCTAAACCTTGTGAATGAGTGCTGCTTTCAGGTAGAGTGTTTTCTGGCAGGATGTTATACTGCACATACGAATTCGGATAAGCATTCCTTTGATTGGAGACAGTGCCCTCATCTAAACGAGAACCGGACGAAAAATTCCTACTCTTCATCCTGAAATCGTTTATAGAAAACATGTTTCTCATACAAAGTGACCATCCCTGATATCCTCTGAAATGGGGATCTCCTGTAGGGTATGTGACGGGGTATGTGACCGTAGATATCAACAATGAATGTAGACGATGGACGGATAGCAATCTAAGGGGCAGCATGATAGGGAGTAATAATCTGGAGAGACAGCATGTGGAAGTACACCCTTGGAGCCCCTGCTGATGAAAACATCAGAGCCGATTCGCTAATGCTGCTCCACAATCTCTTCCTTATCACAATGACCGTATGTTCAATTTCCACCTGTTGACTCTAAGAACCTACGATTTGCCTGACATAAGCCACCCCTTGAGGGTGTTGTCCCCATCAGAGGGCAACATAGTGCTTAAATTTCGAATGTGAGTGATAAGGGAATGAGCGGACTGCGAGAAAGACCATTGGGGCATCGATGGTATATCGATGAGCAATCCTCGCAGGCGATGGAGGAGATGCAGCAGATCATACAATCGTTTGGTCAACTGGCTGTTCTAAGTTTTTCTGTCGCTGTCTAGTATAAGCCAGCACTTACAAGTTCTGCGTCCTCCTAGAGTGCATGTGTGATCTGGGCATGATTGCACGATGGTGACTGGAGCACACGTCCTTGAGGCCATGAGGACTTCCCACCCGTACCCACGGTAAAACGCTCTTCCTGTGAGCTGAATGAAATTCCCTTAGCGGATTCGTGATGTCATGGGCGTGCTCTTTTCTCCTGATATGAACATGTCATAGAAAAGCAAAAACAAACTGTATCTTATTTACAGTGATAGACTACAAAGCTTGAGGAAGAGACCTTGTATCGTGGGTGGCAGCTCTCGGGAAAACTCTCCTTTTGTTATGTTCTCTCACCAAGCATTCTAGATTTTGAACAGAGTTTTTTTTAGCGAGAAACATCGACAGTGAAGATCTTCTTCTTTAAAATCGAAGGGCACACGTATCCTTTTCTATCGTCTTTGTAAAAGGAGAAAAACAGAGTTTTCTAACCATAGTAGACAATTTTCTAGATAACATGTCAATAAACAAGATAAAAATTTGTATACAACCTCACTCATTTACATACATAGACAATAGAAAATATAGTAGGTTTTATTATGTAATATCATTCTCTACCTCATCACTTCAGATACCCCACACACATAATTGCATACATATATCCACACTACTTGAAATGATTATACTCATAGTTTAGACATACCTACATAGGAACGAAGAGAAAATCCAAGAGCTCAAAAAAAAAGATCAATAATGTAGGTATGTGATTTAAGATTCCATAACAAAATAAACACACACACACATTTTTTTGCATGTTCAACCTTGGACTATATATACACTTGCATACCCACATACTTCCATACATACTTTGCGCACACGTTAATGCATACATATGTCAACCATGGACATACTATAGACATATTGTACACCTTTACGCATGCATACACACTTGCACACGTGTATGTATACATATTTTCACACATGAATACACACATGCAAACACGTTTGCACACATACACACATATACGAGCATGCACACGTACACACATATACGACCATGCACACATACACCTACTCTTAAATTGGCACACACCTCCACAATGCACATGCGAACCAACACACGCATGCACATGTATACTCCAAGTCATACATATACTCCAAGCCTCTAGGCCACTTGACAATAAAAGATGGTTTTGCTCCGCTAACTTCAGATATTCAACAATTACTTTATTGTATTTGCCAAGAATAACAAATGAAATACTAAATAGACATGATATACCTTTTGTTGATAATTGATAGCTTTTTTTAATCTGTAAATTGAAAAAAAAAAAAGAATTACGTGCTCTCTGAGTGTAGAGAAGGATAGTGTCTTCAATAGAGGAGTAGAGACATCAAATAAACATCATTCTAGAGAGACTCTTGGATTTATAATACAAATTACTTTAAGGGCCAATATGATACAATAGAAAAAGTTACAAGTTGTAACATAGGGAATTTAGCTAAGTTCAATAAATATGCCGCTAAAGCAATCTATGGAAAAGGGAATTGCTCTAGCCTCTAGGTAACACAAGATAAGTATAAATCATGTATCTCCATAACCATAGTCAAAGTTTGGCAAGAAACAACGATAGAGGCTACCATTTGCACTTTCCAAGAAAGAACCAACAACTAAAAGACAAATATGTTGTCATTTCTAAGGTTGTAGAGGCTTAGGAGGACTTTTTCTCCATTGAATTGATGTATGATCTTTAAATCACCCTAATGAAAATTCCATGAGGTAGAGCTTGTGTTGTGAGAAAAAAAATCTTAGCAGCTCTCCTCTAAAGAAAATGGAAGAGGATAGCTACATAGTAACATAGTTTCACACACATACATAGATACACACACATCTGCAAAGCATGCTCTTGCTCTCTCTTCTTCTTTTGCTTCAACACTTGCTTCTCCCTCAGGTGTTGGTGGGCGATAGCCTCGCCAACGTGGCTTCAATCCCAACATCACCTTTCTCCCTCTCAGTTTTGTGACTTTGTGGCAAGGGGTTTTTGCTTGGCAGATCATCAATTGTCCTTCTCAAGTATTCCTTTTGGCCTTGTGGGATTTCCCTTAGGCTCCATCTTTCTCTCTTAGCACTAATGGGTAGGGCCATAATGTTTTCCTTGCTTTTCATTAGCAAGCTTGTTCATCAAGCCTTGGAGAAGGGAAATGGGGACTCTCTTTTCCTTTTTGGTGTTAAAATATCATCAACGGTTAAGAAAACATCCATACACCAAATTTTTTCTCTCTACTTCTTACCCTTCACTAGTATTAGAGCAATTTTGCATGCAAACTACATTGAAAGCACCCACTTATGAAACCATACAGCAAATTTATACGCTCTAGTTCTTTCCCTTCACTAATATTAGAGCATTTTTGCATGTAGGCACATATATTCACCAAAATCCACAAGTTGCACAACAACTCAGCAACTTCAAGGCTTATGATAAAAGCAATGGCCAACTCATATATCTTTGCATACCTTGTCATTTCCTTGGCATCCTTTACATCAAAGTTATTGTTGACATCATCATTTGCACACAATGAGGGACCTCAATGATAAAGGAAGATGGAGGTTATTGGTACTTCCTTGGAGATCACCCATCCTAGTATTGTCTTCCCTAGAGTTCACTTAGATGGCACTTTCTTGCTAGTAAGCTACACCTACTTGGTGATAGAGGAGGAAGAAAGACTAAGCTTGGCCTTATCTTGAGCAAAATTTGGTTCTTCAAAGATCTCTTTTTTGGCCTCAAAAAGTGTATGTGAAGCAATTTTTTGGGTGATTCTTGGATCCATTTTGAAGTTGCTTGGTTCATAGTTATTTTTGCACAAGTTTAAGAGCTTCAACAAAGGTATCTTTTATGATTTGCATATAGGGAATGTTCAGCATTGGATTTGTTTTCTAGTCATATCAGTGTCCTTAAAAGTTTTTTGGACAAGTCTCAATTGTGATGGGAGTAGCCATCTGTAATAAAATAATAGGCAGGAGATGGTTGAACCACACCCTTGACCGACAAGAGATGGTTGATTTCTATGTGCTTAGTTCGTGCATGACAAATAGGGTTCTTGGTCATGGATATGCAGCTCTAGTTGTCGCATCTCCACCTTGTAGCCTCCTGTCCTTGAATTCATATATGACATAGGATCCTTCTCAACCATACTACTTCACATGCACATGTCGATTTGTACTCATCTTCGATAGAAGATAGTGCTACGATCCGTTGCTTCTTACTGATCCAAGAAACAATTCCAAAACCTCAAGAGAAGAAATATCCAAAAACTGATTTTTTGGAATCAATATCCCCTGCCCAATCTGAGTCACAGTCTCCACTCAAAGATGATCCTTCATCGTAAAGAATACCATACTCAATGGTTCCTTTGACATACTTGAGTATCTGCGTACATGCCTTCCAATGTGTTAGGCATGGCTTATTAGAGAACCTGCTTACTACACCAATGGCATAAGAGATATTTGGTCTGCTATTACACAAGTAAATGAGACTTCCGACTAATCTCTTGTATCTTCCAATATCTACCAGAGGTGAAGTATCTTCAATAGAATTTGTGTTGACTTCCATTAGTGTAGGGATTTATTTGCAATCCTCCATGTCAAACGCCTCCAACACCTTCTTCGCATAGTAGTATGTTGAACTAAAGTAAGCACAAAATCACTTACACTAGTGACAATTGCACATAGTGCATCAGCATTCTGCCTCTTCTAAGCTCATAGAAGATCTGGATCTGGCTGAATCATCAATCTTGAATTTGGTGGATCTTCAACTGGTATAGGCTCATGATATGGGATTTACGAGAATTGACCATGTAAGATACTTCACGGAGTTCCATTTTAGTTATGAAATTCAACTATCTAGTTTAGTAGAATTGTATTTTACGAATTGGATGAGAATCACCAGTAGTGGGATAGTGGGGATTGTCTGTTTCCCTTTGATAACTATTCTTCTATGGCAAAGAAGAAAAGGACTCATCATCCATAGAGTATGATTCCCACTAGACATAGAAGCAGTGTTTAGAGAACATCTCTTAGTTGAGATTTGAGGAGTAGAGTTATGCTCTACTATAGGAATTCATTTACTCTACTTCTCAATGAGGTTTTCCTTCATATGGAAGTCTAATTCTCCATTGCTTAGGAACAAAAAGAGATTGAGAGCCTATGTGTTCTCATTTATGAAGAATAGAGTTAGAGAAATTCAATACAATCTCTTTTATGAGAAAGGGAAAATGGAAAAAGATTCCATTGCTAGAGCCTTCTTCCTTAGTTAAGATAGAGAGGGAGAGAGCTATAAAATCTCTAGATTGTCTAGGTAGGAGTGGCACTACCTTATCAAAGAAAATATGGAGATCTAGTAGTCATAGTGGTTGGATTGAATCTCATCTAAAGACTCTATAGGAGGTGGTTATTTCTATTTCCATTAGTGATCTTTGAATAGATGAGGAGAACTAGCAATTGACATTTATGCAACTGGCAGTGTAGTGATCACTTCTCTTTTTGGTTTTTCAAAGATAGGGATAAATCTAACTAGAACAATATCACTATGTTAGGTGGTCTTTTTTCATAAGAAAGATGATTGAGTAGCAAATATGAAGATTGTACTTATGGATTATTTGAATCTCATAAAGGAATGCTTTTGCATCAGCATGCATACTACGGGGAAGAGAAAATTCTAGAGTTTACATTATTGTCAATAGTATCTCTTCCAATAGAACTTAGTCCAAACTTATGGATGACAAATCAAGAGCTTCTTGGTTAATGGAATGTAGAAATTTCATTTTCCCACCTATAATTTCTCATATATGAGCCGAGATAATACATTTGCAAAGGGCATAAGGATAGTTTAGGTAAAAACTATTACTTGTGAGTACACTCAACGTTAGGAAGACCTAGAGTGGCATGAGTTCAAGTCCATAATTTTATCTCTAAAGAGTTTTGGAATCATTTTTCTTATGGGACTTTGTTCTAAATTGTAGAGGATACATGGTTTATTATTTTCACTTGAGGTATGCTCAAGTCTATTTAGCCTGACTCTCTACATTTATCTTTCAAATTTTCACTCCACCAAGGATAGATCATGTCTTAGGAAATAGATCACTTTAATAATGATAAAATGAGTTGTTATGGAAGTGATAGTTTGGAAGTTGAGTGTATATGGGAGATAGTAGACACTACCATGACAATTTTCCACCTTTAAGTTGTTCTCATATGAGTGTTCTTAAAGGGGGAGTATATGGGGAAGAAACACACATAAATGACCATGTACATCGAGTACATGGGGTTTTGGGAAGTTCAAGCACCTTTTTCTACATATACAGACATTTCGTCTACATTTTCAAGGATGAAATGTTTACAAGGGTAAGGAAATTTTAAATCACATATTGTCATAGAGGTTGTGATATCATATCATATCATAGAGGGTGTGAATCACCTCTTAAAAGGAGGCATTGACATCAATGCCAAATGGCCTCAATAGGTACTATGGGAGAGAAGAGTCTCATGCAAGTATTCTCATAGAGAGGATGGCATGGATGTCATCTGGGAGAAGAATGGAAACGATATTTTTGTGCGCTTTTGGCCATGATGACCATCCACAAGAGAATTTTATAGCAAAAGGTTAATGGTTGAAAGTTGTGATGTATTTTGTATGTTGGTTGTTGAGGATAATTTGGATAATACCAATTACCCATTATGGGCTTATATGATGTGTCATTTATTGGTTGCAAAAGGACTATGGAATATTGTGCAGGGTGTTGAAAAATGTCTTATTACACTTGCAAACATAGTTGTTAAAGGTGATGTATTGTCATTGAAGATGAAGATATTCTACATGTTCATGTTCGTGCTGCGGTTCCTACTTCACCTAGTGCAGAGTGAATTCATTGGGATCGCAGAGATGCTCAGGCACATGCATTGACAACCTTATTTGTCAAACGTGCCATTATTCCTTACATTTGCTCTTGCAGAATATCTAAGGATGTTTGGGATACAGTTACCACTTTATACCAGGCAAGGAATGAGGCTCGTGTTCCTTATCTCCAAAAACAATTGGAGAGTGATCACATGAATGAAGGAGATTCCATGAATAGTTTTCTGACAAAGATCAAAGATTTGAAGGAACAATTGATTTTTGTTGATGAAGTCTTGCTTGATAGTTCACTTGTGCAAACTATTTTGAATGGTCTTCCTGATTCATATCAGAGTTTTGTGTCTACTCTTTGTTTGATGATGAAAGGCAATCCAAATGCCTTAACATTTGAGGAGCTAGTCTCTGTTCTATTGTAAGAAGATCGGTCTAGGTAGAACAGGTCCATTATGCATGTTGTAGATCAAGATTTCATGGCTAGTCAGAAGGGCAAAGGTAAATGGAGGTCTTCTACTAGTAAGCACAAATTTGCTAGCTTTGCACAATCAAAGAAGGATGATAGAGATGAGAAGAAAATAGAAAAGCAAAAATTGTTTTGTAAATATTGTAAAGGAAAGTCATAAGGAGCTATCCAAAACTAGCTGCTAAAGAGGCAAGAAAGAAAGAGGTTGGAATGGTTGTTGTAGATGCCTCTACACCCAAAACAGAGTCTGCTAATCTTGTGCAGAATGAAGAATGGGCATTTACCATTGTTTGCAGTTATGACCCATCTTCTCATGAACGGTGTATGTCTATCGTAGACTCAAATGTTTGGTACTTTGATAGTGGGGCAACCAAACATATTACCTCGCAGCATAGTTCTCAATAGTTGGGATCAGAGCAAGTCATTCAGGCTTTCTTTAGCACCATTGACACCCTTTTGATCACAGTCTCATAATCATACAAAAATTGGCGAGCATACTCTAGGTCATTAGAATTTCAAAATATCTTTGTAGTATGCAACTTTTTCCCTTTAAGCCAAACATGCACATAGTTTTTTGTTCACCAATACAAGAACATTGAAGTCTGTAATAGATTTAGAAGAGCTTGATTGGGTATTTTTTGTTCAAATTCTTTGAGATACAATGATTTTTTTGCATCAAGGTATATAGTCACTAGCCATGGCTAAAAGCAATGATGTATTTTGTATGTTGGCTATTGAGGATAAGTTAGATGGTTCTACTTACTGACATACATGATGCATCTTGTATTGGTATCTTTGTAGGGGTGCTAGAGATGCACACACACATGCATTTATAGCTCTGTTTATCAAATGTGCCATTATTCCTCATGTTTGCTGATGTAGAACAATAAAAGATGCTTAGGACACTCTTATCACACTACATCAGGCAAGAATTGAGGCTCATGTTGCTTACCTTTGAAAATAGTTAGAGAGTGAGAATATGAATGAAGGAGATTCAATGGACACTTTTCTAACAAAAATAAAAGATTTGAAAGATCAAATGATTTCAATTGATGAAAATTTTCTAGATTTCAGTTGTGAAGACTATCTTAATCGTCTTATTAAGAGTTTTGTTCTCCTCTTCATTTGATGATGATGATGAAAGGAAATTCAAATGCTTTAACTTTGAGAATTTATTCTCTCTTTTGTAGGGATATCAATCTAGAAAAAACAATAATGCATGTTGTAGATCAAGCTTTCTTAGCCAGCCAAAAGGTTAAAGGTAAATGGAGCTCTTATGCACCTAAAAAAGAGTCTGCCAACTTTGTTCAAAATGAAGAATATGTGTTTACTAGTTAGTGCAACTTTGACCCATCTTCTCATGAGCAATGTATGTATGTAGTAGAATTCAACATTTGGTATTTTGATAGTTGTGCAACCAAACATATTACCTCACTGTTATACTTTATGGAATAATGGAATGTTATATGAATTTTAATGTCTTGAGGTTTTTAATGTGATTTGTGTTTTGATTTAGTAGTTGAAGACTCATGAGGGTGTGAATGCACATGGACTTATTCAGATATTTTTGAAGACAATTAAAAGATAGTATTTTAGAAAAATAATAGATCGCATTAGAAAACGACATTTTTGTAAAAATAGTAGATCGCCTAAAAAGTGGCAATTTTGTAAATAAAGTATATTTTTGTAAACGCACGATTTTTGAAGCGTCGCCCTCATGTATCTTCTATTCAGGATGTAATGAAAAAATACCTATAAATACACATGCTTTGATAGACTTGTCCATTAGAGTATGTGGGGGGATATTATACCCAATTTGATGTCTAGTCTCTTGTCTCTCTCTATTCTGTTTATGCTTTTGTGAGATTTCATTTCTTACTTTCTCTACATATGTGCGTCTACAAGATCCGATCAACAGTGGTATCAGAGCCAAGGCATGTATATAGAGGTGGTTTCTCGACGTCCGATTGTGATTTGCAATGTTCATTTGCGATTTGGCATCTTTCTCGATCATCTGGTCCAAGTTTTAGTTTATCACGTTTGTTTGTGTTTGGTTTGCCGGTGTGTTTTTTTGAATTTTTTACTGTGCAATATGCTCCTCTCACACTATGCATTGTGCTCACTATGATACTCTACTCACTGTGCTCATTGTGCTCACTATGCTCATTGTACTCACTGTGCTCAGTGTACTCACTATGCTCACTATGCTCATTGTACTCCCTATACTCCCTATGTTCACTGTGCTCACTATACTCATTGTACTCCTTGTGCACTATTCATTGTTTGAGTTCGTTTATCAAATTCATTTATCAATTTTGTTTTTCAATTCAGTTATTCCATTCGATTACTCCTTTGTTACTGTGAACTGTGCTTCTCTCACACTGTGCATTGTGTTCATTGTGACACTGTACTCACTGTGCTCATTGTGCTCACTGTACTCACTTTGCTCATTGTGCTCACTGTGTTCACTGTACTCCCTGTACTCCCTATGCTCACTATGCTCAATGTACTCCCTGTGCACTGTTCATTGTTCGAGTCTGTTTATCAAATTTGTTTTCCAAATTCATTTATCAAGTTCATTTATCAATTCAGTTATCCATTCGGTTACTCCTTCGGCTGTCGACTAAGGCATAGAACTATGGCATAACTTTGGCATCTTTGGCTTCTCTAGCACTCATGGTTCTCTTGGTTCACTTTTGTTCCCTTTGGTTCTGTTGGCTATGCATGAACTAATTCTAACTTATGAGTGACAATAAGAGCTTCCTTATTTCCCTAGTTAGCCTACTTACTTCTTTAATTAGCTTAATTAGTTCTTTATTTAGCATGTAGGGGATTTGAACCCACAACCTCACACTTACAAGAGATATGCTTTTTATCCACTAGCCTATTTTCACTTTTTGATACCCCATTTCTTTTAATTGATATTATTTATTTATTGATTTATTTATCAAACACTCCCATTTATTTTATTTATTTATTTATTATTCTTATATACACTATTGTTAAAATTCTTCTCACATGTTTAGTCCTAGGTTTTGATTCTATATAAGGCCATGGACCCTATCCACAATACCGAGGATTTCGGTACATCACCCCCATCGGGGGGTACCAATTGAGCAACAATTGGAGCTTTTGCAACACGAACTCCAACATGCTCAAAACAAGATAAAAGAACGCGATGTTGCACTCCAACAAATACAGAGTGATGACAACAACCTAGTTAGGGTGGTGAAGGCCATTATCATCGCTCAAAAACAAGGCATACCCTCCAAGCTTGGTGCCAAAAATTTCCAATTGACTTTTATTCTGACACATCATATTTTGAAATTGAGAAAGTGAAATTTGTTACTAATTATTTTGTGGGTAAGGCCCAGTTATGGTGGAATGTTTTGTGGCATAGCACTGACTACCCCACCACATGGACCACATTTCAAGAAAAAATCAAGGAGTCTTTCCTTCCTCCCCAGTTCCACTTACATGCTCATCGATCATGGATAATTTTTGGATGGAAAGATGGAGATATTGTGTCTACCTAAAATTGCTTTTGGCAATGACTACTACTTATTCATTTGCTTTAAACGATTCCTCAAGATACCTTGAAACGGAAGTATGAAGATGGTTTGGATATGGGAATCCAAGCCAAGCTCAACACACTATGTCCTATGACCCTTTATGAAGCTACTTCTTTTGCACATGATGTTGAGAAGGAGTTTTAGTTCATTACTAAGTCCATTCGCTTACAACAAATGCATCAACGACAACAACCAATCAGGCCTAATTTTCCTTTAAAGCATCCTTTTACTACTTTTTCTTCCCCTAGTTTCTAGTGCCCACATACTTTTTAGCACCCTCCCCAATCCAATTTCTCACCAGTACCCAACACAAAACCCCCTTACACCCTACCAAACCTCCAACCTTCAAACTATGATGATGGATGCTCAACAAAAGAGGCCCCGTATCACTTATTGGCATTGTGGTAAGGTTGGACATACTAAAGCTAAATATAGGTCTTGAACGAATGACATGAAGCCCATCGAAGCTCAAGTACACAACATGGAGGTGGTTCATGAAGACACTCAACCTGATTGGACCAAAGAAGCATTGGGAAAGGATCTAAAGACCTTGGGCAACAAAATTTCTATTAATTCTTTACTTTGCATGCAAGGTACTATTAATGGTAAATTTGTTAATATTTTACATGATGATGGTAGTTTGCATGATGTTATTTCTTATACACTAGTGCAAGATCTTCAATTACATCCACTTCCTTCTATGTATAAAGTTAAGGCTGCATTTCAAGGAAATAGATATAATGTTACAAGCGAAGTGCATAACGTTCAGATTTGTATAGGTTCATATGTAGATGAATGCACTTTTCTTAATTGATCCTTTGCAGTCCTAATGATGTTATACTTGACATGCCTTTTTGTCATCATTATAATCCATGCATTGATTATCATACATACACCATGAGTTTTAAGTTTAACAATCAAGATATTTCTTTGTTTACAATGCATGAATTCCAACCATTTCCATTAATTAGTCATACTCAAGTAAAACATCCATTTAGGAAAGGCTACAGTTCATGTATTGTCTTTGTCAATAACATAGTTGATTATACACATACACTTCCTAATGCACATAAATCATTTATGGATTCCTATCAGGATTGCTTTATGGCTGACTTTCCTTCTAAACTACCACCTTCTAGGGGATCTCTTGACCATAATATAGACTTAATTCTCAATAGTTCTCCTCCCCATAAAGCAGCTTAGATAAAAAAGAACTAGGTAATCAAGTAAAGGATCTACTCCACAAAGGACTTATAAGGCCTAGTTCTTCTCCCTTTAGAGCACCTATTCTTTTAGTAGAGAAGAGAACAAGATTTATAGGATGTGCATTGACTATAGAGCACTCATTAAGATCACAATTAAAAACAGATTTCCTATTCCTAGGATAGATGATTTGTTAGATAAACTTTGTGGAGCACGTGTCTTTAGCAAAATTGATCTTAAATTTGGGTTTCATGAGATATGAATGACACAAAATGACATTTATAATAGTGCCTTTAGAACTTAGATTGGTCACTTTGAATTCATGGTAATGCCTTTTGGACTTACCAATGCACCTGCTACATTTGCACATATGATGAATACCATTTTTCTTGATTACCAAGCATCTGTTCTTGTTTTCTTTGATGGTATACTTGTCTATAGTGAGAATGACATTTAGCAATTGTCTTTAACTTGTTATGAAAAAAAAAACTTTATGCCAATCTTGAAAAGAGTTATTTTTTCCAAAAAGAATTATAGTATTTAGGAAATATTGTTTCTAATCAAGGAATTCATGTAGATCCAAAGAAAATTAAAGTATTTGAAGAATCGCATGTACCTCAATTTGTGAATCATGTCCACACTTTTCTAGGATTAGCTAGTATTTACAGAAATTTTGTAAACGGTTTTTCCTATTTAGCACTTCCACTCACATTATTATTGAAGAAAAAGGTAAAATTTGCATGGGGATTAGCACAACAAAAATATTTTAAAAAACTCATGTTGGAGATAGATGTCTGTGGAAGCACGCGAACAGCACAAGGAAGAAGAAGAAGCTTGGAGCACAAACACACAATACTGAATGTATTACTAGAGAATGTACAAAGATAAGTAGCCCATTAGGGCAATAGGCGTATGTACAAGCCGAGGGAAAAAAACCTCCTAAAGAGGGAAAAAAGTGCCCGGGCGGTCCTAGTGTGTTCACACACATCACTACCTAAATATATCAACAAATCCCCCCTGGGAGTGATGCGGTGAACAAGGAGCTGGCACTCATGTATAAGGAAGTGCCAAGCTATGTGGAAATCACTCCACAAAAGGAAGTAAGCCCAAAGCTTTGCGAAAAGCTTCAAACTTCTCCCTAGGCAGAGCCTTCGTGAAAAGGTCTGCAATGTTCTCCTGCATGGGCACATATGCCAAGCTGATCTCCCCAGCAGAGAACCTCTCCCTGACATAGTGATAATGCACCTCAATGTGATTAGTGCGAGCATGGAACACAGGGTTCCTTGCAACTTCTAATGCGCTCTGACTGTCAGTGAAGATGGTGGTGGCAGAAGACTGGCCAACACCCAAATCAGCCATAAGGCGTCTGAGCCACACACACTCAACAGTAGCTGTGAAAGCTTCCCTATACTAAGCCTCACAACTGGAAGTGGCCACAGTAGGCTGCTTCTTGCTCAACCAAGATATACATGAGCTACCAAGCATGAAGCAAAAACCGCTAGTGGACACACGAGTGTCATAGCAACCAACCCAATCTGAGTCAGAAAAAGCATGCAAATGTGGCGGTAGTGATCCCCCCTTGGGATAAAACAACCCAAGTAGCCGAGTACCACTCAAGTAGCGAAAGATGCGCTTAACTGCTTTCCAATGTGTGACTCCTGGGCAATGCATAAACCTGCTCATCTGTGAGACAGCAAACTGAATATTTGGTCGAGTAATGCATAAGTAAATCAAGCATCTAACAGCCTGCTGTTGACAGGATGCGGGAAGAAGCAAGTATGGACACACATGCAGATCTAGCACTGAGGCAACCCTTCATTTTTTTCAAAAAACCCTCACATCATTTTAAAGTGATTCTCATCACTACAAACCCTTGTAAATATCATTTCACCTTTTTGTAGCTCCATTTTGTACAAGCCGAGGAGTCCTCGAGCTTGGGGAGCCTTAGATGTAGTCGCCTGTCAATTTTCATAATTTTTAGATCTCGTTTGGGCCCTCAAATAAGCCCTGGAACCTAATTTTTAACTAGGCCGGACACTAGGTCTGGACAGGGCCAAAGCTAGTCAAAAACTATAAATAGAGCTAGAGAGCTCATTTTTGGGGTTAGCTTCTTGTAGTTTGAGCTTGTATGAGAACTTTCTTGCAATAGAAGTGATTCCATTGTCTACTCTCTTTGTTCTTACTGCGTGTGCGCGTGTGTGTGTATGTGTGTGCATGCTTGTGTGCTTCTCACTCACGCACTTGTGCTTCCACTTGCTCGTGGTCTTCATACCATCCTCACGTCTCCCCGGATTGACATTAAAGGAGGTGCTACTCATCACTGAGCTACACCAAATTTTGGCGCCGTTGCCGGGGATCGAGCTTTGAGGACGAGCGTGTGATGGTAAGACGTAGAGAGGACGCGTTGGAATGGTAAGTAGTAGGTAAATTTCTGATTTTTTTCCATCTCCTTCTTCATCTCCATCTCCATCTTCATCTCCACCTCCACCTCCTTCTCCACTACAAATTCCCTCTTCCTTATCATTCCCTCATTTGTTGTGTGCGAGTTTGAGAGAGAGCGATTGTGCGTGCTTGTATTTGTGTGTTTTTTGCATGTTTCTAGCAGGTGGCAGCTCCATCATCATCTCCAGCAAGCTCAGCAGGTACAGAAATTGTCTGCACAGTCCCCGAGGCGTTGAGCTCGAGCTATCGCGACACTCCGAAAATTTCACCCAATCACGATTCTGAGTGCACCACGACACTGCGCAGGCCTAGAGCTCCCAGGAACACTAGATAGAACAGAAAAATTCACCATATCCCGAGCTATCGCGACACTCCGAGGTATCGCGACACCCCGCGACCTATCGCGACACTCCGAGGTATCGCGACACCCCACGACCTATCGCGACACTTCGAAGTATCGCGACACTCCGAGGTATCGCGACACTTCCCACCTATCGCGACACTCCCAGGTATCGCGACACTTCCCACCTATCGCGACACTCCCAGGTATCGCGACACTTCCCACCTATCGCGACACTCCCAGGTATCGCGACACTTCCCACCTATCACGACACTCCCAGGTATCGGACACTCCGAGCTATCGCGACACTCCGAGGTATCGCGACACTCCGAGTTATCGCGACACTCCGAGCTATCGCGACACTCCGAGTTATCACGACACTCCGAGCTATCGCGACACTCCGAGTTATCGCGACACTCCGAGTTATCGCGACACTCCGAGCTATCGCGACACTCCGAGGTATCACGACACTCCGAGGTATCGCGACACTCCCCACCTATCGCGACACTCCGACCCGACCTATCGCGATACACGGCCATTAACGCATGAAAATTTAGGGTTAATTTTTTGAGTGATTGGGAGGCTAGTTGAGCTTCATTTTTGGCACCTTGGTATAACTTTAGAACCTTGGAAGTGGGCAAAAGGCCTAGAAACCAGAGAGGGATCTCCTGAACCCTGAGAGCCTGTTTTGACCCTTTAGTGCCTGAATGGTCATAACTTGACCATACGAACTCCGATTGATGAGATTTTGGTCTCGTTGGAAAGCTCGTTGAGAATCCTACGTGGACCTCGACTGGTTTTTGTAAGAATTATACGCGGAGTTTTAGAACATGCATTTGTAAGTTGACCTTTAGGTGGAACTAAGTGGTTCTCAGATTCAGGGGGTACAGTGAGCTACTCCAAGGGGACTAAAATTATTGAAGTGTGTCTTTCAAATACCTGTGGAAATAAAGCTATACTAACTGGTGAGTTTTTGCAGGAACTTTGTGGGCACTCAAGGCAATCCAAAGCAAGCTAGCAAGGGTGAGTACCGAGCTTGGGAGAAGGCTTCCTGGGCTTGTGTAGCAGTTTGGTCAACCAGCTAATTGAGGTTGGAAGATCTCTCAACCCTCCTTTGTCAATTCCTAGCCTAGGCTAAGTACGACTTAGGTGTGGTAATTAATTAGGGCAACGTTAGGCACGAATCAAGTCCAAGAATATTAATCAACAAAGTGCAAGAAGTAAATAGGTCTTAAGTGCGAAAACCCTAAGGGACAAAAGATAAACGGGAATCGATCACTCATCAAGTGCGGAAATTCACTTAAGTACTCCTGACGACGCAATTTCAGACAAGACCATAAACACAATATTCAACTAAAAAGAACAAAGTGATTGGTGCAAAATCAGCCTGCAACGAGAGTGTGCTTGGGTTCCAGGGGGTGAATAAATCAGGCATATGAACCTTAGATCAGGCAGACACTTAGGCCGAGACAGACAAAGCCTCAGATCTTCTGAAGCTAGTGTCAATCACACTGCCAGGTCTTGGGCCCAGCAGTTGAGTGATTACCCATACACTCCCAGATCAGAAACAAGTGATTCTGAGATGTCCTATCACATGGAGAGATCAGTAGGTAGTTCAGGGTTGGCTTACCTAGAGAAGCCAGAAGGGCCTTATAAGACGCAATTGGAATATATCAGGACGAATCGTCTAGGTGCTCGCATCTACGAAGACGGACTGAGAAGATCGGTGGTCCAGATTAAGAACCCCGATCAACCCTATGGATTAGACCACCCGGTAGTCAAGTTTGAGAATGGAGCCTACCTCGATAAAGAAGGGACTATATATGTAGTCACCACTCTCCCTGATAGAACTGATGAGTTTGGAAATGTGATTGCGGAGACCGACATGGGTGATATAGAGCAAGGGAACTTAGAGAGAGAGCCAAGAACTCCCCGTGGTAAATCTGTCTTGACCAGAATCATGACTCCAGAATGGATTCCACAGGATAATAAAAGCATAGATCTGCTGTTAAACCGAGAAACCGATGAGGTTTTTTGGAGATATAAATCTCCTCAATCTCATGAAGTGAGTGCCCTCACAATCTATGAGTTTAAAGACCCTGATAGCCCAGGTCAACTGACCTACCTAGACAATGCATCAGAGAGAATCTTTGTGGTCACAGAGCATGGCAGACATGCCTACACATGGAAGGGAGAATTTGTTTTTCCCCAACCAAGGTCTAATGTGTCCCTTGGTCACCAAGGAGCTGGGACCTCCCAAGCTCATGGGGCTCAGAGAGATAGAAGTAGAGACAAACCTGAGGTAAGTTTCGCCAACTCCCTGGGAAGAGAAAGAACGGGAACAGAAAGGAATAGAGTGGAACCTGAGAGACATAGAACCCCATGGAATCAAAGGAATATTGAGGATTTTCCTTTGCCAAGGCCGAGAGAACACACTAGGACCCTGCGACCAACTCAACTGGTGAAGTCCATGAAGAATTACTTCGATGGCACGGGAGACCCTTATGACCATGTGGCAGAATTTCGACAAGTATTGAAAGCTGAACAGGTAGAGGACCTATTCACACAATATAATGCTTTCGGTCTAACCCTTAGGAACACTGCCCTTACGTGGTTCCAACCACTGAATGAGAGGCATTTCAGAAACATAGACCAACTCTTAGAGGCATTTATTGTTGAGTTTTCTAAGAGTGGAATCAAGCATAACACCTCCTCACTAATTCATAGCTTCAAACAAACACCTCAAGAGACGGTCAGACTAGCTGGAAGAAGATTTAGACAGTACCTGGAGAGATGCCCTATGCCGGAGTTACCCACACCAGCCAAACAAGTGGCCTTGTTCCTAGACGGATTGTTGAGCACTAAGCTCAGGTCATATGTGTACCTGAAGGACCCTAGAACGATAGAGGAGTGCGTGCGCATGTGCATAGACATTGAGGACAATCTAGGTGAGGAATTAGAACTATCAAAAATCTATAAGGATTCTGATAGCTCTAGTAACATGGCATCTGGTCAATCCACATCCATCGAGGAACTTGCAGAGAAGGTAGCCCAAAAACTAGGTGTCTCTAGCAAGCAAATTCCAAGATTTGCCCCAGTTAAGCGGTGCTACAATTGTGGCGGTGAACATATGGCAAGTGTATGCCCCATTATGGCCCAACCCCAGGCGAATCCTAGTAGCCAGTACTGCACCATAGAGCGCAGATACACCAACCACACTGCACAAGACTGCCCATATAACAAGCAAACTGTTAGGCAAAATTATCCTCAGCCATATCCACAACATGGTAGATACCAGAATCAGTACCCATCACCACAATACAACAGACCACAGCAAACTTATCAGCCACCTTATCAAGGGCAGCAGAGACCTCAACCAGTCCTAGTGCAGCAACCCCCTGCTCCAACCAATGTGATCCCAGTGAAATATGCATCTACTGAAGAAAATCCGAATAGAGCCATAGTTCCAGTCACCCCATTGCTATCAGACAGTGATCCAAGTGACCATAGTTTTGACTCCACACATATTGATAGCCCACATGCTTACTACATGCAGTCACCCGAGCATAACGAGTCATACTATTATGAGGACCCAAGTGAAAATAGTGGGGAACCTGAGTATTCTAATGCTATGTACACAAACCCCAACTCTAGACCTCAACCTAGGCAGGTACGACCTCCATTTCCTAGAGGACCATGCTTCAGGTGTCAGGGAGATCACCTTATACGTGATTGTCCACTGCCTGCCCCTACACAGCCTCAACCAGTAACCGTTCAGGGCTTCTGTCAAGACTGCGGGAAAGAGCATCTCCTACGAGATTGCCCGAAGAACCCTAATAACATGCCTAAAATCACTCCTATCAATGTTGTTGGGTTAGTTGTAGACTCCACAGGGAGTGTGACTTCCACAGCACCTGGGCAGGTGATCACAAGAGCCCAGGCACGTCAACAACACCAAGGTGTGGGTCCCGAAAAGAGCCCCAAGGTGAGTGAAACAGAGAGCATACCCAAAAAGAGAACTAACGCCTGGAAGGATAGTCGTGAAAGAATGAAGAGGCAATGGGCAAAAAAGATAAACGAACTTGAAGAAAGCGTGAGAGAAACCAAGGCAAAAATCACAGAAATCACATCTCAACCGCACTCCCACACACTTCCACCACTACCATCCCCATCACCCTCCATTTCTCCACCCTCTAACACACCCCTCGTAACCCACCCACCACCCCGAGTAGGATCAGTATTAGCTGACCCCACTCCTGAAGGCTTGGACATGATGTTCAAAGCCTACCAGGCTCGACTTCAAGAAGGACCAACAGTTGCAAATCTAGACAAGAGTTACCCTAGAGCAGATTTAGAGATTGAACGGATGAAAATGTGCATGAAAATGGTAGAACAAGCTCAAGCTATACTTGAGACTAGTCAAAAGTTCAATCAGACCAACTCTGTCAAGCCGGATTTGCATTTCCAAGGCTTACTAGAAAAATTAGAGCAGTTGGTAAACAAATCACAAGTTTCTTTACCTCCACAGGCTCAACCAGTTGTTGAAAGAGGGAGCTCACCACCTAAGGGAGCTTATGTTCCTAATTCCACGAATGCTGGAATACCTCCTTCAATTCAACAGTACTCTCAAGAGTTCTTGCGGGAAATACAAGAAGAGAAATGGGCCAAGGAGAAGGGTAATTTCCCTCCTATTCCTGAGATTGATGATCTTCATGATCAGTTTCCCCAAGACATTCCGTCTATCTATGGAGATCAAACAGAGCAACAAGAGGATGAGAGATTAGATTTTGAATCTAATTCTTTACAGGAGTTGCCTCATTTCACAGGCCCATGGGAATCTGAATCTCTCCAGATCCGAGCTCCCACTATATTGGTGAGAAATGAAGACTCAGTGATTCCCAGGAACACTGATGTTGTGAAGAACACTAAGGTTCAATGTCACCTCACTGTAGAGGAACTCCTCAAGGCAAAACCGGAGCTCTGGGATCATGTGAAGGATCAGGTTCCAGAACTTGAATCCAATGCACCAAAAGTAGGCTCTAAACAAAAAGTACCCGAGGTACCTCTCGACAAGATAGGAGACATGAGCGAAGGTGAAGAAGGTAACACTTATCTTCCGATCACCTATCAAGGTTACACAACCAAAGCAATTGTGGATTCGGGTGCCGGTGTTGCTATCGCGACCACCTCCCTGTGGAAGCGATGGGGCAAACCCACCTTAAGACCAACGAGAATGAAACTTCAAATGGCAGATGGTCATTTTGAAAGACCTCTCGGATTGCTTGAAGGGATAACTCTAACCACTTGTGGTGTGGAGTTTGAACATACGTTCGCTATATGTGACTTTGAGAAGAATAATGTTTACGAGATGATCCTTGGAAGACCTTTCCTACGACAATTGCAAATAGTACAGGATTGGGGAACCAACTCCTTGTACTTACAGCACTTAGGGGTCACCACCAAGGTCAATCTGAAGGATCACACCTTCAGAGATGTACCACCCCTACAGTGGAATCCTATCCACAAAGTGAAAGAGGACTCTATCTCCGTGCATTCTGGAAGTTCACCTGAACCATCCTGGTTGCATGAAGATACTCACTTGTGGATGTGCAAGGTTGCAGAGGAAGAGGAAAAGCGCCTAAAAGCAAGAGAAGAAGGAACTCCCCCAAGAGATAGACCAATAAAAGACCCAGCCTATACACCGATGATATTTCCAGATGAGGAATTTGAGCCTCATGGTTGGGCAGAAATCTTAGCTACCATGGACATTGCAGTCAATGAGGAACAATGGACACCCCATTGTGATGAGGAGGGTTATGATATTTCAGTGTTCATGTGTCAGCCCTTGTTGGAAGAGTGTGATCCTAGTGAGTTCATAGAAGAAGAAGAGAGTGACGATGATCTAGAATCCATTGTGATGGATACTTACTTTGACTCAGAGGAACACTACTTAGAAGACATAGGAGTGTTAACCCAAAAAGAAGAAGAACCCCTTGCAAGTATTAAAACGATAAGTTCAAAGAAAAGAAGTGAAGGAGGTCAAAAGAAAAAGAAAAGAAAAGCAGTAAGACAAGAAGAGGAAGAATCATTGTTTGAAGTACCAGAAAATTTCAAGAAATATGAAGTGGAAGACTGGAAAATTTTGGTACGAATGCCTAAGAGAGAGGCCATTATAGGAGAAGCATATGACAATAAAGAAAAGACCAAAAAAATTGTAGTGACCATTGAGGGGAACGAAGAGCGATGTACGTACATAGGAGACGACCTAAGTGCAGAAGAAGAAGCAGAGCTTGTAGCTCTATTAAGGGAATATAGGGATGTGTTCGCATGGCATTATAGAGACTTGAAAGGAGTAGATCCAGAGATTTGCTCTCATACAATTCCGATGACTGCTGATGCTAAGCCCACCAAACAAAAACCCTACACATATAATGACAATTATGCGGCCAAAATAAAAGAGGAAATTGACAGGCTGATTGAAGCTGGATTCATCTATGAGATTGAGCACACTGAATGGGTGTCCCCCATTGTAGTGGTGCCCAAGAAGAATGGGAAATTGCGAGTGTGCATTAACCTTAAAAAAGTCAATGCCGCTACGATCCGAGATAGTTATCCTCTTCCAATCACTGAACATCTATTGGAGCGTGTTGCAGGCAAGGAAGTTTACAGCTTCCTTGATGGATTTTCAGGTTACAACCAAGTAGCCATTGCCCCCGAAGATCAACACAAAACGGCCTTTGCCACAGAATGGGGAATCTTTGCATTTCGTGTGATGCCATTTGGGCTCACCAATGCACCTGCCACATTCCAAAGACTCATGTGTCATGTCTTCAAAGAGTTCTTGCGAAAGAGCTTAGAAGTATATGTGGATGATTTGTGCGCTCATTCCCAAGAGAGAAGTGGCCACATCCCTGAGCTCAGGCAAATCTTCAACAAATGTAGAGATTATCGAGTGTGTCTGAATCCAGAGAAGTGTGTGTTTATGGTACGCCAAGGTAAGATCTTAGGTCACATTGTTTCTAAGAATGGAATATCAACAGATGAAGACAAGGTAAGAGCAATAGCAGAATTGGCCAGACCAGGGAATGTGAAAGAGGTACAAGCCTTTATGGGCCATTGTGGATATTACCGTAGGTTTATCCATATGTATGCCATCATAGCTAAACCTCTCTATGGGTTGTTAACAAATTTTGAGTGGAGTGAGGAATGCGAGACTTCCTTCAACGAGCTGAAGAGACGTTTGTGCACAGCACCAATATTGACTACACCAGATTGGAACAAACCCTTCCATGTCCATGTAGATGCCTCCAATCATGCAATAGGATGTGTACTAGCACAACCCACAGGTGAGGGAAACCTAGATTTGCCGATAGCATATGCTAGTAGGCAATTGAATGCAGCGGAACGAAAGTACACCACAACGGAAAGAGAAGGCCTAGGTATGGTATATGCTGTGAAGAAGTTTAGACACTATCTATTGGCCAATAAGTTCAAGTTTTTCACTGATCATCAAGCTTTACTATATTTGGTCAATAAACCTTGCAATACAGGCCGCTTAGTAAGATGGTTCCTCTTACTAATGGAATACGACTTTGAAGTTGTTGTCAGGAAAGGTAGAACCCATCTTAGGGCAGACCATCTTTCTCGCATCACTTCAGGAGAGCCACCGCAAGGAGTGTCTGATGAATTGCCCGATGCTTATCTGTTCAATTTAGAAGTTGTTCCTAAATGGGCAAATAAGTTGGTACCAGTCCTAACCTTCGGGCCTGCAAATAAGAATGTGAAAACAAGCAAAGAGGAAATTGTAAAATCACTAAAGTATCAAATATTGGCCGGAAGTATGTACAAGCAAGATGCCGAGGGCGTATTAGCATGTTGTGTCGAGGACGATGAACATACTAGTTGGTTGCAACAAGCCCATGAGGGATTGCTAGGGAATCACTACTCTAAACAACGAACATTGCAGAATCTAAAACTCTTAGGAGTGTATTGGCCTAGCATGGACAAAGAAATACAAGAGTGGATCCACAATTGTCCAGTGTGCCAGAAAAGACCCCCAGTGGAGCATGCCACTCTTTATCATGTGTCGTTAGTCCCTGATTGGAGTGCTCCATTGGTTGAGTTCATGAGATCGGGAACATTGCCCAATCAGGCTAGTCTTGCCAGAAAACGGAGCATGGAGCAAGAGGCTCAAGACTATGCCTTAGTAGGAGACAACCTATATCGAAGAGGCAAGGATGGTTACCTAAGACTGTGCGTACATGAATCAGACTACTTGAAAGTCTTAGAAACGGCACACAGCGGTGCTGCAGGTGGACACTTTGGGCCTGACAGAGTGATTAAGACTATTCTATTCTCAGGACTGTGGTGGCCCACTCTTCATATGGATGCACATACTTATGTGAAGAGTTGCGACACATGCCAACGTACCCAATATCCGATAAGAAAAGATGAAATGCCATTAAGACCAATGATGGGAGGACGTGCGTTTTCAAAGTGGGGTATAGACTTTGTCGGTCCCATCAACCCCCCAGCTAGGAACTCCCATGCAGAATACATTATTGTAGCCACAGATTACCTTACGAAGTGGGTGGAAGTAAAGGCCACGACAAAGAATGATGCTCAAACAACGGCTAAGTTCTTATTCGAAAATGTGTTCACTAGATATGGGTTACCAATAGAGTTAGTTAGTGATAGAGGTACACACTTCTTGAATGAGGTCATTGAAAATCTCCTTCAAGAATTCATGGTGGTACATAAAAAGTCTGCACCCTATCACCCACAAGCTAACGGACAAGCCGAGAGCACGAATAAGATCCTGTGTAACGTATTGACGAAACTGGTTAATAATAAACGCTCTGATTGGGACAAACAACTTCACCATGCTGTTTGGGCATACCGAGTTGCCTACAAAACGGTACTCAATGCCACCCCATTTCAGATGGTCTTCGGACAGAATGCAGTGTTACCACTAGATTTCCTAATCCCAGCTTTAAGAGTAGCACAAGAGCATGAGTGGAATGGACATGAGTTGTCCTCTAGGATCTTAGATCTAGAGCGTTTAGGTGAGACGAGGCTACGAGCAGCAGTAGGTATCTATGCTGCAAAGAAACGGCAAAAGGCATACGTTGATGCCCATGTGAAGGATAAGGGCTTGAAGGCAGGAGATCTAGTGTTAGTCTACACATTGAAACAACACGCAAGAAAGCTAGAAAAGAGAGGCTACGGACCTATGATCATTAATAGGATCTCCACGAGTGGAGCAGTACAACTAGCCACTTTAGAGGGGGAGGTCCTCCCAAACTATATTAGCGGATGCAGAGTCAAGCTGTATCAGGCACCCCTCACGGAGGAGATGCTAAGCCGACTCAATATTGCTAAGCAACGTAAAGAGGAGGAAAAACGAATTCGAGAAGAAGCACAGGCAGAGGCCTTAGAGCGTATCAAACGAATGAAGTTGAGAAGACAAGGAAGGGACCAGCCTATGACTAACACTGAAGAGTCTCCAGGCTATCACATGGCCATGTGTGAGGCTTCAGGTGAACGTATCCATAAGATAGTGGACCGACGACCTTTTGTGACCCTAGAAATAGGACAAAGAGACAGCACAACAAGTGTGAGGGCTTTAATTGATTCAGGAGCAGCCACAAGTGCAGTTCGGCTTTCTTATTGCCAGCAGCTGCAATTGGAGGTAAAACCCATAGAAGCCTATCTGATAGGATAAGGAGGTGTTGAAACCCCCTGCATGGGAGAGGTGGATCTTCCCCTCTACATACAAGAGGTCCTCATGCCAGTAAAAGTGCTAGTGTGTGAAGACGAGGATCTGACCGAACCTCTTGTCTTAGGCCAAGACTGGATCTATGATCACGCAGTCAACCTCAACCTAAGAAGTGGACTTCTTCAGGCTTGGGTAGGCCAAAGTCGTCTCACGATTGAATTAGAAAATCAAGCACTCAAACCAATAGAACAGGCACCAACTCCTGGTCCCTCCAGGATTCCACACGAAGATAACCATGATGTGCTTGTCCAAACTTCTATGGTGCAGAAGGAGTTCCTAACTGATCCAAAGAAGATTCTAAACGAACGGACCGAACATCACTCTACACAAAGGAGGCCGCTGATCAAGAGGCAGGAGCGCCAACCCGCGCAACATGGAGCATCTCGTGGCGTGAAGCAGATCTGGATACGCAAGGATGGGAAACCCACAACTCCAATAGCAGATTCTCAAGGAGACAAGAAACGACCCTCACCATCAAGGAACCAAGTGAAGAAACCCCCTAGGATAACCCCTAGGCATACCATTTCTATTTGGGTTCCTAAGCGGTCAATGAAGGCCACCCCTAATGCTAGACAGATATGGGTGCCCAAGGCTAGCTTACAAGCCCAAATTACTTCACCTTCAGGCACTAGGATGAAGCAGCTTTCGCAAGCACTCTTGGCCAACAACTCAGAAAGTGACAAGATATCTACACCTCTCACTGTCCCCACTCCCATCAACCCCAGGAATGTCTGGAAATGGGTACCCACAAGGTTCCAAATACATCACACTCTCATTCCGAAATCTTCACCTGTCCTTAGCTCTAAGAGCTACGACCCCTCTACCAGAGTGTGGAGAATTAAACTGTGTACTAAACCCCCTGACCCTATTCTGTAAATCCGTCCACACTAACACAGAAGCATTCCGAGCCCATTGCATAACCAAAGTATGCATCTAGGATGACACTGACCTTTAATCACCACTCACACATATCATAAACACCTCACCACTAACCACTGACCTCCGGGATTGTCATGTTAGTATTGTGAAGGGAACACCATTACATCTTGTTTCCTATGCAACACTAATGTGCCTTTCGTCTTCCAGCAGATAAGCAACCTACTCTCATGGCAACAGCGGCAGGCACAAGCTCTCAGGCAGGATCTGGTGCTCCTATCAATTGGGATGCCATGCCAGTGGAAGCTCTACCAATAGCTAGGCCTGAAGAACTCTTGAATGTGCGAAGGATTCCTATTCCAAATCCACCCAGTGGACTAACCGAAAGAGTAAAAGGGCACTCCCATTGGTTCAATGAAATGCCAGGGGATTTGGGAGACGCAGATCACATCTGGGAGTCCAAGATGGAGTGTGGAGGGGTTTGGTGGACCTTCCAATTCTTTTCAAGAGAATTTGAGACCTTACAGAATGCAGCTCCACTTCAGGATATCTGGCAAAAGGCAGGACTACAAGCTTACTTCAGTGCAGCTCTACCTAAACCTGACTTCCTCAGGTGCTACTACTTGATTGCTACGTTGAAACCTACCGGGGATAAAGATCATTCAGGCACATTCTGGGTGCCCTCCTTATCCAATCTGGAGGAGATGAGGAAGTTTGAATTAAATGTAACGTTAATCAGGGAAGCCCTTCAAATGTATGGCACTCATGTGCCTTCAGATCGCGACCCCTTGATACCAGAATCAATGAAAAGCAATAGAGTCAAGAAGCTCAAAGAAATGTGCGCCCTCACCCCCAACATCGCCATACCTCTGCGGATGTGCCTCCAGCACTTCGCATTTCCCGCTCAGGACCGTTTCACTCAGCCTCACAAGAAGATATGGTACGGGTTGTATTTAGCAGAGACCGGAAGCTTGCCCATTAAGATGCCGGTATGGATCTTAGATCAGGTATATGAGGCTGGCAAGCGGGGGGTGAGGAAGCCCACTTTACATGGTTGTTGTGCGCTGACAAGAATCATCTACAGATGTCTGGCATATGATGTGCCAGTTGCTCGAGCCCTAAAGTATGCACACCTGGAGTTGTTCAAAGGGCGAAAGTCAGGGAGTCAGCCTGCAAAAAGAATGCGTGGATCCCTTTCACAAGTCCTGATCCCTCCAGTAACCACCGCCGAAGTCTCCACTAGAGAGGAAGCCCAGGTGGCACCTATCACAATCCATCTCCAAGAGTCTCAACCAAGAGAGGTGGTACAGCCCACTCCTTCTGCCCCTCCACTACCTACCGATGCAGAATTTGCAGCGATGGCCACCTTCACCGAGGACCCAAATTTTGATTTTGAAACATTTCTGCAGACGGCTCATCTATCAGACAGTGAAGGTTACCCTGACAATGTCGATCCGGGGGCATCAACCCAAAGAGAGCATGCACGAGGCGAGACAAGCAGTGTACAGGAGATAGGAGTGGCACAACTTCCTCAAAGACTAAGCACACAAGCTCAGGAGAAGGCACCAAGAGATAACCCGGAAGAGAGTGAAGACGAAGCCCCTGCATATACGGCACAGCTCAAACGACTATACCAAACAATCAAGCAGGTACAACGACGCCATAAAATGTCAGAAGAAGCAAATAGGGCCCTAGTAAACCAGATGTTACACTCAGAGCATATCGACCCCCAGTTTGTAGAATCGCTAAATCTTTTGGCGGACACCTGTGGCATCAGTGAAGCAATGAGAACCTTGGTCTATCAAGAGAACCCTGCTTATGATCAAAGAAGAATTGATACACGGCCGCGACAAGGAAAGATGATTCAGATGGAAGTATCTACCGCGTTAGCTACGTCCACATCAGAAGATGTTCACATGATTAGCCCTAGGCCCAATGATGAACCGGAGGACATTACGCATGCACCATCCCCCCCATCTTCTCCTATCCCACCCTCAGAGCCTCTCTCCACGTGTCTTTCTACACAACCATTCTCCTCTTATAGTGAGACCATTGTACACACCCCCGTGTCCACTTTCCTTCCTTCACCCTCATCCATCTCTGTCACTCAGATTTTTGAACCCCAATTAGGTCACCCTTCCTTCCCCCATGCCTTTGGACAACCATCTGTCACTAGTCAGACTCTTTCCATATCTTTACCCTCCACCCCTCCATTTCCTCCCTCCCAAACTCTACCTACCCCATCCCTTGTAACTGCCTCGGGCACCACACTAATCACCCAACCCTCCTTCTGGACCCAACTTGTAAACATTCTTCAACAGGTTGATGAACATAAGAAAAAGTCCCTTCCCCAAATTCACTTCCCCACATTCACAGCCACCACTATCACACCACCCACCATCCCGGTGTTCACATTTCACGAATCACACTCTCTCATGTCCGATCCCATGGACATCTCACCATCCGCTGGGTCACCCACTACCACTGTTCTCACAACACCATCACAGGTTATTACACTCACATCACCACTTCCACACACGATAGGCACAACATCCACTTTTCCCATTCCCACTTCCCAACCCCCTGCATCTTCCATCCTTACCCCCGCATCCACCTCATTTAGTCTTGCACTCGACACGATGCTCGAAGCTGCCACTCAGCTTAAGCAGGAATATACATTATTGGAAGAAAATAACAAAGAGCTTTGCACCCTCTCAGCAACTCTCCAAGAGCGTGTCAATGCTTTGGAGTTCAGTCATACGGAGTCACAAAGCAAGATATCCGCCCTCGAACAGGCAAATGCGCAACTCGAAGCGAGGCATATGGAAGAGAGCAAAGCCATGGAGGAACAGCTGCGAGATCAAATGGGCCGCAATGCAAGGCTTCAACGAAACATGGCTTTGCTACGACGACATCTGGCAGCAGCGCAAGAAGAGAACAGACGGCTTCAACAACAAAACCAAGAGAACCTCGAGGCGGCCATGGAGAACACCCCGGGAGCACCCATAGACCCGGTTAAATTTCAAGTTGTTCCCTCAGAAAGCATACAACAAATCTTGGAAACTTATGCCAATCTTTTAGAAGCACATGATCAGCTTGCCGACCAGCTGAAGGACCTACAGAGACCCCAAGAGTCTACACCACACCGACAGGAACCTAAAGAAATGACCAACGCTGCTACTTCAACCGAACCTGAACACTCAACGACCAACGACGTACTGGAGTTACGGCAACAGATCGCAGAATTAAAATTGAAGTTGATGCAGTACGAACGACCTCCTTCCCCACCAGAGCAACCGTTAGAAGAAGAAGCAGTTACTATTCCAGTGGAGGAAGCATTCGACGACACCTACGAGCCTCAACCATTCCCAGGAGGACGCGTAACAGAAGAAGGTCAAGATACCTATGAGGAACCCCCATCGGCATGGATGAAACAGGTAGAGGAAATGGGGCAAACTCATCAGGAACGGATATCCACTCAGATGCTGGCAATGAAGGCCATTGAGGACACCATCCTTCACTCAGAGTACTTCAGGCACATTGCCCCTAGACGCCTTATCACTAGCTCAGAATTACAATACAAGCCCTATTTTGTATTGTTGGCCGACTACAATGCAGAAATCAAAAGGGTCACCAACAAGTGCCCAACATTTGCCACACAGTTCGAACCAGAAGATATACCAGAAGCGGCACGAAAAGGGGCCATATTCCAACCAACTTGGAGGCAGAAGTTACTCGAAACTTACCCAGAAATGCTTCGAACATGGGATCACGCCCCCATGCATTTGAAGTACAATCCGTGTTTTGGGCCAGTGCAAAGACGCAGATCATGGAAAGCTTTTGCCATCAAGGTTCAGAATAACGCAAACTGTAAAGAATGGCTCAATTACCCCGCCATCACCCCCCCAACCGGTACTCCCACAGTGTCATACATGATTGCAACCATCAGACATTGGATACCATGCCTCCACCCTATGCCAGATGTGGCTGCCCAGATGATGCTCAAGATCTTCGATATGATGCAGGTCGTACTCAAAACTTTTCGCAATGTATGCCATATTCAACCTCCTATTCCCGGGTTTATTAATGGTAACTACGACTTGCTATATGATATGAGCACAACCCCGAGCATACGAGTGGCTTACGCATGGCATGCACGCATAAGATATCTCCCTGCCTGCTACAAGCAAACATTCGACGATATGTTCACCATGGGGTTTTGGGAAGCACATTCAGAGGTATTCGCGCCACGGCCTACGCATTTACTCCATCTCTTTGCATGCGAGCAAACAATGCATTCCGAGCTTTACACGATGCCACGACCTGACATGCCTGGTACAGTTGATTGGGAGGCTTTGCAACGAGACCTAATCAGAGGTTTAAGAATCAAAGAACAAGAATTGGCAACCGACCTCCTGCAAAAATACATTGATCAAACGGTGGAAAAGAGGTCTGTCAGAGGCGACAGACCCTAGGGGGGGGAGAGTGTTGACAGGATGTGGGAAGAAGCAAGTATGGACACACATGCAGATCTAGCACTGAGGCAACCCTTCATTTTTTTCAAAAAACCCTCACATCATTTTAAAGTGATTCTCATCACTACAAACCCTTGTAAATATCATTTCACCTTTTTGTAGCTCCATTTTGTACAAGCCGAGGAGTCCTCGAGCTTGGGGAGCCTTAGATGTAGTCGCCTGTCAATTTTCATAATTTTTAGATCTCGTTTGGGCCCTCAAATAAGCCCTGGAACCTAATTTTTAACTAGGCCGGACACTAGGTCTGGACAGGGCCAAAGCTAGTCAAAAACTATAAATAGAGCTAGAGAGCTCATTTTTGGGGTTAGCTTCTTGTATTTTGAGCTTGTATGAGAACTTTCTTGCAATAGAAGTGATTCCATTGTCTACTCTCTTTGTTCTTACTGCGTGTGCGCGTGTGTGTGTATGTGTGTGCATGCTTGTGTGCTTCTCACTCACGCACTTGTGCTTCCACTTGCTCGTGGTCTTCATACCATCCTCACGTCTCCCCGGATTGACATTAAAGGAGGTGCTACTCATCGCTGAGCTACACCTGCTGATAGAGAACAACATCATACCAAGCACGTGGTGCTTGCTTCAAACCATATAATGCCTTCTTTAACCTACACACCCGGTTTTCATGCCCTTTCTGCACAAAGCCACGGGGCTGAAAAACATACACTTCTTCATGCAAGTCACTATTCAGAAATGTTGTTTTAATGTCCAACTGATGTACATTCCAACCATGATGGGTTGCAAGTGCACAAATGCTCTGAATAGTAGTCATACGACATGTAGGTGCAAAGGTCTCATCAAAATCAATGCCTCTTTCCTACGCATAACCCTTTGCAACAAGCCTAGCCTTATACCTGTCAATTGTACCATCAGGTTTACGCTTTAACTTGTATACCCACTTAGTGCCAATGGCCTTCTTGCCAGGAGGCAAGTCACATAAAGACCATGTACCATTCTTTATTATAGCATCATATTCAGATTGCATAGCAGCCATCCAATTTTTTGAATTCTGTGCTTCATCAAAAGAAACAGGCTCATTCTCATCACAGAGACTAGACGCAGCCATAGAATAGCAATCTGATGCAAAGGAGGCATTATAAGAGCCTGAACGAGTACGATATGACAAAGGTGCATCTAATTTGCTGTCACGCAAAGTCTGCACCAGCCATTTTGGAATAGTTTTTGCTTGCTCAATATCAGCTCTCTCATCAACAAGTGCATCATGTAAATCTGCATCAGAAATGGAATGATCTGCATCATCATATGAAACCTACAAAGGCTGAGAAGTTGCCTCATTAGGACCAACACTAGACTGTCCACCTGTAAAAAGAGGCATCAAAGTATCATACATGTCTTTGGAGCTAATAGATGTCTCCTTAGTACATGAAAGCAATGGCTGAATAGCATCTTCCACAAAGACAACATCACGGCTAACCAGAATGTGTTTAGTCTATGGATGATACAGACGATAGCCTTTACTTTCAAAACTGTACCCAACAAAAATACATTTTACTGCCTTATCATCCAATTTTCTACAATGTTGTTCAGGCACTAGTGCATATGCAAAAACAACCAAAAACACGCAGATGAGCAACAGATGGCTTGCGATCATGCCAAGCCTCATATGGAGTGATAGACTGCAGTGCTTTAGTGGGACACTTGTTCAATACATATGCTGCACACATGACAGCCTCAAGCCAGAAACTATGAGGTAAAGCCTGACTCTTGACCATACACCTCGCCATCTCCATGAGAGTCCTGTTCTTCTGTTCAGCAACTCCATTCTGTTGAGGTGTATACGGCACTGTACACTGGTGTTTTATCCCACGTTCAGCCAGAAATGCATTAAAATCAGAAGACATATATTCCCCTCCTCGATCAGAACGGAGGGTGCCCATTTTACATGCTGACAGATTTTCAGCCAAAACCAAAACCTGTTTGAAGCACATGAACACTTCGGACTTTGCCTTCAATGGATATACCCATGCATGCCTGGAAAAATCATCAATGAAAGTCACGAAGTAAAGATAATTTCCAAAAGAAGATGTCTGCACAGGACCACAGACATCACTATGTACAAGCTGCAATTTCTGTGTAGCCCGAACTGAACCATCTTTTGGAAAGGAGGAACACTGCATTTTGCCCAAAATACAGCCTTCACAAACATGTTTTCCAGGTGCCTCAAGTTTGGGCAATGAGGACACCATTTCAAATTTCTACAGGCGTAGCAAACTAGCAAAGTTCAGATGGCCAAAGCGTGCATGCCAAAGCTTTGCATCTAACATAGCCTAAGAATCATTTACTACACATGCCAAATCATTTACAGATCTTTCATAGTCTATGAGCTTATACAGCCCACGACATAAAAAATGCCAGAAGCAATAATCACATCGCCATTTGACAAATCATGAATTGTACACCTGTCATCAACAAATTTCACAACCAAGCCAATCTTGGCTAATGCAGAAACTGATAATAGGTTCTTTTTGATCCCTGGCACAAATAAAGCATCTGACAAAGTGAAAGAACTACCATCAACAGTAGTCAAAATGATCTTACAAACTCCCATAACAGGATAAGAGGAGTTGTTGGCGCATGTAACAGTATTCCCTGTAGGGGCAAGATCGAGTGAAGAGAAGAAACTGTGCTGCGAGGTAATATGTTTGGTCGCCCCACTGTCAAAATACCAAACATCTGAGTCTACTGCGGACATGCACTGCTCATGAGAAGATGGGTCAAAACTGTAGACAGTAGTAAATGCCCATTCTTCTTCCTGCACAAGATTTGCAGACTCTGTTTTTGGTGTAGAGGCATCTGCAACAACCATTCCAACCTCTTTCTTCTTTGCCTCTTTAGCAGCCAGTTTTGGACAGTTCTTTATGATATGATCATTCCCTTTACAGTACTTACAAAACAATTTCTGCTTTTCTGATTTCTTCTCATCTTTATCTTCCTTCTGTGAATATGTAGAATTAGCAGATTTCTGCTTACTAGTTGAAGAGCTCCATTTTCCTTTGCCCTTCTGACTAGCTAGTAAAGCTTGATCTGCAACTCGCATAATGGACCTGTTTTGCTTGGACTGATCTTCCTGCAACAGAATAGAGACTAACTCCTCAAATGATAAGGCATTTGGATTGCCTTTCATCATCAACCGAAGAGTAGAAGCAAAACTCTGATATGAATCAAGAAGACCATTCAGAACGGTCTACACAAGTGAGCTATCTGGTATAACCTCATCAGCAAAAATCAATTGTTCCTTCAAGTCTTTGATCTTCGTTAGGAAACTGTCTATAGAATCACCTTCATTCATGTGCTCACTCTCCAACTATTTTCGGAGGTAAGCAACACGAGCCTCATTCCTAGCTTGGTACAATGTGGTAAGTGTATCCCAAGCATCCTTAGCTGTTCTGCAAGAGCGAATATGAGGAATAATGGCACGTTTGACAGACAAAGCTATCAATGCATGTGCCTGGGCATCTCTTTTTTTACAGGCATAGCAATGAGCAAAATTCAGATGACCAAAGCGTGCATGCCAAAGCTCTACATCTGACATAGCCTGAGAATCCTGTACTACACATGCCAAATCATTTACAGATCTTTTGTAGTCTATGAGCTTATACATCCCACAACATAAAATGTCAAAAGCAATAATGACATGGCCATTTGACATATCACAAATTGTACATATGTCATCAAAAAATTTCACAACCAAGACAATCTTGGCTAATGTAGAAACTGATAACAAATTTTTCTTGATCCCTGACACAAACAAAGCATTTGACAAAGTGAAAGAACTACCATCAGTAGTAGTCAAAATGATCTTACCAACTCCCATAACAGGATAGGAGGATTTGTTGGCGCATGTAACAGTATTCCCTGTAGGGGTAGGCTCAAGTGAAGAGAAGAAACTACCTTGTGAGGTAATATGTTTGGTCGCCCCACTATCAAAGTACCAAACATTTAAATCTACTACAGACATGCACTGCTCATGAGAAGATGGGTCAAAACTCCAAACAGTAGTAAATGCCCATTCTTCTTCCTGCACAAGATTAGCAAACTCTGTTTTCAGTGTAGAGGCCTCTACAACAACCACTTCGGCCTCTTTCTTCTTTGCCTCTTTAACAACCAATTTAGGACAGCTCTTGATGAGATGATCATTTGCTTTATAGTATTTTCAAAACAATTTCTGCTTTTTTGATTTCTTCCATCTTTGTCTTCCTTCTTCGAATGTGAAGCATTTGCAGATTTTTGCTTACCAGTAGAAGAGCTCCATTTACCTTTGCGCTTCTGACTAGCTAGGAAAGCTTGATCTGCAACACACATAATAGACCTGTTTTGCCTAGAATGGCCTTTGTGCAACAAAACATAGACTAATTCCTCAAATGAAAAGGCAATACAACTCCTCAAATGAAAAGGCATTTGTATTGCCATTCATCATCAAATGAAGAGTAGAAGCAAAACTCTGATATGAGTCAGGAAGACCATTCAAAACGGTCTCCACAAGTGAGCTATCTGTTATAACTTCATCAGTAGAAACCAGTTGTTCTTTCAAATCCTTGATCTTTGTGAGAAAATTGTCCATAGAATCAGCTTCATTCATGTGCTCACTCTCCAATTGTTTTCGGGGGTAAGCAACATGGAATAATGGCATGTTTGATAGACAAAACTATCAATGCATGTGCTTGAGCACCTCTGCCATCCCAAGGAATTTGCTCTGTAGTAGCTGCAACAGAAACAGCAGCACGAATAGGAATCTATAGAATATCATTATCTTCGATACCATCTCCATCAACTCTAGCACCTGTATTTGCAGTACTTGTATTCGAAGGTGTAACAGGATGTCTTTCAACACCTTGCACAATAATCCATAGTCCTTTTGCGACCAATACATGATGCATCATATAAGCCCATAATGGGTAGTTGGTACCATCCAACTTATCCTCAACAACCAACATACCGAATACATCGTTGCTTTCAGCCATGATTGGTGACCAAAATACCTTGATGCAAAAAATTGACCGTATCTCAAAAAGTTGAACAAAACTGCCCAGATGAATTTTGATAAACCTATAGCAAAGTTTGAGATTCTTATATTGATGAACCAAAATTGGTATATACCTTTGGCATAAAAAGATGAAATAGCTTGCACAAGTGCTATGATAATACATTCAAAACCCTAAGTATGCTTACCAAATTTCATGCGATTCTGAGACTGCAAACAGAGAGGTGTAGACAATGCCCTAGATGAAGTGGCAACCTGCTCTGATACCAATTGTTGGAGTTAGACGTCTACGGAATCATGCAACCAATGCAAGGAAGAAGAAGAAGCTTGGAGCACAACACACAATGTCGAATGTATTACCACTGGAATGTACAAAGATAAGTGGCCCATTGGGGCAATAGGCATATATACAAGCTGGGGGAAAAAACCTCCTAAAGTGGGAAAAAAGTGCCCCGGTAGTCCTAGAGTGTTCACACACATCACTACCTAAATATATCAACAAATGAAACTTCAAATGTAAAGAAGACTCATGAAGTTTTGTGTTATCAAACATAAATGGACAAATCATACCACTACTAATAGGTAGCCTCCAACATCAATTTATTAGCCTAGAGAAATGTGTAGGGGACCCATAAAGGAAACTACAATGAGATCTGTATTATAATCCATAAATGCATACATATGATCACGGGAATTTTAAACCACCAAGGTCTATTTTGGAACAATAGCACTCCCCCACCACCCAATGTAGTCCCTTTAAAATACACAGAGGAAAACTTTCTAGGCATGCATGGGTATATCCATTGAAGGCAAAGTCTGAAGTGTTTATGTGCTTCAAACAGTTTCTGGTTTTGGTTGAAAATTTGTCAGCATGTAAAATGGGCACCCTCCGTTCTGATTGAGGGGGGGGGATATATGTCTTCTGACTTTAATGCATTTCTTGCTGAACGTGGGATAAAACATCAGTGTACAGTGCCATATACACCTCAACAAAATGGAGTTGCTGAACAAATAAACAGGTCACTCATGGCAATGGCTGTTGACTACATGATTGCTCCTACTTCATCTACGTTTGTATCCACATGAGTGCATCTCCATTTTGTATCCAAGAGGCACTCCATTTCTAGTCTATTTCCATTTTATATTGTATTTCCTTTTTATTTGGGCACGTTGCCATGTGCTTCTACCAGTTGTATTCATTCTCATTTCAGGAGACTTATCCCACAAATGATGTACTTTTGAGAGCCCCTCCCAAATGTATATGAGGAGGGCCTCTCCCCTCATTTGTACTTAGTTAGAAGCTTGAGGAGCCTACTTCATGCTCTTGGCAAGCTCATTTCTAATCCAGATGAGTTTACCCATTTCATGGTCTACTCATTTTGTGTCTCACACATTCTTTTTTTTGTGAGAGTACTTTACTTTTCATTTTCCTTCCGCGTGCATACTCTCTAAATGGTATCAGAGCTCTAGGTGGAGATCTTGGTGGTGCGTTTGGTGGTCATTTTGGTGGTGGTGGTGCTTTATTTTGGTGGTGTGCTTTCTCCTCATTAAGAGAATCCTTTTGCCATCAATTTTTGGGAATCATTCTGCCCATTTGCCCACCCTCCCACCCATTTTTCTTCATCGTTTTGTACACCCTTTACCCCCATTTTCTCCTCCCTTCCACCCTCTTTGTGGATTTAGTGTGCTGTCGTTTCTGTTATTGGGAAACACATTTATGCAGAGAGTTGATGGTAATTCTCTTTGTTGAAAGTGTTTATAAACACTATTATGCATTTATTTGTAGACTGGTTTATTACCTGCATGCATTTGGTATTCGTAAAACACATCAACAGCATCAAAACCTATGTTTTTGATGTGCATGTATTGTTTGGCCCTCATCCCTCATCTGTTTCTGATCGACGACAACACACACTCTGCCATCTGCCATATACGTGTTGTTACATAGTCCATATGTTACTGTAATGCGCACATTACCAACGCCTCTTTGTTCCCAAGAGTGTCATCTCCTTCGTCTGAAGCTATGGTAGAGAAGGAGAGAGACTCCTCCCGGATGTGAGCGTGCAGGTGTTGCAATAGAATGAACTCCCTGGGGGACTGTCTCTACTTGCTGGTTGGAAAAGTTTTCCACTTTTGATGTACATTCAGCGTTTCATGGTGACCTTTTTGACTTCCAAGGATCTACCACAACGTTGAACACTTGTTCATCCACAGATCTCTATGCTTTCTCTTCAACACAGAGACAGAGAGAGAATGTTCTTGCCCTCCTCTTGGCTCCCATCACTTTAGCCCGCAACAACGTTCGGGTCACAACAGGAGAGATCAATGTTTCAGATATCATGAAAGCAATCTCCCCTAGAAGCTTTGGTGGCCCTGCCCTTAATACCACTAAGCTTGTGCACAACTCCTGCTTCTTGATACATAGGTAGAGCCTGACACAACTCTATTTCTGTTCTCCATGGTTATTATATTCTGTGTCTACAAACTCTATTGAGAGAGAGCAACAGAGAGCAACAGAAGGTGGTGAATTTTGTTGTGCATTACACGCCAGAATGAATCTTGCCAGCGAGCTCTGCTAAGCAACCATCAGTCATTCACAAAGCTAGGAGGCTACAGGAACCGGTTGTGCCAACTTATGCAGAGACATAAAGATCAATAGAGCAGCAATGCCTGTAAGAAACAGAGAGATAGCGAGCACCGGGGACAAGCCACCACAAAGTCCTCTGAACACGTAGCCTCTCTGTAGCATAGAGAGAGAGAGAGAGTGTGGCACTCATCTCTGCAACACATACTTCAGCTTGAGCAGTCGACAGGCATATTCAGTACATAGCTACCAAACCCGCTCTCGGTGCATATTGAGTACATGCACCTTGAACACTTATCTCTCTGACGGGCAAACAAAAAAGCAGCGCTATCAGTGCCAAAATTCTTTAGTTATTTAACTTCCTATTTTCTATTTTGGGTACAGACTTGGTTTGCATAATGTGGACAATATTCTCTGTGCCATTCACGTGATACAACACCTCAGTTCTCTATTATTGGTAGAGTTTGCTTAAATGATCTCTCCTGTGGGCCATTCATGTCCCAACTTGTGAAGGGATTGCCAAAGATAGGGCAACTTACTGATGTCTGCCAAGCTTGCACCTAAGGCAAGCAACATAGGACCCGAGTTCCCAAGGAAGCTTCAACACGAGTGAGGAACCCTCTAGCCCTTATCCACATGGACTTATGTGGACCCATGAACACCCCATCCCTGAGTTGATCCCTCTACTTTTATCTTCTAGTAGATGACCAATTTCGCTTTATTTGGGTGTACTTTTTCAAGTCAAAGGTAGAAACATTCTCTAAGTTTCAAACTTGGATCAAGGAAGTTGAGAATGAAGCTTTGACTAAAGTTAAAACCATCAGATCAGATGGAGGTGGTGAGTTTATCAATCATGACTTTGATAACTTTCTCAACCAGAAAGGGATCAAAAGACAAGTCACTCAGCCTCATACTCCATCCCAGAATGGAGTAGCTGAAAGAAAGATACGCAGTGTGATGGAAATGGCAAGAACTATGCTTCATCACAAGGATCTACCCTACAAGTTCTACGCAGAAGCCATGCATACTGCCGTTCACATTCTTAATTGAGGGTTTACAAGTGCATTACACAACAAAACACCCTTCGAAGCATACTATGGAAGAAAACCAAATATGAATTACTTTCGGTCTTTGGTAGTGAAGCTTTTGTCCATGTACCAGTTACAATCAAAGTCCAAGAAACACATATTCATAGGGTACAGTGACCAATCAAGGCATACCGTCTATATGATATGGAAAACCAATCCATCACCATTTCGAAGGATGTGATCTTCAATGAAGCTTCGTCATACTCAAGAAAAGATTCAAGTACAAGTCTTAGTCCACCTATCTACACTTCAGATGGGGACTCAGTATTTCCACACTCCAACTCAGAAGCAAGTACTTCAAGTCATCCGAGAAGATCTCAAACAATTATTGACAAGAGACAGCGAGAACAAAGTCATTATGTCAATCATGCCTTAATGCATCAGATTCAACAAATCCCGGAACCATCTAATTACAAAGAATCTCAAGGACAACCTGAGTGGGAAGAAGCTATGCAAGTAGAAATGGATGCAATTGAGAAGAACAAAACTTGGACTCTTGTACCTAGGCCCACAAATCATCAAGTCATAAGAGTTAAGTGGCTTTATAAAGTTAAGTACAAGTCAGATGGCACATTAGACAAGTACAAAGCAAGGTTGGTAGCTAAGGGATACAAGCAACAACATGGCATATGAAGAGACCTTTGCTCCTACTATAAGATTCACAACCATAAGAATCATCTTAGCACTAAGTGCTCACTTTAAGTGGCTCATTTACCAGCTGGATGTCAAAAGTGCATTCCTCAATGGAGATCTTCAAGAAGAAGTATATGTTGAACAACTTGAAGGCTTCAAGATCAAAGGAAAGGAAGATCAAGTGTACAAACTTCACAAATCACTTTATGGACTCAAGCAAGATCCCAGGGCCTGGTATGAAAAGATTCACAAGTTCTTTGAAGACAAGGGATTTCACTGAAGCAATGCTGATGCTAATCTCTATATCTATCAAAAGGAGTCTTTAGTAGCCATCATCATTCTCTATGTAGATGACTTGATATTGACAGGCTCAGACAAAGAACGCATCCAATTTATCATCACACAGCTTCACCTTGAGTACTCTATGACAGATCTTGGCTTCCTACACTACTTCTTGGGTATGGAAGTTTGCCAAATAAAAGAAGGTATATTCCTATCACAGAAGAAGTACTGCTCTGATCTACTTTCCAGATATAACATGGACCACTGTCACTCAGTTTCTACACCACTTGATCCAAACATCAAGCTTACACTAGAGGACTCATCATCACTTGTGGATGTGCATACCTATCGATAGCTTGTTGGCTCATTACTCTATCTTGCCAACACTAGACCAGATATTGCCTATGCAGTTGGTATACTCAGTCAGTTTGCACATCGGCCTCGTCAGACTCATTGGGATGCTGCTCAGAGACTACTTCGATATCTTGCCCTCACCCGACATCATGGTCTCTGGTATAGAGGGGGCATCGAACTCGCCGAATATTCAGATTCTGATTGGGCTGATTGTTGCTCTAGCACAATGGTGAGAACCACGTTAAGAAGCTTCACCTCCTTAATTGTCAATCCGCGGAAGAGATAGGAGTGATATGAAGATCGTGAATGTGAGATGATGTGAGAGTGAAGGTGAGAAGCACCAAGATGCACACACACATACACACACACAATGAAGAGACAAGCAAGACACAATGGAAGGTGGGAAATTAGCTCTATTACTCAAGAACACTATTACAAGCTCAAAAGAACTCTAAGCTCACACTAGCCAACCCCAAAAATGAGCTCTCTAGCTCTTTTTATAGTTTCTAGACTAGTTTTGACCGGTTTCACATCTAGTGACCGGCATAGTTAAAAATTAGGTCCTAGATGCTATTTGGAAGGATAAACGATGTCTAAAAATAACGAAAATTGATACGCTTGTTCTACCTAAGCTCCTCAAGCTCGAGGACTCCTCGGCTTGCACAAAATGGAGCTATGGATTACAAAATGGGGTTTTCTATGTTACATATGTTACAATAGTGATAAAAATCACTGTTGGAGGTTTTTGAAAAGTATTTTTAGAACATGATTCTTTGAAAAAAGATTTGACTGGCTCCCTGCTCCGTTGTTACATGCTTCCGCGTCGTCTGTGCCTCTGGCTGCTTCCAACACCCCCCTCCCTCTCGCTTCTGTCGTCCCTGACAGAACCTTGTTGTGAGGTCGGCCGGATATAGTTCTGTAGGAGGTCTTGAGCGAGGGTGTGCTCGGAGATATGAATGCCTCGGGCCAGGTAGGCCTCGAGTTTCGCCCAATCGATTGTTTGCGGTTCTTCCGGTGGCGGGAGCTGATAGTGTGTGGAATAGACCATTCGTTCAGAGGCAAATAAGTGTAATAAATGTGTAGGCCTGCTTATGAATACCTCTGAATGGTATTCCCAGAAGCCGGTTGTGAACATCTCTTCGAATGTCTGCTTGTAGCACGCCGGTAGATATTTTATTCTGCAATGCTAGACATAACACACCCGTAGCGATGGCGTTGTACTCATATCATATACCAGATCGAAATTGCCATGCTCAAAGCCCGGGGTGTTGACATGGGGTGCCTTGACGCGTCGAAAGACTTTAAAAATCATTTGCATCATGTCAAAGATTTTGACAGTCATATGTGCCGCTATATTGTCCATATGCTTTAATCTAGGGAGCCAGTGGCGAATTGTAGCCATCATGTAGCCAACAGTTGGTAACTCCATGGGTGGCTTAAAATAGGGGTAATTCAACCAGTCTTGGCACTGCTTATTGTTTTGTACCTTAATAGCAAAGGCAGTCCAGGAGCGGCGTCGTGGCACTGGTCCCCAACACGGGTTGTACTTCAAATGCAAAGGTGCCTTTACCCATGTACTCATCATCTCTGGATACTGCTGTAGTAAATCTTTGCGCCACTCTGGTTGATAGATCACTCCTTGCTGCGCATCAAGTGGCAAATCATCCGCCTCGAACTTAGTCGCATGCGATGGTTTCTTACCTGTCTCTTTCTCAATGGCTAACTGGTATTCGGCCATTAACATGAAATATGGTTTATACTGTAGCTCATGCCGAGATATGTATCGTCGCGGGGCCAAATGAGCAAAGAATGGAGACTGTAAAATTCTTTCTTCTATCATCGCCATGGCATGTAATTGTGCCTCTACTCTAGCTGAGTGCGTTGTTCCAAGTTCCTCAATTGTCTTCATCCACACGGGGGTCGAAAGTTCGTAAGTCATCTGACCTTCGGCCGTGACGCGTCCGCCTGGGATGGGTTGTGGCTCGTATGCCTCTTCAAACGTTTCGTCCACCGGAATGGTGACAGTTTCTTCCTCAGCTGGAAGCTCAAGTGGGGAATCTGGCCTGGGTGGTGCTTCATATACTGCAATCCTTGATTCAACCTGGGCCCGTAATGCGTTGAGTTCCTCTAAGATGTCAGGAGAGGGGTCCACAGGTGCTGGTATGTCTTGGTGTGCCGGTGCTCGTAACTGAAGTAATTTGTGATCTTCTTTGAGTTTCTGTAACTCCTCGTTCATGCGGTCGTATTCATCTAGTAATCTTACATGATCATCTAGCAGCATCCTCATCGAGTCTGAAGGAATGGCTTTGAACCTGCTAGGACTGAGTGGTTGGTCTGGGTGGTCGAGCGCTGCTTCTAAGTTTTCTCGGTACTGATCCTGTAAGCGCTGGTTTTCTTCCTTGGCGGCTGCTAGGTGTCTTCGTAGTAAGCCCATGTTTCGTGTTGGCGTTGCATTGCGGACTGTCTGGGCTCTTAATAAGTTATCCAGGTCAGCAGTGGCTTCCTTGGTCTTTTCTTCGCTTTCTAGTTCCAATTTGTGATAAGCCTCGCGTAATTCCTGGTAGCGGGTGTTCAGAGAGGCATTCTCAATAGACAATAAACTAAGCTGCGACTGTAAGTCATTGGTTGTCCTCTGCAGATGCTGATAATTATCACCAAGAGAGGTGAACTCATCTCTTACTTGCGTCATACACATAAACATATGTCGGAATGCATTATCTATAGTGGGTGATAGTATTAATGGGGTGCTAAATGAAGATGCAGTTGGTGTAGATGCAACGGGAATGGGGAATGGGGGTGGGAAGGTGGATGCTGTAGTGATTGTTGAAAATTGTGATGTGCCTAAAAATGTTTGTGCCGTGAGTGAAGTGAGGGATGGTGCAGTGGGTGGTGAGATGTCCATGTCAGTGGACGTATCTAGTGCGGTGACCGTGAATATGGGTGTGACCGTGGGTACTCGTGCTGGTGTAAATACGGGATTTACAAAGGTTGAGGGGTAATTTACAGGGGGGCTGGCTGGAGCAGCTTGGTAGAAAGGGGAAAGAGGGGTTACAGTGGGTCGGGGAGGTGAGACGGGGGAGAAGGTTAATGGCGGTGGGAATGGGAAAAGGGGTCTTGGAGTTGTGGGGAAGGATGGAAAAGATTGATGAAGGAATGGGTTGGATAGAAAGGTGGGTGTGGGAGGGGGTAGACTAGGGCTAATGGGTGCGGGAATTGTGGGGTTAGTGGTCGTAAAGACAATTTCTGCAACACCACCGGCGAATGAAGATGTTGGTGTGGGGGAAGGAGGGTGAAGAGGGGAGGCTGGATGGACGGGCAGTGAGAGAGGAGCGGTTGGGGTGGTCGGTACTTCAGTGACTACTGAGGTTTGTACAGCTGTAGCGCGGGGTGGGGAATCTACAAAGATGGTTTCTACAGCCAATGAACTTTCGGGGACGAAGCGTGCCTCCCTGGCTTGTTCAGAAGACTGTGCTCCTGTTGGTACACGAATGTATTCGCCGAGCTTTGAAAGTAGTCGTACTCTGCGGGGGTCAAACTGTGGTAGTGGCTTTCGTTGCAAGTACCTGAGGGCTTCGTTGGAGCCTACTGATTTGACTAACTCTCTGAATCCTTTAATGTATGCGTCTTCGAATCCGCCTGTGACAAGTTCTTGTTCTATTATTGTTTGACTCTCTTCTTCTGTCAGCTTTTTGCGTGCCCAAACTTTTTCCATAGTTCTATACGCTTCTTGATAGCTAGTGTGTAAGCTGCTGCTTCGTAAGTTTCATCTTCATGGGTACTTGTATCACCATGTGTGTCTGTTTGTTGGCCTTGGCCATCTGTCTGTTCATGCTCTTGGGATTCCTGTGTTCCCTGGCTAGCTTCGTCGTCTCCTTCGTCGTCATCGGTTGCTGTTCTTTCGTCATCAGAGCTGGACACGATCTGTCCTTGTGGCTGATCCCTGGGTGTGGTAGGGTAGCTAGGCCTTCAAATTCTTGAGAAAACAATTGTCCTTCTGAAAACTGGAACTCATTGGAGAATGCATCGGGCATCTCAAAATCAAAAGTTTGGTCCAGTGGCTCTGCTTGTCCTGCTTCTAAATGGGGTTTTGGAAAAGAGAAAGCTTCCGCACCAATAGTGGTGGGAAGTTCAGCTGCTGTGGTGATAGGTTCTGTGGTTGTAGCTGCTTGAGGTGCAACAGTACTGGTGGTGCCCTCCGGCGTAACTGGTCTTGATAATCGTATACGAATTGGTGGTACCGTGGGAGTGGCTACTGTTGGTGACTGCTCTGGAGATGGTTGTGGCGAGCGTGATTCTGGGACTTGTAGGCACGGGATAGTACCTCTCATCCGCTTTCCGGCTCTGCCTTTGCTAGACTTTCTAGCCTTCCTAGTGGTGCCTTTAAATGCTTTCAGTTCCTCACTGGTCATGGCACGCTCAATTGGTAAGTCATACACCAAGCACATATATATGATCCTGGTGAGGGCGCAGCACCCATTGATTACCTTCTTTCGCTCCCACCTATGTTGTGCCAAATAGAGCTGATCAATTATCGAGCTGGCTAGATCAACCGTTTGCGGTCCAGTACATGCTAAGTACAATCCAAACCAGATTCTCTTGTGAGGCATGGTAAAACGATCCTGAGCTGGGAAAGCAAAGTGCTGCATGCATATCCGTAATGGCTTGGAAAGCTCAGGGGTTATGGCTGAAATATCCTCCCACTTAGTTACGTCACCACGTTTCATCTGCTCTGGGACTAGCCGTTCTCTCTCCGTCGGAGTGTGCGTTCCATGTATTTTCAGAGCTGCGCGAATAAAATCTTTAGACAAATAAAACCTTCTGAATGGAGGATCATTTACCAAGGATGGTAACATGAATGTGCCAGGTAGATCCTTGTTTTCTGAAGCTATTAAGGTGGTTACCAAGTAAAAACATCTGTAAAAATCGGGTTTAGGTAGAGGGTCGCTAAAATACTCTGTAAATCCGCTCGTGCCCAAACGTGCGTTAGATCTTGTGTATTCTGTAGTCCTTCAAATTCTCTTGAAAAGAACTGGTACTTGGCCCATGTGCGAAGATCAAATGCCAAATTGGCCTCAAATATGAAATCAGCGTCTGCTAATGGTCCTGCTAGGCCTTGAAACCAGTGAGAATTCCGATGAATCTTCTCAATATATCCTCTAGGAGGATCATCGATTGGCATGGGTCCTGGAAAACCTGAAACTCTGGTGGTTTGCATCGTAGGATAAGATTCTGCGAGTAATTCTCCAATATTGGCCATTGGTGTGCTTGGGCCAGCTTCTGATGGTCCTGCTTCGGTTTTCATGATGACTGATGAGCTAATGGAAAAGATCTGCTACAAAAGATTAACACATTAGTATGGAAATTAATTATGATCCCATTAAGGTGAGACCGCAATCCTTTTCCATAACCGATGTGTAACCCGTGTAGCCAAGTGTCGTGAAGTGGTGATTGATGCAATGATCTTTTTGCAGAGCTAATGCAGGTCTCTAGACACCCTACATGGTTCAGATTATGCCTACAATTCTTGATGAGCTTTTATTATGCATGATGTGGGGTTTGGGTGTATGAATTTATACAAGGTTTGGTTGAGGGTGAATTATTACAAGGGTGGATGTTTAAACGGGGTGGGAGAATTGTTAGATAATGGGGTACAAGAAGACGTTTGGATACGTTTCGGTATCCATTTCCTAAGAGTCTTGGAGTGGGTGGTATGTTTCTGCTGAGGGACAAAAAGCGGTATCGGGTTTGGTGGTATTGAGGGATGACAGATTTTTGAGGGGTATACATTACATGGCTTGAGGGTTGGGCTATAATACATTGTTTGGGTACCCAAATCTGCATGGGTGTGGGTCGATTGATAAGATACTTCTTGGCGATCCAAATCTTCCGAGTATTTGTACTTGGGGAAGAAGATCGAGGGGACTTTTGGATGCTGACTCTGCTTCTGTTGAAACTTTGTCCTGCTCTCGTCTGCAGTGTTGCCAATAGCCTGTGGTTGCTGTCCTTTTGGCACCCATATTTGTTTCGTGCCACTTGTTCTGTGATGTTGATACTGCTGCTTTTCCTTGCCTTGTCTGGTGGTGTCGTCGGTCTGGGTTCCTCTGTTGTGGTTGAGTTCTTCGAGGTTGGGTTTGAGAGGTCCAATGGATGCTCTGCTTTGGAAAAGAAGGAGATCCAACACTTGCGTGACCTGCCCATTAGGAAGTGATTCGTTCTTTATCTTTAATCTAGGCCAGTCCGCAGCAAGTTTGGAAGGATGAGCACCGCAGGGTGTTGTGCTCATTTGGCCGCTGATGCAACCCACCTGACCGCTGATTGTGTCCATCTTCCCTAGCAGTTGGGTAGCTGCCCCTTCTAGTTTGCAAGAAGCCCAGGGAAGATCTCTGTCGTCCTTCTGATTGACAACTGTCCATAGCCAAGCCCGAGTGGGTTGGTGTAGACGTAACGTGACTGGTCTGACCCAAGATCTTCCGGTCTTCCGTCGCATGCGTTTTCATAGGGTCTAGGGTTACAAACCTCAATCGGAATGCAATTAGGGAAGTCAAGCGGTATCACTCGCTTCTGTTCTAAGGTTCCAGTCTGTATATAGCCTTGTCTAGATTTAGGTCCACTGAGTGATCGTATAGCCAATCTTGGCCAAGGATTAGGGGTTCTATCAGGTTGTCATCATGGCACACTAGTAGCTTCGCTGTCATGGTCACATCCTTAATGAGGATAGGAAGGTCCACCTCACCCATGCAAGGGGTTTCCATGCCTCCTAGGCCTATGAGGTATGCCTCAATTGGCCGCATTTCTATTCCTGAATCCTTATAGTGGACCATCTAATAGCACTAGTCGCAGCACCTGAGTCAATTAAAGCCCTGAGCTCTTGGCAAGGGTTGTCGTGCTCTAGCCTGACTGTAATGAATGGTCTCCTGTCCACTATACTAGGATGAGTGGTTGACTTTACTTGACACATGGCCATGGGATATCTGGGTGTAGTTTCCAGATGGTTATAATGTTCTCTCCCTAGTCCTTGTCTTCTTAACTTCATGCGTTTAATGCGTTCTATTGCTTCTGCCTGAGCTTCCGCTCGTATTCTATTTTCTTCCTCCTTACGCTTCTTTGCCAACATGAGTCGTCTAAGCATATCCTCAGTAAGAGGTTCCTCATATAGCTTGACTCTACAGCCACTAATATAATTAGGCATTATATCTCCTTCTAAAGTGGCTAATTGTACTGCTCCACTTGTTGAGAGTCTGTTAATGATCATAGGTCCATAACCTCGCTTTTCTAACTTACGTGCGTGTTGCTTTAGCGTATATACTAGAACTAGATCTCCTTCTTTTAAGCCTTTATCTTTCACATGTGCATCAAAATATGCTTTCTGTCGCTTCTTTGCTGCGTATATGCCGGCTGTTGCCTTTAGCCTGGTTTCTCCTAATCATTCCAAGTCCATTGTTCTTGTTGATAATTCATGGCCGGTCCACTGATGTTCTTGTGCAACCTTAAGGGTCGGTATCAAGAAGTCCAAAGGAAGCACTGCATTCTGACCAAAAACCATCTAAAGGGAGTTGCATTGAGTACGGTCTTGTAGGCCACTCGATATGCCCAAACAGCGTGGTGTAATTGTTTGTCCCAATCTGAACGTTTGTTGTTCACGAGTTTCGTCAGTACGTTACAAGGATCTTATTAGTGCTTTCAGCCTGGCCATTGGCCTGAGGATGATATGGTGCGGATTTCTTGTGAATCACCATAAAATCCTGTAACAAATATTCAATGACTTGGTTTAGAAAGTGAGTGCCTCGATCGCTCACTAACTCTATAGGCAGTCCATATCTTGTAAAGACATTCTCAAATAAGAATTTTGCAATTGTGTGTGCATCATTCTTTTTCGTGGCTTTTGCCTCTACCCATTTCGTAAGATAATCTGTGGCAACAATAATGTATTCCGCATGTGTACCTTTTGCAGGGGGGTTAATGGGTCCTACAAAGTCTATACCCCACTTAGAAATGCACGTCCTCCCATCATGGGTTTCAATGGCATTTCGTCTCTACGAGTAGGAAACTGAGTTCTTTGGCACACATCACATCTCTTTACATAGGTATGAGCATCCATGTGAAGAGTGGGCCACCATAATCCTGCAAAGAGGATGGCTTTGATTATCCTATCGGGTCCAAAATGACCTCCTGCAACACCTTGGTGTGCAGTCTCTAGTATGCTCAGATAATCGCTCTCATGAACACATTGTCTTAGATATCCATCTCGTCCTCTTTTGTATAGATTGTCGCCAATAAGTGAGTAGTCGTGAGCTTCCTGCTCTAGACTGCGTTGTCGAGCTAAGGTCATTCCTTGAGGGAATGTGTTCGTCCTCAAGTATGTCACTAATTGTTCACTCCAGTCTGGTGTGAGAGACACATAATATAGTGTAGCATGCTCTACTGGTGGTCTTTCACAACAAACATGGCATTCTTTACACAACTTGTAGACATCTGCTTCCATCGTAGGCCAATATACTCCTAGCCTATGCAGAGTCTGTAATGTTCGATGTTTGAATGATGTTGCTTTAATGCACCTATGTGTGCTAATTGCAACCAATTCGCATGTTCTGATTCATCTACACAACAAGCAAGAATCTTTTGATTATCCTGTTTATATATGCTTCCTGCCATTATTTGGTATCTCTGAGACTTGGTAATCTCTCCCTCTTTGATCTTTATCCTAGAAGTCTTGGGTCCGTATGTCAGAATAGGGACTATAGGTTTAGCCCATTCTGGTGCTATCTCAAGGTTAAACAAGTATGCATCTCGTAGATCATCCACTACTCCTTGAGGAGCTTCTCCTGAGGTTAATCTTGAAAGGTGGTCAGCTCTAAGATGTGTCTTTCCTTTCCTGACTACTACTTCAAAATCATATTCCATGAGTAATAGAAACCATCGTATTAGTCGTCCTATGTTACATGGCTTGTTGACTAAGTACAATAGGGCTTGATGATCTGTAAAGAACTTGAATTTGTTGGCCAACAAGTAGTGCCTAAACTTCTTTACTGCGTAGATCATCACTAATCCTTCTCGTTCCGTGGTGGTGTAATTTCTTTCTGCTGCGTTCAATTGTCTGCTCGCGTAAGCTATGGGGAGATCTATGTTACCTTCATTCGTGGGTTGTGCTAACACACATCCTATGGCGTAATTGGATGCATCCACATGTACATGGAATGGCTTACTCCAATCTGGGGTAGTCAATATAGGTGCTGAGCACAAGCGTCGTTTGAGTTCATTGAATGAATTTTCACATTCATTTGTCCATTCAAAATTGGTTAAAAGTGAGTACAAAGGCTTGGCTATGATTGCATACATGTGTATGAATCTCCTATAATAACCACAATGGCCCATAAATGCCTGTACCTCTTTCACATTGGTTGGTCTAGGTAATTTTGCAATTACCTTCACCTTTTCTTCATCCGTAGAGATTCCATTTTTTGACACAATGTGTCCTAGAATTTTGCCTTGTCTGACCATGAAAACACACTTTTCTGGGTTCAAACAAACCTGATATTCTCGACATTTTTCAAATATTTGCCTTAACTCTGGGATATGCGTCTGTCTTACATTTGAATGAGCACATAAGTCATCGACATAAACTTCCAAACTCTTGCGTAAGAATTCCTTAAAAACATGACACATGAGTCGCTGGAAAGTGGCGGGTGCATTTGTTAAGCCGAATGGCATCACACGAAATGCAAATATGCCCCATTCAGTGGCAAAAGCCGTCTTGTGTTGGTCCTCTAGAGCAATGGCTACTTGGTTATAGCCTGAGAATCCATCAAGAAAGCTGTAAACTTCCTTGCCCGCAACTCTTTCCAATAGATGTTCTGTGATAGGAAGAGGATAGATATCTCTAATCGTGGCGGCATTAACTTTTTAAGGTTAATACACACACACAATTTTCCATTCTTCTTGGGCACAACCACAATGGGGGATACCCATTCGGTATGCTCAATTTCGTAAATGAATCATGCTTCTATCAAGCGATCTATCTCCTCTTTAATCTTCGCAGCGTAGTTATCATTGTACGTGTACGGTTTCTGTTTTGTCGGTTTGCATCTGGAGTCATAGGGATTCTATGAGAACATATATCTGGATCTACTCCTTTCAAATCTTTGTAACTCCAAGCGAACACATCTCTATATTCACGCAATAGGGCAACTAGCTCTTCTTCTTCTTCAGCTGTCAAATCGTGCCCTATGTATGTACATTTTTCTTCTTCTCCTTCTATGGCTACTATTATTTTCTTGGTTTTCTCTCGGTTATCATATACTTGTCCGTCATTTGCCTTTCTATTAGGCATTCGTACCATGATTCTTCTATCTTCGATTTCATATTTCTTGAAATTCTCCGGTACTTCAAATAAAGATTCTGCTTTTTCTGACATGGTTTCTTTCTTCTTTCTTTTCTTGCCTTCACTCTTAGTAGTCACTTCTGTGGCTAACCTCACCTCATTTGTAATTTCCTCGTGTCTCTGAGGGTGAGTCTCTACTTTGTAGAAATATTCTTCCTCTGATGCAAATGGAGGGTCCATGATAATTGATTCTAAATCGAAATCACTTACATCCTCAAATGCATCAGTGCTAGGTTCACATTCTTCTAAAATTGCATCGCTCGTGATTGACTCTATCGTAAAAACTGAAATGTCATAGCCATCCTCGTCACAGTGGGGTGTCCATTGTTCTTCATTGATGGCTACGTCCATGGTTGCTAGGATTTCTGCCCAACCATGGGGTTCAAATTCTTCGTCTGGAAATACTACAGGTGCATAAGCTGGATCCTGAAGGGTTCGTGGATGTTGTTTTGCACCTAAGGTCCTGGCTTCTAATCGTTCTTCCTCTTGTTTGGCTACTTTACACATCCATAAATGAGTATCCTCATGCAACCAAGAAGGATCTGATTCTAATGAGTGCACGGATTCCGTCTCTACTGGTGTCTTATGGATGGTATTCCATTGTATTGGGGGTACATCTCTGTGTGAATAGTCTTTAAGATTGACTTTGGTAGTCACTCCTAAATTTTGCAAGTACAAAGAATTAGTTCCCCAATCTTGTACAATTTGCAACTGACGCATGAATGATCGTCCCAATATCATCTCATATGCATGATTTTTTGCAAAGTCACAAATGGCAAAGGTATGCTCAAATTCTACACCACAAGTGGTGAGAGATATGCCTTCTAGTAAGCCTAATGGTTTTTCTATGTGTCCGTCAGCCATTTGTAGCTTCATCCTGGTGGGTCTTAATGCTGGCTTACCCCAACGTTTCCATAAAGCGGTGGTAGCTATGGCTACTCCGGCTCCTGAATCTAAGATGGCTTTCGTGGTGTAGCCCCGATGGGTTATCGGAAGATAAGTGTTACCTTCCTCTCCTTCGCTTACATCTCCAATCTTTTCTACAGGCATTTCTGGTACCTTCTTATGTGATCCTATTTGTGAGGAAGTAGTAGCAAGCTCGGGGAATTGATTTGCTACATGTTTCCACAATTCTGGTTTTACCTTCAACAACTCCTCTAGAGTGAGATTACACTGTACTTTAGTGTTCTTGATCACTTCCGTGTTTCTAGGGATTATTGATTCTTCATTCCTCACTATTATCGTGGGTGCTCTCATATTAATAGACTTTGCTTCCCAAGGTCCTGTGAACTGAGGTAATTCTTGTAAAGAATTAGATTCAAATCCTGTGTGTTCACTCAGTTGTTCTTCCTCTACATCATCGTAAATAGAGGGAATGTCTTGGGGAAATTGTTCTTGCAAGTCATCTATTTCTTGAATAGGAGGATGGGTTCCTTGTTCCTTTCTCCATTTCTCTTCTTGGATCTCTCTCAAAAATTCATGTGAGTACCTATGTATGGAAGACACATTGTCTTGACTTTCTGTATTGGGTACTTGAGACAGGGATGGTGCATTCCTTTCCTGTGTCTTTGGGACAATAGGGTTTCTACACTGATCCTTTTTCTCTTTGCTTTCAATCAAGTATTCTAGCCTCTCCATTAGTCCTTGAAAGTGTAATTCTGGTTTTGCCATGTTATTCCAATTAAGATATCTAGAGGCTTCAAACAAAGCTTGTGCTAGTTCTACCATCTTCATGCAAAGTTTAGTTCTCTCAATTTCTAGATCAGCTCGAGGGTAGTTTTTGCTCATTTCAGCTACCTGAGGTCCCTCTTTTAATCTAGCCTGATATGCACGAAACATCATGTCTAGATTTTCTGGTATGGGTTCCGCTAAAATCGATCCTGATTTTTGAGCTGGATTCTCTTGATTCAAGTCCTGTGAAGTCAATTCTAGGATTTTGGCTCTAGATTCCTTTAAACTTCCTTCCAACTCAGTTATCTTTTTACTCCATTTTCTCTTAATTCTTTCTCTAGACTCTTTCCATGATTTTGTCTTTTTACTGCTAGATTGTGCAACTTCACTACTTCCGGCTACTTTCTCTTGATTAAGCTGTTGGTTCTGTAAGAGCGCCTGGGCTCTTGTTATAGCTTGAATAGGCACGTATGTAGGGTTGGATCCATCTGCGTTGTTCACAATACCTATCACGTTGATTGGTGTCACATTCGAAGCGTTAACAGGATTTTTAGGACAATCTTTGATTATGTGCTCTTTGCCACAATCAGCACAAAAACCTTGGATGTTATAGTACTGTGATTGTCCTACTATCGGAGGATGTGGACAATCCTTTATGAAGTGATCTCCTTGGCATCTAAAGCATGGTCCTCTAGGGCCCTGTGGTCTCTGTTGTCTTACTTGGGGCCGTGGATTTGGGTTTGTGTACATCACATTAGCATAGTCTGGCTCCCAACTAGGTTCCACTGGTGGACTATCATAATGATATGTTTCTACGTGTTCTGGTGACTCCGTGTAATATGCGGGTGGACTATCTACATGCGTAGAGTCAAAACTGTTTGAGTTTGGGTCACTCTCTGTGATCAAAGGTGAAGAAGGCACTAAAGCCCTACTTAGGTTCTCTTTTGCAACAGCGTATTTGACTGAGATGACATTCGCTGGTGGGGGTGGCTGCTGAGCTAAGACAAGTTGAGGCCTCTGTTGAGCCTGGTATGGGTAGTTCTGATGAGGCCTATAGTAATAAGGTTGAGCATTGTATTGGCCTTGATACCTACCTGGCTGTGCGTATGCTTGCGGGTAGTTCTGTCTCACGGTTTGTTTGTTGTATGGGCAGTCCTGAGCCGTATGATTCGTGTATCTTCTTTCAATTGTACAGTATTGGCCACTAGGGTTGGCTTGTGGTTGTGGTGCATTGGGACACACATTTGCCATATGATCACCACCACAGGTGTAACAACGCTTGTTCATTAGTACCCTAGGTTTGCTAGAAACTCCTAATTTCTGGGCCACTTTTTCTGCTAGGTCTTCTATTGAGCTAGACAATTTTGTGGATGCTAGAGATGAACAGTCTGAGTCCTTATAGACCTTTGAGAGTTCCAACTCATCTCCTAAGTTGTCCTCAATGTCTATACAAATTCTTACACACTGCTCTAGTGTTCTGGGTTCTTTTAGGTACACATAGGAGCGTAGTTTAGAGCTCAACAAGCCATCTAGAAATAATGACACTTGCTTGGCTTGTGAGGGTAGCTCTTGCATTGGACATCGTTCAACATATTGTCTAAACCTACGTCCTGCCAGTCTGACTGTTTCCTGAGGGGTCTGTTTGAAGCTATGAATCAACAAAGACGTGTCATGTCTAATCCCACTTTTAGAGAATTCAGTGATGAATGACTCTAAAAGTGATGGATGTCTCTAAATTGCCTTTGTTGCAAAGGTTGGAACCAAGTTAAAGCGGTATTCTTTAACGTTAGTCCAAATGCGTTGTATTGCGTGAACATGTCTTCAACTTGTTCTGCTCTTAGTACTTACTTGAATTCTGCGACATGGTCATAGGGATCTCCTGTCCCATCAAAGTAATTTTTCACGGATTTTACTAATTGAGTGGGTCTTAACATTCTTGCATGTTCACGTGGTCTAGGTAGAGGAAAATCATCTCTACCACATGGTATTCCATGATCTCTTTGTCTATCCTCTCTATTAGTGTCTGTGGTTGTTCTATCTCTCCCTATGGGATGAGTGAAGCTTACTTCGGGTCTTTCTTTATTTCCCTCTCTTTGATTTCCATGGGCTGAGGATGTTCCTGCCCCTTGTTGACTTGTATTCATGTTCGTTCTAGATGGAGGGAATACCAATTCACCTCTCCATGTGTATGTGTTTTTAGCGTGGTCAGGTACCACAAAGACTCTTTCTGAAGTCTCATCCAGGTATACAACCTTTCCAGGTGTATCCGGGTCCTTGAACTTGTATATAGTGATGATACCTACCTCACTAAGTAGTTCGGTCTTGTATCTCCAAAAGGCTTCATCAGTTTCTTTATTTACAAACAACTCTATGCTTCTGTTATCTTGAGGGATCCAGTCTGGGATTAGTACTCGTGTCAGTACAGATTTCCCTCTAGGCTCTTCTAATGGTTCTTTTCCTTGAGATTTAGTTTCCGTCTCTAGCTGAATCACGCCAAACTCGTTGGTATTGCTTGGCTGCGTACTTAAGATGTACATTGTTCCTTCTTTGTCTATGTACGCGTCTCTCTCAAATTTCACCACTGGATGTTCCAATCCAATGGGTTGATCGGGGTTGTGCATTTGCACCACTTGCCTTCGCAAACCATCCTCATAGATGCGAGCACCTAATCGGTTGGTTCGGAGAAACTCTAGTTGAGTCCTATAGGGTCCTTCTGGTTTTTCTAAGTATGCTACATTTGACCCTCCTTCTGGTCTTTCTGTGCTAAATGCCATTTCTGATTCACTATTATCTGAGCTCTCGTAGGGATAACTAGTGTTCAATTGTTGAGCCCACGATCGTGCAGTAGTTCTTACACTTGCCTCTGATGATCTAAGGCTTCGTCGGTCTGACTTGCCTATTTGTTTGCCCGATCTAAGGTTCATTAGTTTTCTTCCTTGCACACTCAGTACATGCTCAGATCGTCAATGATTCTTTGTTATTACTTTCTTGATTCTTTTTAGATTTCTTTAGATTCTTGTCTTAATGTATGCGTCAGGAATTCGACTTTCCGTGGTACTTTGAGTTCTCGTTCCGTCAGACTTATGTTTCTTCCTTTAGGTTTTCGTGTCACACACCTTTACTTTAGTCTTGAACTTGATAAATTTAATTCTCTTGAACTTGAGGCGTTCCTATCGTCTTAATCCACAAAAGCTACTGTTTAGCCTAAGCTAAGAATTGACTGAGGGGGTTGAGTAATCTTCCAACCTCGAGTCAGCCTTTCTGGTTGCTCTGATGCCCAAGAATCCGCGCTTCCCAAGCTTTATGCCCTTCACTGCCTTGCCTTGGTTGCCTTTGATTGCCCTTGCTAGACCTGGAAAAATCCAATATTAGACCAATTCACAGTTGGATGATCAAGCACTTGAGTATATACACCTTTTAAGTCCCTTCCCTTTTGCCCAACTTTTCAATGTTTGCCCCCTGGCTTTCTAGTCCCAAACTAGGTCAACCTCAAAATAGCTTATCTAAAAATAGACGTATCCTTTAAGAAAAAAACAGTTGAGATCACGTAGTACTCGTAAAGAGCTTTCTAATGAGCTATTAAGCTCAAAAAACGGACTTCGGATGAAAAAGTTATGACCGTTCAGGCCCTGGGGGGTAAAAAACTGACAAACAGGTTTTTCTCCAAATATGAGTTAAGGGGTCTCCTATGAGTCTAATCACTCAAAAATTTCCCAAAAATAGCTTCAAAATTGGCCAAAAAATGAAACCCTAAATTTTGCGATGGGGGTGCACAATCGCGATGGTGAGAGACAATCGCGATGGTCTGGGACCGTCGCGATGGCGTGAGGGTGAACAATCGCGATGGCGTGATGCGCGAACCGTCGCAATGGTCTGAAGTGCACGGTCGCGATGGTCCAAAAGTGAGCAATCGCGATGGTCTGAAGTGCACCGTCGCGATGGCGTGAAAGTGGACAATCACGATGGCGTGAGTGTGAACTGTCGCGATGGCTCGATCAGGCGGACAATCGCGATGGCGTCAGTGTGAACCGTCGCGATGGCTCGATCAGGCAGATAATCGCGATGGCGTCAGTCAACGGTCAACGTGCACAATTGCGATGGTCCAAAGTGAACCGTCGCGATGGTCACAGATGCGATGGCTTGAGCCAATCGCGATGGTCTGGGCACGATGGCGTGAGCCAATCGCGATGGGTGGCACCGTCGGCACGATGGCATGAGCCAATCGCGATGGTTTGGGGTCAACCGAACAGTCCCAATGGTCCGCGAACCGTCGCGATGGTCCAAATGAACCGTCGCGATGGCGTGAGACCGTCGCGATGGTCTAGCCGAGCAGTCGCGATGGCGTGAGCCAATCGCGATGGTGTGACACAATCGCGATGGTCCACCAAAGTATGATTTTTTGCAATGCAAGTATGGATTCCTAGAGGCGCAAGTGTGCTCTACACGCTGGTGTGGTCGCCTTCTTCAAATTCCGAACTTTGCAGACCATCGCGATGGTCTGACACAGTCGGAAATTTCTGATAGAAACTGAGAATTTTACCTTTTCCAAGCTTTCCTGATGCACTGGAGCTCTGTACCTGCAAGAAAACTCAAGAAAACAAAAGTACACACAAGCACAAAAGCTCTCTCTCACTCTCTCGCATGCACAAATGAGGGGAAATGAGGAGAATGGGTGGATATGGTGAATTTTCTGATTTTTTTGGAGATGAAGATGGTGATGCGGTGATGAAGATGGAGTGTGGGGGAGGTAAAAAACACTAAAAACTAAGTAAAAACAACAACAAAAACTGAAATTTTTACCTTCCAACGCCACTTCTTGCTATACTCTTACCATCACACATTCGTCCTAGACTCGATCCCCGGCAACGGCGCCAAATTTGGTGTTGCTCTAGCACAATGGTGAGAACCACGTTAAGAAGCTTCACCTCCTTAATTGTCAATCCACGGAAGAGATACGAGTGATATGAAGATCGTGAATGTGAGATGATGTGAGAGTGAAGGTGAGAAGCACCAAGATGCACACACACATACACACACACAATGAAGAGACAAGCAAGACACAATGGAAGGTGGGAAATTAGCTCTATTACTCAAGAACACTATTACAAGCTCAAAAGAACTCTAAGCTCACACTAGCCAACCCCAAAAATGAGCTCTCTAGCTCTTTTTATAGTTTCTAGACTAGTTTTGACCGGTTTCACATCTAGTGATCGGCATAGTTAAAAATTAGGTCCTAGATGCTATTTGGAAGGGTAAACGATGTCTAAAAATAACAAAAATTGATACGCTTGTTCTACCTAAGCTCCTCAAGCTCGAGGACTCCTCGGCTTGCACAAAATGGAGCTATGGATTAAAAAATGGGGTTTTCTATGTTACATATGTTACAATAGTGATAAAAATCACTGTTGGAGGTTTTTGAAAAGTATTTTTAGAACATGATTCTTTGAAAAAAGATTTGACTGGCTCCCTGCTCCGTTGTTACATGCTTCCGCGTCGTCTGTGCCTCTGGCTGCTTCCAACACTGATGATCCTGACTCTTGACGGTCTACTTCTGGGTACATATTCTTGCTTGGCTCAGGACCTATCTCTTGGGAAAGTAAGAAGTAGCCTATAGTTGCTCTATCATCCATAGAGGCCGAGTACCGAGCATCAAGCTTTGCAGCATGTGAGGCCATCTGGCTTTGACATTTATTATCTGACATTGGTGTTTTGCAGGATACTCCGACATGTATTCGCACGGATAGCCAGTCAGCCTTGGCCATCGCCAAGAATCCAATGTTCCACGCTCGGATGAAGCACATCAAGATCTAGTACCACTTCATCCGCGAGAAGCTCATATCTCAGGAGATTACTCTGGAGCAGTGCACCTCTCAGGAGAACCTGGCGGACATGTTCACGAAGGCTTTACCTCCAGTACCACTTCAGTGCTTGGTGGACCTCTGCAGCATTCAGCTGCTCCAATTCCATTTTATATTGTATTTCCTTTTTATTTGGGTACCTTGCCATGTGCTTCTACCAATTGTATTCATTCCTTTCAGGCGACTTATCCCACATATGATGTACTTTTGAGAGCCCCTCCCAAATTTATATAAGGAGCGCCTCTACCCTCATTTGTACTTGGTTAGAAGCTTGAGGAGCCTACTCCATGCTCTTGGCAAGCTCATTTCTAATCCACATGAATTTACCCATTTCATGGTCTACTCATTTTGTGTCTCACACATTCTTTGTTTTGTGAGATTACTTTACTTTTCATTTTGCTTCCGCGTGCGTACTCTCTACAATGGCGAGGTGTATGGTCAAGAGTCAGGCTTTACCACATAGTTTCTAGCTTGAGCGTGTTTTTGGTTGTCTGACATATGCATTAGTGTCTAAACAACATCACAGAAAATTGGATGATAAAGTAGTAAAATGTATTTTTGCTAAGTATAGTTCTGAAAGTAAAGGCTATCGTCTGTATCATCCACAGACTAAATGCATTTTGGTTAGTCATGATGTTGTTTTTGTGGAAGATGCTATTCAGTCCTTGCCTTCATGTACTAAGGATACATCTGTTAGCTCCAAAGACATGTATGATACTTTGCTGCCTCTTTTTACAAGTGGACAATCTAGTGCTAGTCCTAATGAGGCAACTTCTCAACCTTTGCAAGTTTCATGTGATGATGTGGATCATTCCATTTCTAATGCAGATTTACATGATGCACTTACTGATGAGAGAGCTCTTATTGAGTAGGCAAAAACTATGCCAAAATGGTTAGTGTGCTTACGTGATAGAAAATTAGATGCACCTCCATCATATCGTACTCGGTCAAGCTCTTATAGTGCCTTGTTTGCATTAGATTGCTATGCTATGGCTGCCTCTAGTCTCTACGATGAGACTGAACCTGTTTCATTTGATGAAGCACAAAATTATGAACATTGGATGGCTGCAATGCAATCTAAATATGATGCTATCATGAAAAATGGTACCTAGTCTTTATGTGACTTGCCTCGTGGCAAGACAGCCATTGGCACTAAGTGGTTATACAAGCTGAAGCGTCAACCTGATGGAACAGTTGACTGGCATAAAGCTAGGCTTGTTGCAAAGGGTTATGTGCGGGAAAGAGGCATTGATTTTGATGAAACCTTTGCTCCTAATTGTTGAATGACTACTGTTCATAGCATCTGTGCACGTGCAGCTCATCATGGTTGGAACGGACATCAGCTGGACATTAAAATAGCATTTCTGAATGGTGACTTGCATGAAGAAGTGTATGTTTTTTTTATCCCCATTGCTTTGTGTAGAAAGGGCATGAAAACCAGGTGTGCAAGTTAAAGAAGGCATTATATGGTTTAAAGCAAGCACCACATGCTTGGTAAGAAGAGATACATGCCTATCTCATTGCACATGGTTTGAGAACAGTCCAACTGAAAGCACCTTATATGTTTAGCGTGCTAATGATGTGCTTCTAATCATTGCGGTATATGTTGATGACATGCTACTCACTGGTCCACATGACATGCATATTGTTGATTTTAAGGCTGATTTGCATGTCTCATTTGAGATGTCTCATTTGGGGCATTTGCACCACTATCTAGGCATTCAGTTTATGCAAGTTGATGTTGGAATGGCTTTGTGTCAAACGACATATATTGACACATTATTGCACCATTTTGGCCTTGAAGACTATAAGCCTATTGCCACTCCTATGGAGATAGGTTTATGATTGAGTCTTCATGATGCTGAAGATGCATTTGATGTTGTTCTCTATCACCAGGCTGTTGGATGCTTGATTTACTTATGCATTACTCAGCCAGATATTCAGTTTGTTGTCTCACAGATGAGCAGGTTTATGCATTGCCTAGGTGCCAAGCATTGGCAGGCGGTTAAGCGCATCTTTCGCTACTTGAATGGTACCTGACTACTTGGATTGTTTTAAGGGGGGATCACTACCGCCAGATTTGCATGCTTTTTCTAACACTGATTGGGCTAGTTGCTATGAAACTTGTGTGTCCACCATTGGCTTTTGCTTCATGCTTGGTAGCTCATGTATATCTTGGTTGGGAAAGAAGTAGCCTATTGTGGCCACTTCCAATTGTGAGGCTGAGTATAGGGTAGCTTTCATGGCGATTGTTGAGTGTGTGTGGCTCAGACGTCTTATGGCTGATTTGGGTGTCGGTCAGTCTTCTGCCACCACCATCTTCACTGATAGTCAGAGTGCATTGGTAGTTGTGAGGAACCTTGTGTTCCATGCTCGCACTAAGCACATTGAGATGCATTATCATTATGTCAGGGAGAGGTTCTCTACTAGGGAAATCAGCTTGGCATATGTGCCCACGCAGGAGAACATTGCAGACCTTTTTACGAAAGCTCTGACTAGGGAGAAGTTTGAAGCTTTTTGCAAAGCTTTGGGCTTACTTGCGTTTGTGGATTGATTCCACATAGCTTGGCACTTCCTTATACATGAGTGCCATCTCCTTGTTCACTGCATCACTCCCAGGGGGGATTTGTTGATATATTAGGTAGTGATGTGTATGAATAGTGTAGGACCGTCGGGGCACGTTTTTCCCTCTTTAGGAGGTTTTTTCCCCCGACTTGTATATATGCCTATTGTCCTAATGGGCTACTTATCTTTGTACATTCTAGTGGTAATACATTCAGCACTGTGTTGTGCTCCAAACTTCTTCTTCTTCCTTGTGATGTTCGCATGATTCCGCAGACGTCTAACTCCAACATAATTGGTCCTCCATTAGGCATATTGATGCGTGATGGCCATTAAATTTCCCTAGCGCTTGAGTTATTTGTGGGATTGGTCACTGTCCAAGTTCACTTCTTTGTTTTAAGCTAGGTTTCTTTGCCATTACTTTTGCAAGCTTTTCTATTGGATAATTTGAAGAAGAAGAGGAGGATGAAGTCCCACTTATTGCACTCAATAATAGAATCTTCAAGCTGTAGGTAGGTTCTCCTCTAAAACTAAAGACTCTTTGATGCACTCAGTTAATGTAGATTATCTTCAAATGTAGACTAGGGAGTCCAACTATGCATTAATTAATCCACCAACGAATAAAGGGGTCATTTTTTGTTTTGAATCTCTTTCTTGAGTAGGACATCTAGCCACATATTGTTTACATCTCTAAGCAAGTACTTTTTAAAAACTCATGTTTCATCTCTTCAAAGCCATAAATCGTTTATGATGAATCATGTTTGATCCTCTCTTAGAGAATTTACCTATGAGTTCTCCCATGAATGCATATAGGTCTCTAATAGAGTCCAATGTCAATGGTTGGAAGTAGACTAGAGTTTTCCCCACTGATATCAAGTAAAATGATTCATATTGAGTGAAGGAATTGACCATCTATTTACTATAGTAACTTATTTGAAATTTTCTACATATCATAAGGTTAAACTGAATGATTTTAGTACATTTTCATGAACTTTTCCACCTCCATTGGTCAAATGCATCAAATTTATTGGGATCATTGATTCATATGTTGAATCGTGATAATATTATTTGCTAAATGGTGTCCAATTTTGGTTCTTATTAGACGTAATATTAGTTGTCACCCTAAGATTCCCTCAATGGTCATATTATCCATAGACTTTGCAATTTAATTCACTTCTATGAAAGCATGTTCTTCTAGGCTCTTCTATTTTCTCTTGCTTATTCATTTCATAATATCCTTTTATTTCTCCTCTTGAAGTACTAGGTACTAATCAAATACGGATTTTCTTTTATAGAATTGCCTTCTTAGTGTCACTCATGGGCTAGTATTGATTTCTAGATTTTTTTTTTTAGTTAATATGGAGGAATTATAGATATAGTATTCTTGTGTTTATGTGTTTATGATATAAGCATAATAATAATAATATTTTCCTTATTTTTATAGAAATATACCCAAAAATTCTCTAAGTTGTGCCTCTTACAATTTTTTAAATTTATCCACTTGTCTTGATATCTCATGTCCTATCCATTCATAAACATAGAGCTACTTCTAGCGTGAGATTCAAATGATCAATAAATAAGATTGATTAAATTTTCTACACCATATTATATGGGTTTTTTTAATGAGAAATCTTATAAGACACTCATGCCTAAGGAACATGCTAAAGACGTTTATCTAAATTTTACCTTTGATTGTTCACAAGCTTGGTTGGCCAAATAAATAGTAACTTATTTGTGCTTTTCTCTTGCTCATTAGCTTGTGGTCCTCTACATATGGCTCATCAGGTTGCATAGTCTCAAGCTATCCCAATATCGAAGCTATAAGAGATTGGAAATGTCTTTGTACGCCTACAAGCAAGTATTCTTATGACCATTTCTGTACAAGCAATCTGATTTGTATGTGAATAACACCATCTTACTATCCTAGAGTGATTGGATCTATTTGAGTTTCAAAAGGCCACACAATGAAATTTTTCAGAAAGTGATATGTACCCAAGACTCAAACTTCTTTCGCATATTCACATTTTAAAATGCAAAATGACTCTCACTACCACTCATAAGGCAAGAGTGGAAAGAATATTTTTGTAATGGAAGCATCCAGCTCAATTGGGGCAGTTCATGTCTTCTCATAGGTGATGAAACACCATTTCCTCCATTGAGGCATACATCTTGTTAGAAAATGATTAATGGGCAAAGATGATCATATCAATGGGAGATTGGATATTGATTAAACTAAGGAAGAAAAAAAATGCAAAACTAGAAATACATACTTGTGCTCCTAGAAGGGTAGATTTGGCATCCAACAAAATGAAAGAAAATTAGTAAAAGAAGTTATTATGATGACCCATCAAGAAAGCTATAAAATTCATTACTTGTCACTCTTTCAAAAATATTGTAAGTTATAGGTGGTGGATAGATATCTCTTATGGTATTTGTATTGATCTTCTCTAGATAAATGTAAAATTGTAACTTTGTTTCATCGTAGAAACAAACAAAATGACAAAAACCCATTCAATATGATCAATTTTGATAGGCAAAAATCACAACTAAGAGTTTGTAGATGTCTTCCTTTATTTTTCCCCAATATGCATGCCTTTTTTTGATGGCTTGTCTTCAAGAGTCATGGGTATCCTATGAGCACAAATCTATCAATCTACCACTAACAAATCTATGTGAATCCCCACAAGAGCATACATAAGTTTTGAAGAAAGTGTTTTCAACTATTCCTCTTCTTCTATGGATACATTGTTTCCCATATATTTGAACCTTTCTTTGCCATTCTCCATTGTTATGAAAACTTTCTTTGCATTTTCTATATTATCATAAAATTCACATATTTTTTCGTTCTTTTGGGGATCTAGTTTGTTACTTAAGACTCATGTATTTTTTTTAATGCCTTTGTTGCCCATAATTTATATGATCAATCTTCATCTTTTACTTCTCTATCCCCTTATTCATGCTTCTATTTATCCTTCTAAAATTGTTTCTATTTGGTATTCTATTTCTCTAATAGTTATTTTTCATAGCTTACTCTTAGTTCTTCTAAGAAATCCTCTCCCAAATAAGAATTAAGAATCCATTACTATTGGTTCTTCATTTGTGCCATCTTGGATTTAAACCTCACTCTCCACTTCTTCTAGTACGATTACCATAAACATATCCTATGTTTCATTGTAATGAGTCATATTTTGACCATTTCTTGACATGTCTAGGGTTTCTTGGATGCATTCACTCATAAGGTTGAAACTTCTAATCATTGAATAACAAAAGCATGTATGTAAGATACTCCTATCACGTTTGGAGCGACTCTCATACCATTCCTTAGTAATATTCCTTCCTCTAGCTTTGTTGCTGTACAAAATAATGGGTTGGAATCTTTATTAGATCAAGATGTTTCATTTTCTATGTTTTCTTGAATAAAATCACCTTCATATTGGTGGACTACATTTTATTGAAGTTGTGGAATGTCAATGTGTTTGTAACTTGATAAAATGATCCTAGTGACTGCTCCATGGTGTTGTGGTTCTAGTTATTCCAAGGTTTCAAAAATTTAGAGAATTGCTTTCCCAATCCTATAAAATCATCAATTATATCATAAAATATCTATCTATCATTTCATAGTTATTGGATTTATTGGAAAATTAATTTGTTAGTCTCCTCAAAATTTAAGTTCATATCATCTTACAGTCTAATTAGTCATTTGATGTATCTCTTGACCAATTAGAAATTTTATTAATTTATACATTAAGGTTCTATTTGCTTGTTTCTTCCTAAAATCCTTCATTATTAGTGCCAGAAAAAAACACCGTTTTCTATGTTTCCTTGGCTACATGTCCATTAAACTTAACGAAGAAAAAAAGTAGTACTTTCATCACCATCATTATACTCTCCCACTTGTCTAAGGGAACCTACCTAGCTTCTAGGATTATCTTAGATGATTCAATTTTGAAATATTTTAATTGGTTTTTGTATTTATCACTCTACCATGAATACGGTCTCACTTTGAGCATTTTTCTAGTGCCATAATTCGTTTAATTTTAGATTTAATTTAGCTCCATTGCACCATGTGAAAACTATTCATAAGATCAAAGGAGATTTCAAGAGTTCTAAAGTTTTTTTTGTATGATCTTGTATACTTTCTCAATATTCTTAAACTAAACGCATCCTCACTTTACTATAAAAGTATTAAACTTTGTATATAAGTATGGATGTCAATTTGTACTTATTATTATGATTCCAAGTATAGCTTAATGACTGGAGGTTTCCCTTATGGATTCTTGGACCACCTTGTTATGAGTTTTTCCATAAATCTTGTGGACAAGCATCATCCACATTATGTATTAGTGATAAAGATCTACTATCATCCTCCCTGTCCTTCATCAATATGCATGATTGTTTAGGGATTTTTTTATTCTCTAGATTTTTTGTAAATCTTTGGTAGTATGGCTTTGGAATCCTCACTAGATAGACATGAAAATGAGTTTGTTTAGCATTTTTTTGTGCTACCTCTTTTGTCTTCCTACATATGAGTAATCTTTCCTTTTCAAGATCCATTTGAGTAGCATATCTCATGATCTAATATTTTTGAAAATTCCTTGATTCTACCCTAGTAGGCTTTCATTAGCATGTCTAAATAATTAGGCATAGCATACGCTACCTATTAGATTGAATTTCTTATGATCACTACCTATTAGATTGAATTTCTTATGTTAGATTTCCTGATGGTGTGTGCATTGATTTTATGTTTGAGATTATTTTTCCTTCCTTTTATAATGGATAACTTCTTTTCAATTTTCTTACTCCACATTTTCATCATGTGCTTGTGATTTCATTTCCAAGTTCCTTTTTTTATCATCTTTTTCTTTCTTCTAATTAGAACTATCCACTATTTTATATTTATCAATTTCTCTGTTATCCCCTTGCACATTGAAATTTTCCCTAATGAACACATTTATTGGAGAAATCTTCTCCATTTCTTTTCATTCAAGGAAGTCATGTCGGGAGTTTTGTTTGGGTCATTTGGGAAAGATTTGAAGATATGATCATGTCCACAATCCTCATAGTACCTAACGCAAAATTTTGGTGGTGTTCTTGTTACTGTTGGAAATATTTGATAAAATGATCTCCACTACATTAATAACTTTGGAAATGTTGGAAATCTTTGGAAATCGTTTTAGGAGTTGTTCTTTTTTATGGAGTTGTTCTCCATCAAGTTTGAATTTTATTGCATTGTAAGGAACATTCCAAACTTGGTCTTGAACACTCAAGCTACCATCTTAATATAGATAAAATCACAAGGTATTTGTCCCAATAGGAGCTCTTTTTTACAAATTTTTATGGGCACCGATGGATAAATTTTCACACTAGCTCTTTTTATGTTCTCTTTTATATAATTTAAGGCTACTACATCTATTGGGGATATTAGAAACACTAATTTGCATAAAAATCCCAAAAAAACAATGAATTAGCAAAATCAACTATTCCGGTTCGAAATCAATATAGTGCATAGGTGAGAATATATTCCTAGATGAATATTTATGTACACATTCTGAGTTAGTTGTATTATATATTGATCTTTTTGCAACTTGTCACATAGTATCATGTAAATGACACATAGAAATCTAGAGAAACAAAAATGCATATCACGCACATATAAATATGTTTTCTTAAAAGAAAGAAAAGGGAGGTTTGTTTAAAAAGTATAACATCAAGAGAATAATAGACCATAATATGTAATCATGATAGTTCCAACCTCTACAAGATTTTATGTACATCTTTTTCACACTACTTTCCAGATTTGGTATGTGTTTATATGTGTGTATATGCATGCATCTACGTACGTATGAATATATATATATATATATATATATATATATATATATATATATATATATATATATATATATATATATATATATATATGTGTGTGTGTGTGTGTGTGTATATATATATGTATGTGTGTGTGTATACACACTAGGATGTATATGAATGAATTCTGTTCTAGTGTGGTAAAATATGGAAAATTTGTAGTAGTAAGCAGTCTACTTAAAAGAGGACATTGACTATTGTAGCCACATGCAGTCTACTCAAAGAGGCCATTGACTATTTGACAGAGATTTGAGATTTAATCAAGAAAAGATATTTTGAAGACAGAGTTCCATAGAAACCCAAACAATTTGTAAAATATATGAGTATGCCATCACTTGAGGGCTCCTTAATGTCAGAATATGTGAGAGAACCAAAAAGAGATTATGAAAGGACGTATGTATGCATGCATTAGATGCATTTACATGCATATAATATATGTATATATGTAGTGAGTAGTGTAGTGCATGCATTCTTGGCCTTGGGCTGAAGTCCAAAGTTCAAATCTTTCAAACAGCATGAAAATAATCTTTTAAAAACTGGAAAATACAAGAGATCGACTATCTATCTTCCTTTATATATATATATATATATATATATATATATATATATATATATATATATATATATATATATATATATATATATATATTGTTCTTTCTAATTTCAAACATAATGAAAGAGTGAATCGACTATCTATCTTCCTTTTATATATATATATATATATATATATATATATATATATATATATATATATATATATATATATATATATATATATATATATATATATGTGTGTGTGTGTGTGTGTGTGTACTCATGAACTGCATGTAAATACACGTATGAAAGGATCCACATATGTGAATTAAATTTAGATTTCTCATTAGAACCAGTATGTTCACATCTATGTGATATTTGCGTTTCTCTATGTGGGCGCGCTTTTTTGCTTTTTTTTTTACAAATGCTTTTATCCTAATAAAAAAAAGAGAGTAGAAGAGAAATAGAAGAAGATACAAGACAGGCTCAAGAGCTTTTCGCCGCTTTCATGAGATTCAAAGCAGGTCCAGAGCTTCTAGTCCGTCTCATGACGGATTCATTTGCTTTGTGGAGAGAGAGAGAGAGCATCCGATACTCACAAAGAAAATTTAAAAAAAGGAAAGATAGCATGCTCTTCGAGCAGGTGAATACAGCTTTCTCGATCTGTGTGAGGATAAAGAGTATTTTGGCTCTTCACTTTTGATAGCATGATGCATCTGAATGGCTCTTTACATGTCTCAACCCTCTCTCTCTCTCTCACACACACAGAGTTTCACATTACTGTAGTTTGGACGCTTATACTTTCAAACTTAGTTAATTCATCACCCGTCATGTGCCAAATCCAGCTTCCAATCATCTTTTCTCTCTCTCTCTATATATATACATACACATATATACACACACATATATATATATATATATATATATATATATATATATATATATATATATATATATATATATATATATATATGGCACACGGTTCTTGTGAATCTTCATGTTATTTGGGAGATCGTGTACACCGGATAAAAATATTGTCCCTTTGACCAAATAAGCATTGGTTACGAAGTAGACTGCAAATAACTTTCTTCCTTGAAAAAGGAAAAAGAAGAAATGAATCTATATCTCAAATTCAGCACCACAATTTCAGTATTCTAAGCCTGATGATTTTCATTTTCTCTTCCCTCATTGTTCCATTCTTATAATTCATGACTCTTCTTTTAGTAAGTGCCTATATATATTGGGAGAATATTCCTAGAACATGTATTAAATCGTGCTCTTCAATAGCTGTATAGATTAGGGATCCAAAAACTTGATCTATAAAGTGTTTCTTTAACATCCTCACCCTCTTGGGCACTTAATTTTACATTTACCTCCCTCCCATGGGTTCATGATTGACTTTCAATCACACACTCCATACCTAGATAAGAGCTCAAGCATGTATTTCCTTTTAATAAGCAAAATACCATCATCTTTGAAGATCATATCAATCCCAAGGAGGTATCTGAGCTGTCCAACTGATATCTTGAACTTTGGTCCAAGCTTTTTCTTGATGTGCTTTACGTTCGCTTCACCATTCATAACTTTGGTCCAAGCTTTTTCTTGATGTCCTTTATGTTCGCTTCACCATTCATAAGTTTGGTCCAAACTTTTTCTTGATGTCCTTTATGTTCGCTTCACCATTCATTGTTAGGATTGATTCATCCATATAAATACAAGTAAATACAATTTGATCACATTCTTTTGGTGTAGAGGGAGGGATTCACATCACTTGGATTGTAGCCACATTGGGTGAGGTATTCCATGAGTCTTTGGTTCCATGACCTTGATTCTTTCTTGAGTCCATATAGTACCTTCTTTAACCTACATACATGTATGAAGAAATCTCTTATCTTTGAACCCTTGAGACTGATCCATATAGATTATCTCTTCCAAATCGCCATTTAGGAAAACTTTATTCACATCTATTTCATATTCTTTCCAACCCTTTTCTATTCGAATTTTCTAAAACACCTCTCACAACCCTTTTCTATTTGAATTTTTAAAACACCTCTCACAGTAGTCATCCTTCCTACTACAATAAAGGTCTCTTCAAAATCAATGCCATCGTTTTGGGCAAAACTTTGGCAACGGACCTTGCTTTCTACCTATAAATACTACTATCAAAATTCCTATTTACATTATACACACATTTGCTTCCAATTATTATCTCCATTTCTTTGATTGTTGGAAATAAGCTCATGTTTTATTCTCCTCTACTGTCTTTGCATCCTCTTCGATATCTTGATTCCATTTTGAATGCTTATTGGCTTCTTTAAAAGTAATAGGCTCTTCACATTCTATGACCTTACATGTATAAGCATGATGTTTAGTTATTAAAGACTCATTATAGGTTAACTATTGAACTAGATATCTTTGTCTTGAAGAGCTAATATCATCAAGGGGTGGGTCACTTTTAATTCCTTTTTTTTATTTGTACCTCTAGGAGTGTTTATCTTCTTAATGTCTTAATCACTGGTTTCTTCTAGCTCTACTCATTGGTTTTTTTTGTCTTCTACATTTCCTTTTTCCCCTTGCTATCTCCGCTTGATAAACACTTGTTTTTAGCTTCCTCTTCCATTGATTGTTAAAACTTACCTCTATTGATATTCATGAAGTAGTTGGACCACTTATTTCCAATATGATTTCCTTACTTTGGTTATGCTTGTTCTCAATTTCATACATGTCTTACACATGTAGCTCATCTTTTTAGTGTACGATGGAAGAAATTAATCAAAATAATATCAAAAGATACCCTTTTCTATTTAGTATTTGGAATGTAGAATCTAGATTCTTTTTCCTCGTTAGAATATTCAATGAGCATACATCTACCTAGCATATGTCTCAATCAATACACACATCCAAATATTTTAAGATGAGACAATTTAGGTTTCTTACCATACCATGCTTCAAGTATAGAAGCATGGATCCTTGTAGCTGGAAATCTATTCCTAATGTATATTATTATAGTTGCATCTCTCCAATAACATGTAGGCACATTGATATCATTCATAACACTCTTGGAACCTCTGCTATTACCTACCTTTCTTTCACGAAATTTATTTTGTTGGGATGTGTGCATGAATGTGAATTTAATGTTGATCCCATTTGTGCTCAAGAATTCAAAGTATTCATGTGAGAAGTATTCTTCCCTTCCATCCGATCTTAGGGTTTTGATGTAACCTCTTATCTTCTTCTTCTCTAGAATTTGTTAAACAATTCAAGGAGATGAAAATGCAAATAAATGAACAAAAAGAAATGAATTTTAAGCACAAGTCTTTGTTTATGACCAAAAAGAGATACAATATTGAGCTCTCATTGAACTTTATTCAAAATTGAGTGGCCTTGTTCACATCAAAGTGCTTGATCTAGTAAAAGATGGTCCTAGGGAGCTAATGAACTATTTTTATCTAGTCATTGGAGAAGAAAGATTGTAGCTATTCTAGATATAAAAATGGTTCTCCAAGGTTTGGAGGATTCTAAAAAATTTTCATTAATTTTGGAAGATTTGTACAAATTATGGGGAACTTATCCTTAATTTTCCCTCCTCAAGGCTCATATGTTCATCCTTCTTGAGAAATTTTCCTCCCTTATTTTTCATTTTTATTGGTCTCATTTAAGTTCGCATGGGAAGTCCTTGTATGCCTATATGCCTCTTGAAACACTCCCTCCATGTCACTCTTTTTCACCCTTGATAGAGCATATATGATGCCCTTTGTAAGTTTGAAATATGAACTCTCTAATTTCTTGGATATCGATTTTCATGATCATGGATGCTAACTCATAGAGACCATCAAACATAGATTTGATAGATCTTTGCTAAATTTGCCTCTAAGGTGGCTAGTCAAGGTGGTAGAATAGACATGATAAAACCAAAAATCTTTGATTGCTGTTCAAATAAGCCTATTGTGAAGGTTTCCTCATATGTTTGCATGTAATAAATGGAAAGGAATCATTAATATCATAGTAGGAAAATAGTGTATGGAAATCGTGTTGTGAAATTCATAAGACATAGCTTGGACTCTGTGAAATTCATAAGACATAGCTTGGACTCTTAACCTCAACTGTATAATTGTAGAAAGGGAGTTAATTAATTCCAAGATAAGTCAGGTACATTTTATCATATCAAATATTATTCTTAACATTGCTATGGAAATTCATGTAATAACGTAATGTGTATTCAAATGTTGTTGTTGAGAGTAGTATGGGCACCCAAGGACTGACTAGACAAGGAAGCCAGCGGAGAGAGTCAGAGTGAGGTGAAGGATTAAGTAGACAGAGCAGTCAACGCAAATCTGGCAAATAGGACCTTCAAATTTTTCCAAATCAACATCTTTACAACAGTGATTCTCATCACTAACAATCATTGTAAATACCATTTCATAATTTTGTAGCTCCATTTGTGCAAGCTAAGGAGTCCTTGAGCTTGAGGAGCTTTAGAAGTACCTACCTGTCAGTTTTCACATTTTTTAGACTTCGTTTGAACCTCCAAATAGGGTAGAGAACCTAATTTTTAACTAGGCCAGACACTAGGTCTGGATACGGCCAAAACCTAGTCAAAAACTATAAATAGAGCTAGAGAGCTCATTTTTGAGGGTAGCTTGTAACTGAATTGAACTTCTATGAGCTTTTTGAAAGTAATCTAAGAACTCCATTGCTTCTCACTCTTTGTCTTACCATGTGTGCGCGTGTGCGTGTATGTGTGTGCATGCTAGGGTGCTTCTCACTCACGCACTTGTGCCTTCACTTGCTCGAGGTCATCATACCATCCTCACGTCTTCCTGGATTGACATTAAAGGAGGTGCTACTCATCACTGAGCTACACCAAATTTTGGCGCCGTTGTCGGGGATCGAGCTTTGAGGACGAGCGTGTGATGGTAAGACGTAGAGTTGTGACGTTGGCGTTGTAGGTAATTTCTTTACTTTTCCTTATTTTTCTCGTCCTTACTTCATCATCATCATCATCATCATCTTCCATCTCCATCTCCATCATCGCAAAAATTTCAGTTTTTTGACTATATCTCCTTCCTCCTTTCATTTCCCTCATTTCACTTGTGAGAGAGAGCGAGAGACCGAACTGTTGTGTGCTATTTTTTGCATGTTTCTTGAGTTTGCTTGCAGGTATTGGCTATCCCATCATCCCTAGCACGCTGCGCAGGTACAGAAATGTGCAGAACTGTCTCTGTGTCGCAAGTTTCTATCAATCGCGATTGACAGAAAACTTAATCATTTGGTAAAACTGAGTGCACTACAGTAGACTAGAAACCTTGCACTTCACAAATCCACAAAAAAATTTCAAAAAAATTTGCATTTTATCTGTCCATCACGATTGATAGCATCAATCGCGATTGACACTGTCCCTCGCAACGAACAGCCTGTCCATCGCGACTGACAGACCCCGACGGACACGTGTCCATCGCGACGGACACCCTTGTCCATCCCGACCGACAGAAAAATCGCGACTGATACCTGTCCATCGCGATTGATACCTGTCCATCGCGATTGATACCTATCCATCGCGACTGATACCTGTCCATCGCGACTGATACTTGTCCATCGCGACTGATACCTGTCCATCGCGACTGATACCTGTCCATCGCGACTGATACCTGTCCATCGTGATTGATACCTGTCCATCACGACTGACACCAGTCCATCGCGATTGACAGGCCACGACGGACAGCCCTGTCCATCGCGATTGACAGCCAATTTCCGCCAATTTTTTAGGGTTTTTTAATTTGAAGATTTTGGCTAATTTTGGACATGGATCATGGACTCTAGAGCACATAAGGAGGCTATAGGCAAATAACCCGAGGAAAACCTGTTGCCCTGTTGGCCTGTTTGAACCCTGTTTTAATCCCTGAAGCCTGAACTGACATAACTTTCTCATACAAAATCCGTTTGCTGTGATTCTTGTTTTGTTGGAAAGCTCGTGGGGAGTACAACCAAAACTTCCACTAGTTATGTGAAGATTAATATCAGGATTATTAGATAGGGTATTTTGAAGTTGACCATACCCCGAGGTAGGAAAAATGAGGGATCCTTGGGATTGTTTTCCATAAAGGCAAAGGATAATTTGGTATGTGAGTCACATGCATGAAAGTGGTCTATTGTGTCATTTGAATCTAAGTCTTGAGCTAATCATGGGACTTTTACAGGTCCAGTAAGAGCACTTGAGGGCATTCTAAGCAAGAGTAAGTGCAAGCTTGGGAACACGCGTCCTGGGCACACCAGGGCAACAACACAAGGAAAGAAACTCAAGGTTGGAAAATCCTCAACACCCTCTATCAATTCCTAGCTTAGGCTAAGAACGACTAGTGCTAGGAGTAAGTCAGGGCAACGATAGGCATCAATCAAGTTGAAGACTACCTATGCACTCAAGTTCAAGATTAAACATAATCTCTTCGTGATGTGATAACCTTAAAGGAAAGAATCTAACGTGGAACGATCAACTTACAGTGCGAAAATTAACTCAAATATTCCTGACAACGTGATTTCTGACAAGAGCATAAACACGGTAACCACTAAAAAGAATCAAGTAACTGATACAAAAGAACTCAGCAACGAGGTTGTACTTGGGCAAATTTGGGCTATTCAATTAGGCTTATGAACCTTAGATCAGGGCGACATCTAGGAAGAGATAAACAAAGTCTTAGGTCTTCAGAGGCTAGTGTCAACCACACTGCTAGGTCTTGGGCCCAGCAGTTGAGCCACCACTCATACTACCCTAGCTCTGAGACCAGTGAATCAGAGATGTCTCAAGGCATGGACCGACCTACGGGAAGTTCAGGAGTGCCATATTTACACAGGGTAGAAGGCATGTACAAGACGCAGCTCGAATACCTTAGGACCAACCGATTAGGTGCTAGCATCTATGAGGACGGCCTAAGAAGATCTGTGGTCCAGATTTTAAACCCTGACCAATCCATTGGACTAGAGCACCCAGCTGTCAAGTTTGAAAATGGTGCATACCTTGATAAAGAGGGAACCATATATGTGGTCACTAGTCACCCGGAGAGGACAGATGAATTCGGGAATGTGATCCCTGAGACAGACATAGATGACCTAGAACAAGGGAACGTAGGAGGGGAGCCCAGGACCCCTCGAGGGAAATCTATTCTTACTAGAATCCTCAATCCCGAGTGGGTTTGCCAGGACAACAAGAGCATAGATCTGCTTCTGAACCGAGAGACTGATGAAGCCTTTTGGAGGTATAAATCTGATCGGCCAATTGATATAGGAACAATCATGATCTATGAGTTTAAAGATCCGGATAGCCCAGGCAGAGTGACCTATCTAGATCACGCTTCAGAAAGGATCTTTGTAGTTACAAAACATGATAGAAATGCTTACACTAGGATGGGTGAGTTTATTTTCCCCCAACCAAAATCTAACGTGTCCTCTGGCGACACGGGAGCTGGAACATCCCATGCTCATGGAGTTCAGAGAGACATAAAGAGAGACAGACCTGAGGTAAGCTTTGCCAACTCCTTGGGAAGAGGAAGAACGAGAAGGGAAACAAATAGAGTGGAACCTGAGGGTCATAGAGCCCTAGGAAACCAAAGAAATGCCGAGGACTTTCCTTTGCCAAGACCGAGAGAGCACACGAGGACCCTGAGACCGACCCAGCTAGTTAAGTCCATGAAAAACTACTTCGATGGCACTGGAGATCCCTACGATCATGTGGCTGAGTTCAGGCAAGTCTTGAGAGCTGAACAAGTGGAGGATCTATTCACGCAGTACAATGCCTTTGGTCTAACCCTTAGGAACACAGCCCTTACGTGGTTTCAACCATTGAATGAGAGACAATTCAGGAGTATAGACCAACTCCTAGAAGCTTTCATTATTGAATTCTCTAAGAGTGGCATAAGACATAATACCTCCTCATTGATTCACAGCTTCAAGCAAACCCCTCAAGAGACTGTGAGACTTGCAGGAAGAAGATTTAGGCAATACCTTGAAAGATGCCCTGTTTTGGAGCTACCCACACCAGCTAAGCAAGTGGCTTTATTCTTGGATAAATTGCTAAGTACCAAATTGAGGTCATATGTGTATCTGAAGGACCCTAGGACTATAGAAGAGTGTGTATGCATGTGCATTGACATCGAGGATAACCTAGGGGAGGATTTAGAGCTTTCCAAAATATACAAAGATTCAGATAGTGCCTCTAGCCTCTCTTCCACGCAATCCACATCAATTGAGGAACTCGCTGAGAAAGTGGCACAAAAACTAGGTGTCTCTAGCAAACAAATCCCAAGGTTTGCCCCAGTAAAGAGGTGCTATACTTGCGGTGGTGACCATATGGCGAACGTGTGTCCCATTACGGCTCAACCCCAAGTAAATCCGAGTAGCCAATACTGTACCATAGAACGAAGACACACAAATCACACAGCACAAGACTGTCCATACAATAAGCAAGTGGTTAGGCAAACCTACCCTCAGCCATATCAACAGGGAAGATATCAGAACCAATATCCACCACAGCAGTATGCTAGGCCCCAACAAACCTACCAACCACAATATCAAGCCCAGCAAAGGCCTCAGCCTGTGTTAGCCCAACAACCTCCAGCCCCATCCAACGTGATCCCTATAAAGTATGCAGCTGCAGAAGAAAACCTGAATAGGGCCATAGTGCCAGTAACCCCATTACTATCAGAAAGTGACCCCAGTGACCATAGTTTCGATTCTACACATGTTGATAGCCCCCAGGCCTACTACATGCAGTCTCCTGAACATGGTGAGTCCTATTATAGTGAAGAGCCAAATGAACCTAGTTGGGAGTCAGATTACACAAACGTCATGTATGCAAACCCCAACCCTAGACCTCAACCTAGACAAGTAAGACCCCCATTCCCTAGAGGACCATGCTACAGATGTCAGGGAGATCACCTCATTCGTGATTGCCACATGCCTGCACCTACCCAAACCCAATGAGTGACGATCCAGGGCTTTTGCCAAGAGTGTGGAAAGGAGCATCTCTTACGAGACTGCCCTAAGAATCCTAATAATATGCCAAAAATCACTCCTATTAACGTTATTGGGTTAGTGGTAGATTCCATAGGAAGTGTCACTTCCACTGCACCCGTACAAGTAGTCACTAGAGCTCAAGCATTGCAGCAAAACCAAGGGGTAGGCCAGGAAAAGAGCCTAGAGGCTAGTGAAACTGAGAGCATAACCAAGAAGAGGACTAGAGCTTGGAGAGATAGTCATGAAAGAATGAAAAGACAATGGGCAAAGAAAATGAGTGAACTTGAGGGAAGCCTAAGAGAAACCAAAGCCACGATAACCGAACTCACAGCTCAAACTCCCTCTCACACTGCCCCACCTCCATCACCTCCACCATTCCCATCTCCATCCAACCCGCCTCACCTAAGCCCACCACCCCCTAGAGTAGGATCAGTCCTAGCAGATCCCACTCCCGAGGACCTTAATATGATGCTTAAAGCCTATCAGGCCAGAATGCAAGAAGGGCCAAACGTAACTGATCATGAAAAGTGTTGCCCTAGAGCAGAACTAGAGCTAGAACGAACCAAAATTTGTGCTAAGATGGTGGAATTGGCTCAGACCATGTTTGAAGCCAGTCGCCTATTTAACATCTCTAGTTCAGCGAAGACACAGTTGCACTTTGATGGATTGTTAGAAAGAATAGAGAAGCTAATTGCACAATCAGAAAAGGAACCCGCCTCTCAACACAAGGACAAGGCAAGTGAAAGGACAGGTGTTCCTGCCCAGGAAGCCTATGTGTCTAACTCTACGGAGCCAAACACATCATCTTCTATGAATCGGTTCACACCAGAATTCCTACGAGAGATTCAAGAAGACAAATGGGCTAAGGAAAGTGAAGTCCCTCCTCCCATTGAACTTGTGGATGATGCACATGACCAATTCCCACAAGACATCCCATCCATTTATGAGGAGCAGGAGAGCACCCACTCTCAGGAAAGATTAGACTTTGAGTCTAACTCTCTACAAGAATTACCCCACTTCACAGGCCCATGGGAAGCTAAGTCTACTTATATGAGAGCACCCACGGTCATGGTACAAAATGAGGACTCAGTCATACCTAGGAACACAGAGGTAGTGAAAAACACTAAAGTACAATGTAACCTCACCTTAGAAGAGCTACTCAAAGTAAGGCCAGAGCTATGGAAACATGTAGCCAAACAAGTACCTGAGATAGCAAAACCTCGTTCCCAGGTAGGATCCCAGAGAACAGTGCCAGAAATACCATTGGACAAGATAGGAGACATGAGTGAGGGCGAAGAGGGAAACACATATCTTCCTATCACCCATCAAGGATACACCACCAAAGCCATTCTAGACTCAGGCGCAGGTGTTGCAATTGCTACCACTTCCCTATGGAAGCGTTGGGGCAAGCCAGCACTCAGGCCCACAAGGATGAAATTGCAAATGGCCGATGGTCACATAGAGAGACCCTTAGGGTTGTTAGAAGGAATAACTCTCACCACCTGTGGTGTTGAGTTCGAGCACACATTTGCTATATGTGATTTTAGTAAAAATCATGCCTATGAGATGATTTTGGGAAGACCCTTTATGCGACAGTTGCAAGTGGTACAGGATTGGGGAACCAATTCTTTGTACCTGCAACACTTAGGTGTTACGACCAAAGTGAATCTCAAAGATTACTCTCATAGATATGTCCCACCTATCCAATGGAATCCCATCCATAAAGCCAAAGATGATACAGAATCGGTGCATTCCATAGGGTTAGGATCCTCATGGATGCATAAAGACACTCACTTATGGATGTGTAAGGTAGCAGTAGAAGAAGAGAAGAGAGAGAAAGCCAGAGAGGTAGGTGCAAAAGAAACCCATAGATCAATTCAAGACCCAGCCTATGCACCTGTAGTTTTTCCTGACGAAGAGTTCGAACCCCACGGCTGGGCAGAAATCTTAGCAACAATGGATGTAGCCATCAATGAGGAACAATGGACACCCCACTGTGATGAGGATGGCTATGACATTTCAATTTTCTCCATAGAGCCAATCATGGGAGAGGCAGTGTTAGAAGAATGCGAACCTAGCCCTGATGCAATTGAGGATGCGAGTGACTCCGATCTAGAGTCAATCATTATGGACCACCTTTTGCATCAGATGAAGAATACTTCTATGAAGTAGAATTTCAACCCTAGAGGCACGGAGAGCTTACAAATGATATAAGGCTAGCCACACATGTAACCCCTAAGGAAGAAGGAAAGAAAAGGAAGAAGAAAGAAGTCACACCAGAAGAGGAAGAATCTTTGTTTGAGGTCCCGAAAAATTTTAAGAAGTATGAGATAGATGACAAGAGAGTCATGATTAGAATGCCTAAACGAGAGGCGCAATCGGGGGAGGCCTATGATAACAAATAAACCACGAAGAAAGTAGTTGTAGCCATCGAGGAAGGAGAAGAAAGATGCACGTACATAGGCCATGACTTGACAGAAGAGGAAGAACAAGAGCTAATAGCCTTGCTAAGAGAATACAGAGATGTATTTGCTTGGAGTTACAAGGACTTGAAAGGTGTGGACCCTGACATATGCTCACACACCATCCCCATGACCTCAGATGCCAAACCCTCTAAGCAAAAGCCATATACATATAATGATAATTACGCTGCCAAGATCAAAGAGGAGATAGATAGACTGGTTGAAGCTGGATTTATCTATGAAATTGAGCACACTGAGTGGGTATCCCCCATCGTAGTGGTGCCCAAGAAAAATGGAAAGCTGCGTGTATGCATTAACTTGAAGAAGGTTGATGCAGCCACAATTCGAGATAACTATCCGCTTCCTATCAAAGAGCATCTCTTAGAAAGAGTAGCAGGCAAGGAAGTGTACAGCTTCCTCGATGGATTTTTGGGCTACAACCAAGTAGCCATAGCTCCAGAAGATCAGCACAAGACGGCTTTTGCCACTGAATGGGGCATTTTTGCCTTTAGAGTAATGCCATTTGGGCTTACCAACGCACCAGCTACCTTTCAACGATTGATGTGTCACGTGTTTAAAGAGTTCTTGAGGAAGAATTTGGAAGTCTATGTTGATGATCTTTGCGCTCATTCCAACATTAGACAGACCCATATACCTGAACTCAGACAAATCCTTGATAAATGCAGAGAATATCAGGTCTACCTGAACCTCGAAAAGTGCATTTTTATGGTCAGGCAAGGCAAGATTCTAGGACACATAGTGTCAAAGAATGGCATATCCACTGATGAAGAGAAAGTGAGAGCCATGGCCGAGTTACCTAGGCCAAAGAATGTCAAGGAAGTACAAGCTTTCATGGGACATTGTGGTTATTATCGACGGTTTATACACATGTATGCCATCATAGCAAAGCCTCTGTACGGACTTTTGACTAACTTTGAGTGGACTGACGAGTGTGAAAATTCCTTCAATGAGCTTAAATGGCGATTATGTTCAGCACCAATCTTAACCACACCAGATTGGAATAAGCCTTTCCATGTTCATGTGGATGCATCCAATTATGCTATTGGGTGTGTACTCGCGCAACCTACCGGTGAAGGTAATATGGATCTTCCAATTGCCTATGCTAGTAGACAATTGAATGCAGCTGAACGAAATTATACAACTACGGAGAGAGAAGGACTAGACATGGTATATGCAGTTAAAAAGTTTAGACATTATTTGCTTGCAAATAAGTTTAAATTTTTTATTGACCATCAGGCACTGCTATATCTCGTAAACAAGCCATGCAATATAGGAAGATTAGTAAGATGGTTTCTCTTGCTAATGGAATATGATTTCAAGGTTGTGTTAAGGAAAGGGAAGACTCATTTGAGAGCAGATCATCTCTATAGGCTCACATCGGGCGAAGCCCCACAAGGAGTGTCAGATGACCTTCCTCATGCTTACTTGTTTAATTTGGAAGTGGTGCCACAATGGGCTAAGCCATTAGTGCCAGTATTCACATACGGGCCTAACCATCCAGTAATAAACACACATGATAGAGAGGTAGTAAAAGCCCAAATGTATCACATCATGGCAGGAAGTATGTACAAGCACACAGATCAAGGGATTTTGGCGTGTTGTGTGGAAGAGGATGAGTACGCTAAATGGTTGCAATTAGCACATGTAGGTGCATTAGAGCAACACTACTCAAAGCAACGAACCCTACAGACACTAAAGAGACTTGGAGTGCATTGGCCGACTATGGAAGCTGATGTCCAGAAGTTGTGCAAGGAATGCCCAATCTGCTGCACTAAACCACCTGTGGAACATGCCACTCTTTATCAGGTGTCCATAGTGCCAGATTGGAGTGAACCCCTAGTATCCTTCCTAAAGACGAAAACATTCCCTCCAGACATGAGTATGACGAGGCAAAGAAGTCTAGAACAAGAAGCCCTGGATTACTCACTCATTGGTGATAATCTATACAAATGTGGTAAAGATGGTTACCTCAGACTATGCGTCCATGAGAGTGAATATCTCAAGATCTTGGAAACTGCTCACCAAGGTGTAGCAGGAGGACACTTTGGACCAGACCCAGTGGTTAAAGCGACCCTATTTGCAGGCTTGTGGTGGCCGACCCTTCACATGGACGCACATACCTATGTGAAGAGGTGTGATGTGTGTTAGAGAACTCAGTGTCCTATTCGTAAAGATGAGATGCCACTGAAACCCATGATGGGTGGACGAGCATTCTCTAAGTGGGGAATAGACTTTGTAGGCCCTATTAATCCCCTAGCTAAGGGTTCCCATGAAGAATATATCATCGTTGCTACAGATTATCTAACCAAGTGGGTAGAGGTAAAAGCCACAATGAAGAACGATGCTCAAACAACAGCTAAGTTTTTATTTGAGAATGTGTTCACCAGATACGGGTTACCTATAGAGCTAGTCAGTGACAGAGGCACTCACTTCTTGAATGAAGTTATTGAAAATCTGCTCCAAGAATTCTTGGTAGTACATAAGAAGTCTGCCCCCTATCACCCTCAAGCAAATGTCCAGGCTGAGAGCACCAATAAGATCCTATGCAATGTAATGACGAAATTAGTGAACAATAAACGCTCTGATTGGGACAAACAGCTACACCATGCTGTTTGGGCATACCGAGTTGCCTACAAAACGGTACTCCAAGCCACTCCCTTTCAAATGGTGTTTGGTCAAAATGTTGTGCTACCTTTAGACTTTTTGATACCTACATTGAAAGTGGCACAAGAGCATGAATGGACGGGTCATGAACTCTCTTCTAGACTTTTTGACCTTGAACGATTAGGAGAAACAAGACTGAGAGCGGCTGCAGGGATATATGCTGCTAAGAAACGACAAAAGGCATACTTTGATGCCCACGTTAAGGATAAAGGTTTGAAGGCAGGCGACCTAGTACTAGTATACACGTTGAAACAACATGCGAGGAAACTGGAGAAGAGAGGCTACGGACCCATGATCATTAATAGAATCTCAACAAGTGGAGCAGTGCAACTAGCCACATTAGAAGGCGATGTTCTCCTAAGCTACATAAGCGGATGCAGGGTCAAGTTATATCAGGAACCTCTCACAGAGGAAATGCTAAGTCGACTCAACACTGCTAAGAAACGCAAAGAAGAAAAACGAATTCGCGAAGAAGCTCAAGCAGAAGCATTGGAACGCATCCGGAGAATGAAGATGAGAAGACAAGGTAAAGAGCAACCTATGACAGATGCATATGCAGATCAAGGATATCATGTGGCTATGTGTGAAGTTTCAGATATCAGCTCTCATAGGATAATTGATCGACGTCCTTTTATAACCTTAGAGATAGGACAAGGAAAGGGTGCAAGGACTGTAAGAGCCTTGATTGACTCAGGTGCAGCCACTAGTGCTGTTAAATTTGCGTACTGTCAAAAGTTGAAATTAACCGTCAATCCTATAGAAGCATATCTCATAGGATTGGGAGGTGTGGAAACCCCTTGCATGGGCGAGGTGGAACTTCCCCTCTATATTCAAGACAAAGCAATGATAGTCAAAGTACTAGTGTGTCAAGATGAGGACCTCACTGAGCCTCTTGTCTTGGGTCAGGACTGGATCTATGATCATGCAGTCAACCTAAACCTAAGAAGTGGACTTCTTCAGGTATGGGTAAATCATAGCCAAATTACAGTTGAATTGGAAAATGAGGCACTCAAGGAACTAGGTAAAGCACGAACTCCTGGTCCTTCCAGGGGCACACATGAAGTTGACATTGCTATTCTTGTCCAAAACTATATGATGCAGAAAGAGGATTGTTTCAACAACGAAGTCAAGGATAAGACGGCACTCCCTTCTTTTCCAAAGGCCAGAAGGATGCAGCAACCAACGGCAGATCAAATACAGAGAAAGCAGAGCACTACCTATACTGGAAGCCAAAAAAAGGAGCAAAGCAGATTGTTTCAGCCGTTGAAACAAGTATGGATGCGGAAAGGCAAACACCCTGTTGCGACCAGGCCAATTCCACGGCCATAACCTCTTATTAGTAGTCAACAACACGATACTAATAAGAAGTCTTTCATAAATTCTTCTGCGAAAGTAAAGTCTATTTGGATACCCAAGAAGTCGATGAAGGCCAACCCACAATCACGACAAATCTGGGTGCCTAAGGCTTGCTTGCAGGCTCAAATAGCTACACCAAGGCCACACCCTCTACAACATGTTTCACTCACTCGAACATCTGATGCCCAGTCTTACACATCACGCACGACCACATATTCTTCCATGCGCACAAGTAGAATCACTCGTAAATGGGTCCCTAAAAAGCCTCATTTTCAAGCAGATACTCCTATCAAACCTTCCAGAGTCTCCACAAAATCAAGATCAAAACCCATCCACTGCATTTGGCAGCCTAAAACTTGTAATAAACCCCTGGACCCCAGTTGTAAATCCATGTCCACCTACTAACTACATCACTCTCACACTACATCTTTCCACTTAGCTCCTAGGTCTACCCAACTCCTAACTACACACACAAGCACCGCGCACTCACTGACTGACTGACTTATCACTAAAAGCTCATGTTAATGTTGTAACGAGGACACAGTGTCATTTTTGTGTCCATTGCAATGTTAAAATATATTCATATATTCTCACAGAACCGGTTGCGAATTTTTCAACATGGTTGAGGCGGCAGGAACTAGCTCTCAAACAGAAACGAGCCAGCAAGTGGTGGACTTAGACACTTTACCCGTTTTGCCTGAGACAAATGAAAGACCAGAAGAATTGCAGGCCATCAAAATCATACCTATAGCGGACCCTCCAAGTGGCCATACCATGCCCGTAGGAAAAACTTCCCACTGGTTTAGTGAAGTTGCAGGACCCTTGGGAGAGGGATCATACCTATGGGAATCAGAGTTGGAATTCAATGGGAAGCAAGGTAAATACCATTTCTTTACGAGGGAATTCGAGAAGTTACAAAATGCAGAAGGCCTACGTCCAGTATGGGAGAAGGCAGGATTGGGTGCATACTTCAGTGCCCGGCTCCCAAAGCCTGACTTCATGCGATGCTACTATGTCATCAACACCTTGACTCCAAACAAGAACCCAAAAGGCGCAAGCTCATTTGTGCTTCCATCTCTGACAAAGGGAAATGAGCTCAAGAGGTTTAGGCTATCAAACAACTTGGTGAGAGAGGCCCTAGATATGCGCGGAATGCATATTCCATCAGAGAAGGAGACCCTCGTGCCTGATTACATGAAGAATCGAAGCCTCACCAAGCTCAAGGACATGGTGGCCATGACACCTAATGTTGCAATCCACCTTCGCATGTGCATGCAACACTTTGCTTTTCCTGCCCAAGATAGATTCACCATGCCACCCAAAAAGATATGGTTTAGTTTGTATCTGGCAGAGACACAAAGCCTCACCATCAACTTACCCCACTGGATAATTGATCAGATACACCTAGGTCACAAACGATGGCCGCGGAAGCATGTGTTATATGGATGTTGTGCTCTGACTAGAATCATTTATAGATGTCTGGCTTATGACATCCCTATTCAACGGGCCCTGATGTGGAATCGAGTAGAGCAGTTCAGAGGCAGGACGTCCACTGGACCCCCTTCTAAGAAGATGAGAGGAACTGTCCAAGTCCCTTGTGCTCAACCACGTGGAGCCACCCTAACACCGGATGTTACCCCTCCACCCCGAAGAGTCTGACCATTCACACTCCGACTTCCAAGATGTAGCACCGATGGTCCTAACTTGATATTCCCTCCCATCCCAACCGATCTTGAATTTCCCGGAGGTGCACCTTTGGAAGAACTCACGAATGAAGATTTCGAACAGTTATTACAAGATGTAGAGCTGGAGGCAGAAGAGGCACAACAAGGGGAGAATGTGCAAATGCAACAACCTCCCAAGTACCTGTCACCACAGTTGAAGTGGATGAAGAGGATGATGAAGATGAAGAACAAGAGGAAGATGAGGAGGATTATGATCAAGAGCATCAAGATGAGCAACAAGAAGTGCCAGAACTTGTAGGTGCACCTACATATACAGCTCAACTACAAAGGTTATACGACACAATCAAAGCAGTACAAGAAAGGCATCAACTCTCTCTTGTGTCAGGTCAAGCTTTGATGCAAGAAATGCTATCAGATGATGGGGTGGATCAACATTTCATTACACCCTCAAATTAGTGTCAGAATCTTTAGGAGTTTCGGAGGCTGTCCACACAGCAGTTCGCCAGTCCGCGAGGTATGACAAACGCAGAGTTGACACACTACCACGAGCAAGTAAGACTATCAGGATACTCGTCATAGAACAAGAAGCAACCATTGAAACCACAGCTACCCCTACCACCACCATTGACCTCTCTGCTGAGACCTTCGTTCAGACATCACCCATCTCACCCCAGCACCCCCCATCACCACCTTCTCCACCCCCACCACCACCTCCCACCATGGAAGAAACGACAGCCATCACCTCTACCTTCACTTATAACCCAACCTCATTCACATCATTCTCATTTCGAGAACCCACCTCACAAGACACCCTCTTCTCTTCCATCACCAATCCCTTGTACACTTCAACCCTTCTGTCCTCCGAACCCATAATTGGCCATCCCATAATTCCAAGTGTGGTTGGAAACCCTGCACCCACAGAAGGCACCCTGTGTTTCCCAGCCTATCCCCCAATATGGATACCTCCATTCCACGACCCTCACTTTCCATCTGTCCCCTACACCTCATTCACCCTAACTTCACCATCCCAACAACCATCCTTCGTGGTGCAGTCCATCAGCACTCCAATGTTTCAGAGGCACATTTCTCCGATGTTCGCAACGACATCAATCTACACGAACACCACACTCACTTCACCTACCATACCACCTACATGGTAGCCCCTGTACACACCACTCTGTCTGACCCAATGGACATTTCTCCCACCCCAGCACCTCTCCCCACAATTCCACCCTCTCCCCCTCCACTACCCCCCACCTCACCACTCAACACATCATTGACCGACACAGCATTCACTACCTCCCTTCCCATTCCCACTTCTTGCATTCCAAACTTTCCCCCTTGCATCTCATAATGTAAATATCACATTTAATACATTACTTCACTGTGCACATCAACTACAACAGGAATACCATCAATTGGAAGCACGCAATGCTGCCCTCCAGGCAGAATCTCGGCGCCTACAGGCTAGAGTTACCACTTTAGAAGCTGATTACCAAACGCTCCTAACCGAACATACCACTTTACAGCAAGCCCACTCAGAATTGGAATAAAAAACATCGACTATGGATGATACAGAAGTCAAGGAACTAGAAACGGTGCTCCAGACACAAATGATATCTAATGCTACACTTAGACGAAACCTGGGGCTATTAAGGAAGCATATGCCTGCAGCACTAGAAGAGAACAAGAGGCTTCAGCAACAAAATCAAGACAACTTTGAAGCGGCTTTGGAAGGAATTGCAGGAGCAACCATTAGCCCTACCAAGTATAAAGCAGTCCCATCAGAAGACATTCGCATCTTACTCGAAGAGCATGCAAATTTCTTGGAGTCATATGAAAAGTTAGAGGTTGAATGTGCGGATCTAAAGAAGCAGATAGCCAGTGCCCCCACAACTCAACAGGAGCCGATAATCTTGCAACACTCTACAGAAGAATTAGAGACCCTTCGGAAACAGGTGGTAGACCTCCAAGCACGCCTCTTACCATATGAAAGGCCACCCTCGCCAACTGAAGAACCAGAACCTGAAACAATGGTGGAAATTCCCATCGATGATAGCTATGAAGAGCCGTACGAGCCGATGCCAACACCCGGCGGTCGGGTAATAGAGGAAGGACAGAACACGTTAGAAATTGGAGTTCCAGATTGGGTTAAAAGGATCGAGAAAGTGGGAAAGACACATGATGATCGCGTTGCTGTGCAAATTCAATCTCTCACAAATCTGGAAGAAACTGTCCCACCAACGGTTGATCACAACATCAGAGCAGCAATACATGCCTTACTTTGTTTTGCTACATGATTATAATGCAGAAGTTAAAAGGCATACTGGGAAGGAGCCCACATTCGCCACTCAATTTGAGCTAGAGCATTTACCGGCAGATGCACGTGCTGGCTCGATCTTCCAACCTAATTGGCGTGCACGTCTACTAACCGATTACCCTGAGATGATGAGCACTTGGGCAACCATGCCACTGTATATCAAGTATAATCCATGTTATTGCCCAGTGGTACGTCGCAGATCATGGCAAGCATTTGCGATCAAGGTACGCAACAATAATGAATGTTCGGCATGGGTCAACTATCCATATTTTGCTCCACCCCGAGGGACCCCCACTGTAGCCTACATGATATCAACAAGTCGACACTGTTCTACACGTCTAAATAATGTACCCGACATAGCAGCGAAAATGTGTATGAAAATATTCGAGCTCATGACCATTGTCTTCAAAACCTTTCGGAAGGTACAAGCTCCATACATCTCTGCTCCTGGATTCTCTCAAGGTAACAAGGATTTAGTCTACGACATGAGTCAGACTCCCTCGGTCACTATAATCTTTGCCTAGCATGCACGAATAAAGTACTTACCCGCATGCTTCAAGCAGACATTTGAGGAAATGTTCTCTACGGGATTCTGGGAATATAATTCGGAAATTTTCATTCCCAGACCAACACATTTGCTACATCTATTCGCAGTAGAACAAGCCATCCATGCAGATCAGTTATGTCTGCCACATCCGGACATTCCAGGACCAATCGATTGGGATCGCATGATGATAGATTTGGCCAGAGGACCACGCATACAAGAACATCAACTTGCCACTCATGTGGTGGACTATTACATCCAGCACTCCCAGCAACAAGAGTTTGTCAGAGACGACAGACGCAAGAGAGGGGGGGGGTGTTGAGAGCAGTATGGGCACCCAAGGATTGACTAGACAAGGAAGCCAGCGGAGAGAGTCAGAGCGAGGTGAAGGATTAAGTAGACAGAGCACTCGACGCAAATCTGGTAGATAGGACCTTCAAATTTTTCCAAATCAACATCTTTACAACAGTGATTCTCATCACTAACAATCATTGTAAATACCATTTCATAATTTTGTAGCTCCATTTTGTGCAAGCCAAGGAGTCCTTGAGCTTGAGGAGCTTTAGAAGTACCTACCTGTCAGTTTTCACATTTTTTAGACTTCGTTTGAACCTCCAAATAGGGTAGAGAACCTAATTTTTAACTAGGCCGGACACTAGGTCTGGACACGGCCAAAACCTAGTCAAAAACTATAAATAGAGCTAGAGAGCTCATTTTTGAGGGTAGCTTGTAACTGAACTGAACTTCTATGAGCTTTTTGAAAGTAATCTAAGAACTCCATTGCTTCTCACTATTTGTCTTACCATGTGTGCGCGTGTGCGTGTATGTGTGTGCATGCTAGGGTGCTTCTCACTCACGCACTTGTGCCTTCACTTGCTCGAGGTCATCATACCATCCTCACGTCTTCCCGGATTGACATTAAAGGAGGTGCTACTCATCACTGAGCTACAGTTGCTAACAAGTACCCCAATATTAGTGGTTTCCCATCGAGAGATCCTAGAATGTAAGGATATTTCAACCATTTCCTATATATATAATTTTTTTATTTCAAAACTTTTCCACGTATGATGTGTATAAGTATTCTCTAAAAGATATTGTAGTTTAGCGGATCAAACCTCATGTGTTGAGTATTCTCAAGAAAATATTGATAATTTGGGTGCATGCATAACATGCGTTGTTGCCATTCTAAATTGTGCACTTCTAATTATTTGATGTTTATAAAATCATGTCAAAGAATACCCAAGTGAATAGTATTTAATCATAGAGGACCTCTTGCGTGCAAATCCACACTTATGGAAAAAAATTCCCAAAGTCATGGATACAAACTCCACTCGAACTAAATCTGTAGAGCCTAAACCTAAATTAGATAGTTTGAGTGCAAATCACGTGCCAATCGACAAGGTAGGAGAACCTAGCGAAAGAGATGAGGTTAATACTTTCCTACCTATCCCCTAAAATGGGCACACTATGAAAGAAATTCTAAAAAGCAAAGCTGCTATAGCAATATCCACTAAAAATATTTGGGAAGAGTGAGGAAAACTTTCACTCCAACTTGGTTTTCTATATTTGCAATTGGCTAATGGACATATACAATGACCTATTGGTTTGCTAGAGAATATAAAAATGAACATGCAGAGTGGATTTCTACCACATTCTAGCTATTTGTAACTTCAGCCAAGCCAATAACTATGAGATGATTCTTGGAAGACCATTATGTGTCAACTGAAAGTGGTACAAGATTAGGATAGCAATGATCTATACTTCCAACACTAGAGGATTATAATTAGAATCAAGATCCATATTTTTGAACACCAAGACACCCCTTCTATCTAGTGGAATAATGTACATAAAGATACAAATGATTTCCCCTTAGATAAATCATCATAATTTTATTCTTCAATGGATGAGGATGTGAACTTGTGGTCTTATATGTAAGCTATTTTCAATGGATGAGGATGTGAACTCGATGGATGAGGATGTGAACTCGATGGATGAGGATGTGAACTTGTGTTCTTCCATCCATTTAGTAGCAAACCCTATTTTCCATGCAAGAACCACACACATAGAGATTCATTACCACTTCATCAGAGAGAAGCTCATGGCAAAGGATATTGACATTTCTTTTGTTCCAACTAAAAAGCAAGTAGCAGATATGATGACGAAGGTACTTGATGGAATAAAGCTTTGCAGAATTAAATCAATGGCAGATATTCAACCTCATAGAGAATTAAGACTCAAGCATACTTTAGCTTGAGGGGGAGCTATTGGAACATCAAGCTTACAATATGCTTGAGTCGGATTTGATGTACATCAAAAAGATATTGCTTGGATTATGTCAAAATATCCATTGAAGCTTTCTTTTATTTATGCTCATTTATTGTATTTTTTAAAAAGAATTTTTATGGATCATTTACAAGTGTAAAAGCCTAGAGCTTTACACATGTAAAAGGAGAAAAAGAGAGCTCAATCTCCATGAATTTTAGGTGGTTGAGCTTCACAATCAATGAATCAATCAACCACCTAAAAGCGGATCAAATTAGATCTTCACATTTCCTGGATTATAGCAAAGTGAATTGATTCTCTTCAACAACTAATCCCGCCTTTGTTTGAATTCAAAATCTAGTTGTATAAGTCGTGGAGCACTTTGAGAGTCTATATAAAGGCTTCAAATCACTTGTACATTACATGGAGGCAATATACATACACTTATGGCCATCATTGTCTTGCTCCTTCATTTCTCTACATCATCTTCTTCAACAAGAGTAAACTTGCAAAGGTTGTTGCTCTCTATAGAGAGCTTCAAATTGGATTGCCAAGCATTCATGCTAGTGTCTTGTTTATGTGTACCAATTTTCAAAGCATTTGGTTTATTAGATTTGGAGAAATCTTAGTTTTTCAATCTCAATGTCTATCTTTGCACAACCCTAAAAAATAGGAGGTACCACTGTTGAGTGTCAAGTTCATTCCAAAAGCATATTTTTTCTTATTTCTTATACTCTAGTGCATTCTATACACTCAACTTTATATGTATCATTCCTCCAAAAGGAGTTTTCCCAATTGTAATCATGTTGGCTACTATGAGCATGAAGTTGATTGTTTCATCCAAAGATAGAAAGTTTTTTGAGCTAGTCAATGTGCAAACCTATCTATTTTGTATCGACTCTTTCTCCTTGATACTCCAAAGTACATAGTGGATTTTATTTCACTTACCAAATTCCTATAAGGCCTATTTGAGTCTCCATAAGCTCAAGGGCTAGTCCTGTGCTAGTTGGCTAGACCGAACTTTGTCACTTCGCAACTCACTTTTCTACCTCTTCAATTGTATCAGAGCTAGATCAAGATGGGTGATGGCTTTCCCTCAATGATTGAGAAGCTTGATAGACACATCTATGCAGCTTGGTAAATCAGAATGGAGGCCTATCTGCAAGGTAGAAATCTTTATGGAAATGTAGAAGGTGATGAATCTATGCCAATTCCAAGATCTAAAGGAGGACCTACACAAGCGGAGATAGATAAGCTCACACTTTGGTCTGTAAGGGATGCTCAAGCAAGGTTGTACATACTAAAATCTATCTCAAACTTTCTATTACCACATATTAAAGGATGTAAGACATCTCAAGTTAGGATGCCCTAGAGACTTTCTTTTCTGCTAGTACCAAAGCAAGAAAGAATCATCTTTGGAACGAGTTCAACCACATGAAGAAGACACCTAAAAAAACCATCATTGATTTTGTTACAAAGGTTCAAGATGTTGTAGATCAGTTAGCATCCATTGGAGATATAATTGAAGAAGAGTGCATCATTAGGCCAATTCTCAATGGGATTAGAGGTGACAAGCAATGGAGTCTTTCACCACAGCTTATGATCTCATCATGGATGTGCAAACTCCAAACTTCAACATCTTTCTTGGACAAGTCTTCAATCAAGAGGCCAACAATAGCATAAAGGAAGGTAACTCTGTATAGCTCCTAAGCCCAAGGAAAAGATGATTGTGGAAGCCTGTATTTTGCTTAAACCCCTCGAAATTGGTCTACTTGGATTACCTAGAGCCCACAATTATCTCGCAATGGATTCTTCCTATGTCTATGCACTAGCTCATAAATTCCCGGCAAACGCACCAAAATGTATAGCTCCTAAGCCCAAGGAAAAGATGATTGTGGAAGCCTGTATTTTGCTTAAACCCCTCGAAATTGGTCTACTTGGATTACCTAGAGCCCACAATTATATCGCAATGGATTCTTCCTATGTCTATGCACTAGCTCATAAATTCCCGGCAAATGCACCAAAATGATGATTCTCTTACCTCGAGGGAAAGATACACATATGTTCTACCCAAACTCCTGGAAGTCAGTCGAGTCGTATTGCTTGAAGGTCGCAATTATATCTTCAATATGTAATTTCACCCTCTCAACAACTACCTCGTACACACTCGTACTTATGCACGCTTGCTCTTCCAATATCCCTTTCACTCATGCACATTCCTATGTACGCTTACATCTTCTACCTCCTTGTCCATATAAACCCAAACCTATGTGCATTCACTTCCTCACATACTCTCCCACATGGACTCTCGCACGCACTCTCAGACTATCTACCACTTCAAAGCAGACCAACAACCTCTCAAGTCTTGAAGTCAAATGACCAAATCATCAAACATACCCAATCTTATCATGGGAACAAACTCACCCACTTTCATTCTCCCTCACTTTCTCACTCTCTTGCACTTTCCCTTTTTCTCTCTCTCTCTCTCACACATATGCTCACACATACACTTCCATGCACACATTCAATCTTTCACAAACTCACATAATTTCTTCATTCCCTCACTCTCAATAGTATAATTGAGAAATTAGTTCATACTGATGGAAATCAGAGCTCTCTTTACCTCAGAATAGACCTTGCAACGTTACAGCACCACAAATTGGGAGTCTTGATAGATGTCAGCTTTATTGTCACTGGTTCGAGAGCGTGCACACAGCTCATAGATTGCAACAACCATTAGCAGGACAAATATAAACAACTCATCAAGGTTCTAACAAAATAGAATGCGAGGTAGGGTGGTTGCATTGATCACCACTTGGATGTAGGAACCCCAAAGGATCTCATGCATTCAAGACTAGCACAACAATTTTTTTTATTTTTTATTTTTTAAAACAACAGACATTAAGAGGTTCATTCATAACATGTAAATAACAAGAACTTATCTAGCCAGCGTTCAATCCACCTCCACTTTTTTTATCATAGCAACTTCAAGATTATGTCATCCTCAGCATCCTTCAGAATCTTCTGTCATCACTTCATGAACATCTTTGCATATTCTTCAAATCTTCTCTGATTAACTCCTCCACGTGATACTCCAGCTAAGTGATAGCAACACTAATCTTCTAATACATGCTAGAGCCTCTGGATCTAACTGTTGTACTCCCTCAGCTGTCTTCCCTTCTTCCATCATACACCTGCGCTATTCCAAAGAAGATTCCGCTGTGCCATTAGAACTTGGAGAAAAACAACAACGCTGGATTTTTCCTCCCCTTAGATCATCTGACTCTATCGTCCTTCTCTCCTCCCCTGCACATAGATGTCCGACTCCTCCTCCCTTGAGCGACCAATATCCTGAAAAATTCCTTCCTAAAAATGTAGTAGCCCTTCGACTTACTGCACTGAGGGAAAGAAACCCCCATATATATCGAGTTCAGTGACAATCCCCTCTGTTTAACTCCTCAGCCACATACGAACCACTTTCTCAATGCTCTTTAACCCTGTGTCGATCAACAGCTGTAGAGCTGTTCCAGGGCCCTTTGACTTGGATTTTCAGTTAAACCTGCAGCAATGGAGATTCCTCATAGAAGCTATCTTATTGATCTGCATCATTATAATGTATATCTTATAAACTTTCGCTTCACTTCTACATTCTGCATACGAGCTGCAAAGCACATCATCTCATTGTTCCTTCTACCAGCATACATCAACATTTTTCAACCAGTAATAAGGTAGAGGAATCAGCGTTCATTGGCGTGCTTCTACATTTCTTGACAAAAACTTGAGCAAATGTTTTTCTTCATCACATTATTTTTTTCTCTCTGAATTGTTTCAAACAACTTCTCTTTATTCATATGTCACAAATATACACAGATTTTGTCGTCAACAAAAGTCCTCTTCACTGAAGAGGCGGCAAGAGAAATTCCAAATGTGCAGAGAACTAGATGGCATGATGGCACCCATATTAACGAATGTCTTCCCTCTCTTCTGCGTTACAAACTTGAACTTTCCTTTTCATGGTTCTAATAAACAGCCGAGGAAGAATCAAGTTTCCTCCATAGAAACAGGCATAACTCACCATTTCCTTTCATTTTTCTCTTGTTCCATCGTTCTGTAGCTGCTATTATGTCTTTTTCTTCATCCAGAATCTGTCTTCCCTCTTTTTATCTGCTGAGCTGAGAGTATACGCACCAACTTTCTGTAAATAATAGTGAGCAGCTCTTTCTGTCTGTTGTCCAGAGACCACCGAGAGTTGCCATCTTGTAGCTCTTTATCTATTGTAGACCATTTCTTGTGGACGGCGACCTCTCCCGCTACAATGAATCCTCCTCCCTTGAGCGACCTCTTCTGACAGTTGATATAGAGCGCTCCTTTTTTCGGCAAATTCCCCTCTACTGAACATCTTCACATGTTTGTCTTCACGTTGTTAGCGGTGAAGTTTGTTGTGAGCAGGTGCGGAGTCATCTGCCGCCTGCTTTTAACACATCACATTAACAGCCATAATGCCATTTGCTCTCTGAACTGAGAAACGAAATGACTTGGAGCAACTCTAAACGATGCGCGAAGACCGTTCCTATTTCTGATTACTGTCTTCAAGCATATATGAAAAATCTCGCTGAAGACTTAGAACATTTCTGAGTAGTTCTTGCATTCCCAGTGCAAAATCGGTGCTTCCAAGTTTTTCGGGCAGCAACCCCCTTGTGATTTGCCAGATATAAAGCATATATTGGCCTCCCCTAGTGCGCAGATGAAAACTCATATCTTATCTTCTACGTCCCACCCTCATTTGAAGTCCGACTCTCCTCTTATCTGTACATCGGCCCCCCTCAGTGCCTTTGCTGCTACACAATTCATGTAGCGAAAACAAACAACAAAAAAACTTCCTCCTCATACATAGATTCAATGCATCATAGTGCATCTTCAACACACCCATGTTCGACATATGCACCTAACATAGCATTCCATGAGATCGAATCTGACTTGGGACGAGAATGCAACACTATTTCTGCAGTTGCAAGTGAACCACATTTTGCATACATGCTCACCAAAGTGTTGCCAATTAGGGGCTCTTTTTCTAGGCCTATCTTGATTATTTCATCATGTATCTCCCAACCTTTTGATATGGTTCCTGTACTTGCATAGGCCTTTAGACTGTGGTAACCACCATAACAAAAAGCCATGTCTCCAAGTATTGCGTCCCTTGACAGCATTCCTCTCTGACCAAGAAGTCGTCATGTAGCTCCCAAATACTTCCCGTCAAACATCTAATCAACTCTTCAAGTACCTGCAATCAAACATATTCCCCTGCCAACTAGAAACATATTAGTGCATAAAAACCAACCATTTTGTGAGCTAACATACTCCCCTCTTCTTATTTGCGAAGTCATCCTCGACGAGCCAAATTGTTCCTGCGCTCAAATCATCCAACATGTGCTCATCACTCAATCAAATACAAATCTTTACCTTGCATGCCCATTCTCTTCTTCCTCAATGTAGCACCTGCAATCACCCTCATACAATCGTTGGTCAGTACCAAAATCCAATCATTTCACTTACCATCTTTGTCCATCTTCTCGCATCTTCACCGCCATGTCTACCTGTCGACAAACTTCATTAAAACATTAGAACCTTTCTTCATCAAATCACAATATGTACAACCAAAATGAAAAGACAATCATTTCCTTCATCCACATCACACATATATACTCAGCACACACATCATGATCTCGCATCACACATGCATGTTCGACATCCTTTTTGCACACACCATGTACTCATGCAAGCAGAAAGCATCCCCACATTCCCTTTTCAACACTCTTTTGTCTATACGATCACTCCCTCGTTTCTCTTCCCAATTCTAAACCAAATTCTCTCGCCCATTTCCCGTTTCCTTCCCACCTAGGGTTTTCTATTCCCACTTGCCTTTCGGTCTATTCTGTGCTCTTTCGTTCATCAATCAGATCCTATGCTTGGTCTCCACCACCTCTCCTAAATTGATGGACACACGACAAAGACCACTCAAGCCTAACACGAGCTCACTCTAACAAGATCACTCATCGTCGACGCGATTCCGAACTTCACAAGTCATTGCACCACCTAAGAGCCAAACTGAACACTTCCGGAAGGTTTGCAGACAAACAATGCAACTAGCACGATTGGATTCCTCAAGTCCAAGCTTTCCATAGACACATCGCAACCAAAACCCTAGCCGAGCTTAAGCTTCAATTTGACATGTTTCATCGGGAGCCCACACATAGCCCAAATCCCCACAACACAAACACATATATTCCCATCCGAGCATCATGCTCTCTCACCTCTCTTATGTCCCCCCTCGAGCGAGGAATTCTTCTCATTCATTTTTTCCACATTTTTTCTCTTTTTTTTTTCATCATTTTTTTTTTCACATATTTACTCACACTTGCCGGCCTACGCCGAAGCTGGATGCGACTCATGGACTCGACCACCCGATCAAGTTTATTCCACCCATCTACCAACCCAACGAAGACAGCTAGCCCTATGCGAAACCGACGTCGGTTCGTGGCTTTGACCACCTGGCCAAAGTGGGTCCACCCACCTATCGGCCCACATAGGCACGTAGCCACACTCACACATACACAAACATATATTTTTCTCATTTTCTTTTCATTCCTGCATCTCGAGAATTAGGAGACAAAAGAAAGGATCTTTTCCCAACCATCCCAATCACGACACACACACATAAACTCCCCGTGGACATCCCGATGAGACATATCTCCTCTTTGCTACCACTCAAGCCGAAATCCAGCCACTAATGCCATGGTCAACCCGTCCTCTCAAAACCCGCACGTACTAACTACCTTGTCGACCTAAAAACCCCGAAAAATGCCACTTCAGTCCTAAGCATACAACAGACTTGGTCCGCCCGTCCTCACATCTCAGAATCGCAATCCACAAAACAAACCCTAGTTAGACTCAAGCCATCCTCACCGACATCCATCTCCTTGTCTATTTTTTCATCTCCAACCTCTGCCTCGCAGAGATTCCACCTGACCTGATAGATGACCTTGAAAACTACCATTAGCCGTTATACCTCTTAGTGCCTCAAGCCTCGCCGATAAGTCCCTTAATCCTTGTTTGTTGTGCTCAATATCACTATGATATTGGAACAGGTCACAATCGATGCCTCGGAACCGATTCCATATTTGCTCCATCTCTTTATCCTCTCTCATCCCTTTTTCAGATCTGAGGGGAATATCCTCCCTCTTCTCAACTCGAAGAGTCAACTTCTCAACTTCCTCTCTAATCGATCTTTCCTCCCAAATCCTATTCATATTTTCTACATCCAGATCATCTACCTTCTTTGATAATTCATTCTTCATCCTTTCTAACTCTGCTCCGAACGCATCCAACCTATCCAACACCGCTTTCAGCTCTTCCTCCGTTTTCCTCGCTCTCGGATCCTCCACCTGTCCTCGCGTCTCGTCATCTTTCCGATTCATCCACCTACCGAGCTTGCTACTCAGCCTTGCATTCTCTTTCTCTACTCGTCTCACTTTCTCATCACTCTCTGCTTGGGCACTTTTCATTCTTTCTAACTCCAGGTGGAACTCGTCATATGCCTTACCCGCTTGGTCATTGTATCGACGGATTATGCTTTGTACCTTCTCGATTTCATGCTCCATTCGTTCGACTCTCCTCATCAGGTCATCCTCGTCTCTTGAGAGCTCTTCTTTGATCGCAACTCCAAAGCAGTCGGCTACCATCAAACCGGATCTCAAGTCCCAGACCACGTTTTCACTCTCAGGCATCACACGATCTTTCCTCCAACTTTTGTTTACTCTTTTCCTTTCCTTGTTTTCGTTTTTCAACACTCGTACTTGCTTTTCCCAAGTTCCTAGGACCTCGGCCATTTTCACTTGATTTTCCTCTAATTTCTCTATTTTGATCCTCTCGTTATCTCGCTCCACATGCAACCAATTGACTTGACATTCCAAGCTCTTCACAAGTTCTACCAAGTCTCGATCATGAGATCCAGTGTCCTTGCTTTCACTTGCTCTCGCAGTCTCCGTCGACGAAGTAACTCCACCCTTGTCAACTTCCACATACAAGGAGGATAAACACCTATCAGATTGATTCGTTGTGACCTTTACGCCAGTCACCTCTTTTGAGCCACACATGTGCTCGCATAGTCTCTTTTTCCCGCAGTCCGCACATGTGGGGACAAACTCCAATGGGGTGCATACACGAGGGCAATATTTGGCTATATGCCCAATCTGCTCGCAACACCAGCATCTCACATAATTTGATATCGGGCCAAATCGCCACCCTCGGTTCACATGATGTCTCATGGTCCGATGAGAACATATCCATCTATTTTGTCCAAAATTCCCTTGCCTTATATTCGCTTTCTCAAAACTAGAGGCTTGTCTTTGTTGGGCCATTTCTCTAATGAAGATCAGAGCAAATTTGGGATCGAATTGGCTGTGCCACACGATTGGGGCACCAAGCGAACTCGTAGCACTCTCTATGAGATGTGCTAAGCTAGTTCCCGGCAAACGCACCAAAATGTATAGCTCCTAAGCCCAAGGAAAAGATGATTGTGGAAGCCTGTATTTTGCTTAAACCCCTTGAAATTGGTCTACTTGGATTACCTAGAGCCCACAATTATCTCGCAATGGATTCTTCCTATGTCTATGCACTAGCTCATAAATTCCCGGCAAATGCACCAAAATGTATAGCTCCTAAGCCCAAGGAAAAGATGATTGTGGAAGCCTGTATTTTGCTTAAACCCCTCGAAATTAGTCTACTTGGATTACCTAGAGCCCACAATTATCTCGCAATGGATTCTTCCTATGTCTATGCACTAGCTCATAAATTCCCGGCAAACGCACCAAAATGATGATTCTCTTACCCCGAGCGAAAGATACACATATGTTCTACCCAAACTCCTGGAAGTCAGTCGAGTCGTATTGCTTGAAGGTCGCAATTATATCTTCAATATGTAATTTCACCCTCTCAACAACTACCTCGTACACACTCGTACTTATGCACGCTTGCTCTTCCAATATCCCTTTCACTCATGCACATTCCTATGTACGCTTACATCTTCTACCTCCTTGTCCATATAAACCCAAACCTACGTGCATTCACTTCCTCACATACTCTCCCACATGGACACTCGCACGCACTCTCAGACTATCTACCACTTCAAAGCAGACCAACAACCTCTCAAGTCTTGAAGTCAAATGACCAAATCATCAAACGTACCCAATCTTATCACGGGAACAAACTCACCCACTTTCATCCTCCCTCACTTTCTCACTCTCTTGCACTTTCCCTTTTTCTCTCTCTCTCTCTCACACATATGTTCACACATACACTTCCATGCACACATTCAATCTTTCACAAACTCACATAATTTCTTCATTCCCTCACTCTCAATAGTATAATTGAGAAATTAGTTCATACTGATGGAAATCAGAGCTCTCTTTACCTCAGAATAGACCTTGCAACGTTACAGCACCACAAATTGGGAGTCTTGATAGATGTCAACTTTATTGTCACTAGTTCGAGAGCGTGCACACAACTCATAGATTGCAACAACCATTAGCAGGACAAATATAAACAAGTCATCAAGGTTCTAACAAAATAGAATGCGAGGTAGGGTGGCTGCATTGATCACCACTTGGATGTAGGAACCCCAAAGGATCTCATGCATTCAAGACTAGCACAACAATTTTTTTTATTTTTTATTTTTTAAAACAACAGACATTAACAGGTTCATTCATAACATGTAAATAACAAGAACTTATCTAGCCAACGTTCAATCCACCTCCACTTTTTTTATCATAGCAACTTCAAGTTTATGTCATCCTCAGCATCCTTCAGAATCTTCTGTCATCACTTCATGAACATCTTTGCATATTCTTCAAATCTTCTCTGATTAACTCCTCCACGTGATACTCCAACTAAGTGATAGCAACACTAATCTTCTAATACATGCTAGAGCCTCTGGATCTAACTGTTGTACTCCCTCAGCTGTCTTCCCTTCTTCCATCATACACCTGCGCTATTCCAAAGAAGATTCCGCTGTGCCATTAGAACTTGGAGAAAAACAAAAACGCTGGATTTTTCCTCCCCTCAGATCATCTGACTCTATCGTCCTTCTCTCCTCCCCTGCACATAGATGTCCGACTCCTCCTCCCTTGAGCGACCAATATCCTGAAAAATTCCGTCCTAAAAATGTAGTAGCCCTTCGACTTACTGCACTGAGGGAAAGCAACCCCCGTATATATCCAGTTCAGTGACAATCCCCTCTGTTTAACTCCTCAACCACATACGAACCACTTTCTCAATGCTCTTTAACCCTGTGTCGATCAACAGCTGCAGAGCTGTTCTAGGGCCCTTTGACTTGGATTTTCAGTTAAACCTGCAGCAATGGAGATTCCTCATAGAAGCCGTCTTATTGATCTGCATCATTATAATGTATATCTTATAACTTTCGCTTCACTTCTACATTCTGCATACGAGCTGCAAAGCACATCATCTCATTGTTCCTTCTACCAGCATACATCAACATTTTTCAACCAGTAATAAGGTAGAGGAATCAGCATTCATTGGCGTGCTTCTACATTTCTTGAAAAAAACTTGAGCAAATGTTTTTCTTCATCGCATTATTTTTTTCTCTCTGAATTGTTTCAAACAACTTCTCTTTATTCATATGTCACAAATATACACAGATTTTGTCGTCAACAAAAGTCCTCTTCACTGAAGAGGCAGCAAGAGAAATTCCAAATGTGCAGAGAACTAGATGGCATGATGGCACCCATATTAACGAATGTCTTCCCTCTCTTCTGCGTTACAAACTTGAACTTTCCTTTTCATGGTTCTAATAAACAGCCGAGGAAGAATCAAGTTTCCTCCATAGAAACAGGCATAACTCACCATTTCCTTTCATTTTTCTCTTGTTCCATCGTTCTGTAGCTGCTATTATGTCTTTTTCTTCATCCAGAATCTGTCTTCCCTCTTTTTATCTGCTGAGCTGAGAGTATACGCACCAACTTTCTGTAAATAATAGTGAGCAGCGCTTTCTGTCTGTTGTCCAGAGACCATCGAGAGTTGCCATCTTGTAGCTCTTTATCTATTGTAGACCATTTCTTGTGGATGGCGACCTCTCCCGCTACAATGAATCCTCCTCCCTTGAGCGACCTCTTCTGACAGTTGATATAGAGCGCTCCTTTTTTCGGCAAATTCCCCTCTACTGAACATCTTCACATGTTTGTCTTCACGTTGTTAGCGGTGAAGTTTGTTGTGAGCAGGTGCGGAGTCATCTGCCGCCTGCTTTTAACACATCACATTAACAGCCATAATGCCATTTGCTCTCTGAACTGAGAAACGAAATGACTTGGAGCAACTCTAAACGATGCGCGAAGACCGTTCCTATTTCTGATTACTGTCTTCAAGCATATATGAAAAATCTCGCTGAAGACTTAGAACATTTCTGAGTAGTTCTTGCATTCCCAGTGCAAAATCGGCGCTTCCAAGTTTTTCGAGCAGCAATACCCTTGTGATTTGCCAGATATAAAGCATATATTGGCCTCCCCTAGCGCGCAGATGAAAACTCATATCTTATCTTCTACGTCCCGCCCTCATTTGAAGTCCGACTCTCCTCTTATCTGTACATCGGCCCCCCTCAGTGCCTTTGCTGCCACACAATTCATGTAGCAAAAACAAACAACAAAAAAACTTCCTCCTCATACATAGATTCAATGCATCATAGCGCATCTTCAACACACCCATGTTCGACATATGCACCTAACATAGCATTCCATGAGATCGAATCTGACTTGGGACGAGAATGCAACACTATTTCTGCAGTTGCAAGTGAACCACATTTTGCATACATGCTCACCAAAGTGTTGCCAATTAGGGGCTCTTTTTCTAGGCCTATCTTGATTATTTCATCATGTATCTCCCAGCCTTTTGATATGGTTCCTGTACTTGCATGGGCCTTTAGACTGTGGTAACCACCATAACAAAAAGCCATGTCTCCAAGTATTGCGTCCCTTGATAGCATTCCTCTCTGACCAAGAAGTCGTCATGTAGCTCCCAAATACTTCCCGTCAAACATCTAATCAACTCTTCAAGTACCTGCAATCAAACATATTCCCCTGCCAACTAGAAACATATTAGTGCATAAAAACCAACCATTTTGTGAGCTAACAAACTCCTATCATGGTAATTCAACTAGTGCTCTATATGTAGATAAGAAGGATAAGAAGCTAAAGGGCAAGAAGAAGGAAGAAGATGAAGAGGAGACTTCCCAAGCCAACTTCGTAGGCAAGAGCAAGTGGAAAAGGAAGAAGAAAGGACAAAAGCATGACAAAAAAAAAGGTTAGAATGTTCAACTTGTTCCATCTTTGATAAGAACAACCACACTGCTCAAAATTTTTGGTTCAATGGAAAGACCCTAAAAGGAAACGGAAGAGGTGGATATGGCAGCAATAGAGGTAGAGGTGGACACAACTTCAACAATAAAAATAGAGGCCATAATAGAAAGGAATACAACAATTATTTTTAAGATCAACTACATGAAGACTCATTGCTTCTAATGAAAGGCTAAGCCACAAAGAAGGTAAATAAGATGATCATTTTTTCTACATAGATTCTGGATGTTCAAATCATGTTACAAGCAACATTGCTCTTCTATCTGACTTGGAAAGTCCAAAGCATAGACATGTACAAAAAGGGGATGATAATAAGCACAATGTGGAGAAGATTGGTACCAAAGCTTGCAATGGTAGGACACACATTCTAAGTAAGGTTCTCTATGTACCCATTATCACTAAAAACCTAATACATGTAGGTCAAATAGTTGAAAAAGCTTGCAAGTTAGGTTCATCCAACATGGAGCTTTTGTGGAAGATCCATGTCAAGGCTTCAAGAAGATAGCCAAAGGTGAAAAGCATTGTAGGTTCTTTACTTTTGAAGTAGGAGAAACTAGGAACATAGCTCTATTCACTTTTGGGTCTCAAACCCTAAGTGAGCTTCAAGTGTGGCATATGAGACTTGCTCATGTGAATGAAAGAACCTTGAAGCATATATGTAGGGATAAAAGTGTCCTAGGGTGTTGGTGTAGGACACTCATCAATTGATGATTAGGAAAAGATTTGAAGTCAACGAATGAAGCAAAGATCAAATTCTCAGGCTTGAAGATTAGTGCATGATCAGAAGAGGAAGACTTGTATATACATGCACATTAAGCATAAAATTAGTTCACTTATACCTTTGTAATGGTGACAAGTTTGTACATATATGCCTATATATACAAGTATAGAGTCGGTATATTTGAGAGAAGAGAGTTATAGACCAAATATAGATGAATAAAAGAAGAATTTATGTGATGAATGAATGAGATTAATCAAATCACTAGTTTTCATGACAATAGAAGAAAAACTTTTGAAATCTGAGTCACCATCTTTTCTCCATTTCTCCTTCTGTGCTTGATCATTTCACAAATCCTTTTCTAGATGTCTAAGTCCATAGTTAATGCATCTACGGTCAAGTTTTGAGAGTCTAATTGTAATCAAGCTGAGAGAATTTCAAGTAGGAACATTTACATGTGTAAAGTGAAGAAGTGAAGGCAGAAACAGGCACAATCTCGATAGTCAATGTTTTGATCAGCTCTCCCTCCCCAATGTAAAGTTTTGAGCAAGTGAGCACTCATTCTTTAAGTTGAAAGGTAAGATACTTGTGGATAAAAGCATTTGAATAAACAGCATCTAGTTTGGGAGAAGCATGCATTAGAAGTTGTAGGTGTCAAAGGCGACTACACAAAAGAGCAATTTTAGACATAGGTACATTGTTTGGAGAAAATTTCAAGATGTACTGAATGTTTTGAGAAATCATAACTTGGGGAAGGTGCAAAAGCTTTAGGCAACACCTTGTACAAAGTTTCATTGAAAAATTTACACATTTGATTATTCAATGAATGGATTAAGTGTAGCAGAATTTTCTGAGTAATTAGTTTATTCATAGATAATGCAAGTCTTGATAATTTGGCATTGGTCTTCCAAAATTGGTTGAGGTTTTGAGTTGTTGTTGATATAGAGGTGTTCTAACATCAAGGATAACTTGTTCTTTTGGAGATTAACACTCTCCATCAGTGGTATCAGAGTAGGAGTCATCAGGTTTGAAGAAAGGAGGACTCCGACTATTGCAGATATACAAAAATCAATCTCTGAAGATTCAAAGGTGAAAGATTGAAGTGAAAGGTAGAGAAAGAGGCTTGAAGCTATTAAGAAGATCAAAAGGAACTACATTCAAAGCAAAGGTACATTCATTATTCAGAAAGCTTGAAGAATTTATTGCACAGGTGAAGAAAGGATGGGAGATTCTCTTCAGATAGAGAAATTCGATAGAGAAAAATATCATGATTGATCAATAAGGATGGAAGCTCATCTCATGAGTAAAGATGCGATAGGATACATCACAGGTGAAGAAGAAAAAACAGAATTTAGAGATCCTAGTGTTCCAACTAGGGAAGAGCTCTCACATTTGAACACATGGATGAAGAAGGATGCTTAAGCAAGGAGTATTATCCACATGGGAGTCAATGATTAGTTGCTACCTCACATTAGAGGACTAGAAAGTGCAAGTGACATATGGAATGCTTTAGAGGAGCATTTCCAAAACACTACAAAGTCAAGGAAAGCATTTTTATGGGTAGAGTTCACCACATTTTAGAAGAAGGCTTCTCAATCTATTTCTAATTATGTAGCAAGGATGAAGGACATTGCAGATGCATTAGGAGCAGTTGATGAAGATATTGAAGAGGACAAATTGGTTGGTTTGAATCAATTATTAGGACATATGCTAACCTTTGAGTGGGATGTCAAAGGTGATGTTGATAAAATTACAGGTCAAGCAATGTATTCAAAGGACAAGAAGAAGATTAACAAAGGCAAGCAACAATTGAAGGAAGAAGAAGGCACTACTAGTCAAGCTAACTTCCTAAGAGGAAGAGGAGGTGGCAAAAGAAGAGGAAGAGGTAGAAGTAATAAAGATGGTGTCAAAGCTTGCTAGAAATGCAGGTAGAGGCTTTCAAAGCCAATCCTACAATAACACCTACTACAACTATGCTTCATATCAGAAAGAGGATTCAACCTTAATTATGAATGCAACTTGTGAAAGACAAAGTGAAGATCAAAGAGTCTTCTACATTGACTCAGAATGTAGCAATCACATGAGCAGCAACATAGTCTTGATGATTGATTTGGAGAATAATGTGAGTGTAGCTCAAGTGTAAGAACCACCTCTTTTACTTGTCAATCTGCGGAGACGTGAGGATCTATATGAAGATCGTGATCAATTGTGGTGAGCAAATGTGAATGACAAGCACATACATGCACGCACACACACACACAAGGCAAGAACAAAGAGAGGAACAATGGAAGGACTTTGATTACAAAAGAAATTTATTACAAAGATGAAATCTACAACAAGCCAACCCCAAAAATGAGCTCTCTAGCTCTTTTTATAGTTTTTTTGAGTAGTTTTGGCCCTGTCCAGACCTAGTGTCTAGCCTAGTTAAAAATTAGGTTCCAGGGCTTATTTGAGGGCGCAACAAAGTCTAAAAATTGGTAGGTAGCTACGTCTAATACTCCTCAAGCTCAATGAATCCTCGGCTTGAACAACATGGAGTTGCAAAAATGTGAAATTGTGTTTACAATGGTTTTCGTGATAAAAATCACTATTTTTATAGGGATTCCTTCTGAAAATTTGACATGTGCTTGTTGGATCTCCCTAGATGCTCCTTCTTCTTGTGTGTCCACTTCCTTGATGCACTTCCATGCTTATGCTTGACCTTGAGTGTCAACACTCCCCCCCTCTCGAGTATGTGCTCCCTGATAGACCCTTGTTGTAGTGGTTGTTCCATATAGTGCGTTGAGAGGTAGTGTCCCTCTTGTATGAACAAGAGCCAAACTTTTTCCTTGGATTTGAGCATGAATGTGTCATTGGAGCCTCCAAAAATGACTAGTTGCTCAAAAGAGATTGTCAATGGTGCTTTTGAGCAGTTGTTGGTGGTGTATTGCTTCATAGGTATTGATATTGTAACCTTGATGTTCTCTGGATCTTTCAACTATGGGTCGTAGAGTTATAATGCCAAGTTCTTGTGTCCCGCAATGAATGATGGGTAAGTGTGTTCGTGCATGAGATTAAGAAAATATGTGCCTTGTGCAGAGCCTTGTAATGCGGCCCTATGCATGCTTACTTGGGGAATGCATTTCAAAATGTATGATGCAAAAAGAAAAATTGGGTCTTGAGCTAAATGCTCAAGGGTACATTGACGAAGAGGTTTCCTAATCTATTAGTGTTTTAGTGATGCCCAAGTAAAGGATTCTTACCATGAAAGGTCGATCGATATTCCGCTCTTCGTGTTACACTCCTGCCATAGTGATTGACCAATGTTGTATCTTCCGTGGTTGATGGATGCCCATCTTGATGATGTGCTGATGAGATTCTTCAAGTGGATGGTCTTGTCCCCTCTCTTCAAAGCAACATTTGCCAATTATTGGGACTTGAATTTCTTTATATTCCTTGACAAACAACCTTTGGTAAAAGGATTTGTAGGGTACCAGAACTACCCCTTGTAGATATCTCCTTGAATGCTCTCATACATACAGTCGTTAAGCATTTCTCAAGTTGCAAAACCTCAAGCTCTTCCCTCCTACCATGGTAAGGGGGAACAATTGTTGTGGATGCCATGTTCATGCCAAGTTCTTGACATCTACCAGATAAGGTAGCAATAATATCATCTGCTAGCCAAAACACATTGATAAATGCCCAATCATCAATGGTTCCACCTTCAATGAAGGATAACTTAGTCATGATCGAAGATCCACACCTGGGAACAAGCTCTCTCTCTCTCTCTCTATCTCTCTCTTTTCTTTTGTAATAGAGGTACATAATGAAAGTATCATGATGTAATGGAATGACATGTACAATAGATGAATGTAATTCGTCTCTTCTTAGTCCATGTGCATGAGTGGAGACTAAGGTTGCATGGGTGGAAAAACAAAAAAGTTCCTATGCATGGTCTTACGATGAGACACTATCTCATGCATACTCTAAAAAATGCATACAAAAAGCAATGGTGCAAAAATGGATAGATCTTGAGCAAAGTGCTCAAGGGTGAGACGATGATGAGGCTTCCTCCAAATGTCCAACTACAAGAACCTTTTCTTTCCCATCAACCATTTGAAATGGATGATACCTTTGTCCACCAAACTCACAAAACAAAAATAAAAAGAAAATTTTTACAATGTATCAACATGTGCCCTCTTTGTGCCTGGGTTAAACTTAGTATGCCTAATGCTTGGCCTTTCGATGAGACCCTATTCGCATGCATACTTGGTGTGAATCTTGAACATATGATGTGCATTGGGCAAGGTTGGGATTGACACCCATGGAGGCCACACGAAGAGGTTTTAGCCACCAATATGTCTTTGCTTTACTTGTGTTTGCCTTGAAGTTTCTCTTAAGATCTTGTTGGAGTTTTGGCTTGATTGCTTTGGATCCTTTGGTTAGAAGTGGTCTTTTTGAAGATAAGGCATGGTGGGTCTAACTGACTCTGTAGAAGGTTGTGAAATTCCTCTTTCTTCAACTTTTTCTTGAGTCCTAGGAATTTTAATTCCCTCCTGATATGGCTGAACATGTACATCCAGAATCTTTCTAAAAAATCCATAGTCATTTTCAGTAATGAACTCTGGATTTTTTGCTTCTTTATCATAAACCTTATTTTCAGTAATATAAGCATTACGTGAAAGAATAAATTCACCTATCTCTAGAACATTAAAACCTGTATCCTTTACTCTCAACATGATATCCAATGAAAATAGCTTTCTTTGCCTTTACATCTAGTTTGCCTTGGTCCTTTTTCTCAATATGTACATAAGAAAGTGAACCAAACACTCTGAAGTAACTCACATTAGGTTTTCTACCATAATAAGCTTCATAAGGTGTGATTACCTTTAAAGATTTTGTAGATGACCTGTTCAAAATGTGATTAGTTGTATGTACTGCATCAAACCAGAATTTCGGTGAAAGCCTCTTGGACGCCATCAAGCTCCACATCATCTCAACAAGTACTCTATTCTTTCTTTTTGCAATACCATTTTGCTAAGGAGTATAAGCAATAGTAAGGTGTCGAGTAATACCTTTCTCATCAAGAAATGTCTGGAACTCATTTGACAAGTATTCTCCACCTCTATCACTTCTGAAAATCTCGATAGTTTTCAACCATAGCTACAAACTTCTTGAACATAGGAAAGACTTCTGAGTTCTACTTAAGACCATAGATCCATGAGTATCTCGTAAAATCATCAACAAATAGAACAAAATACCTGAAGCCTTGAATAGACCATGTTTCTTGAATTTCCTGGTAGCTATAATATGACCATGTTTCTTGAAAGGTAGTTTATACATCTTACCTTCAAGACAACCTTCATATATATCTGAATCATCTGGTATCTTGAATGAGGGTAAAATCTCAACCATACCTCTGTCTTTGATACACTTGAGAGCTTCAAAACTAATATGTCCAAGTCTTTCATGCCATAGCTTCATATCTTCCATCGGTGATGAAGATTTGACCGCATATGCCTGACTGATTTTTGACAAAACAAAGATCCCGCCTCTATGCTCACCTTGTAAAATACACTTGTCATCTTTGTGTGATAAGATCTTACAAAGATCTCTCTCAAATACAACTTTAAAACCATCACATAAAAATGCAGATATACGTAGCAGATTCTTCTTCATTTCAGGTACATATAGAACATCTGAAATCTGAAATCTCTTGACTTTAGGGTTACTATACCTAATCTCACAACATCCAAATCTGCAATCCTGACTCTTCTATATGAAGAATAGGAAAGAGAAGAAAAGAAATCTCTGCAACCTGTCATATGCTTTGTAGCACCCGAGTCAAATATCCAAGGACTTGCTGAAAGAACTTGTAAAGCTGCCTGATCAAAAGCTACTTCCTCAACGGTGATACATGCATAAGAATCACCTTGAGATTTCCCTTTTTTATCATCCTATGCAACATTACTTGATGCCTTTTTCTTTTCTCTTGCAATCCTTTTATAACATGCTGACTTAAAATGTCCAGGTTTCTTGCATATTACTTCCTTCTTCTTAGAAGACTTCTCTTTAGATGTAGTAGATACAGAATCTGAAGTAGAAGGTGAGAGGGACTTACTTTCCTTCTTGGATTGCTTTTCCTTCTTATCCTTCTTCTTCTTCTTTTTACCCTTTGACGAAGATGAAAGTGCTTCTTGATTTTCTTCCATTCCCTTCAACTGATCTTCATCTTGAAGTAATAAGAACTCTAGCTCTTCAAATGTAACCTCTCTTGTAGTAAGGGTAAGAGTGGCTATGATAGGTGATGATTTGAATGGCATTCAAAGGATCAAGAGACACATGCAAGAGGAGTTCAAAATCATTGATTTAGGTGAGCTCACATTCTTCCTAGGTATGCAGGTCATATACAAAGATGAAGGAATGTATTCGATTCAGAGGAGATACATTCAGGATCTACTTCTTAGGTTCGAATTGGAGAACACTAAACCTCCACGTACACCTTTGGAGATAAATCATAAACCTAATATTTATGAAGGTGAGAAAATTGAAGACATTAAAGAATACAAAAGCTTGGTAGGTAGCTTGATATATGCTACTTATACAAGGTAGACATCTCATACAGTGTAGGAGTGCTGAGCCAATTCATGCACTTGCCAAGAAGACCACACATTGATGCAACTAAGAGAGTACTTAAGTATCTCAAAGGTACAATCAAGGTATATTCTATCCTTACTCTTCAGATTTGGATTCTAAAATCTAGTCGGATGCAGATTGGGTAGGAGCTAAGGATGATAGAAGAAGTACCTCTGGTTACTTAGCACTTGTAGGTTCAAAGTTAGTATCATGGAGATCCAAGAAGCAACCAACAGTTGCTTTATCCTCAATTGAAGAAAAGTATAGAGTTTTGACCATAGCAACTCAAGAGGCAATATGGTTAAAAGCATTGTATACAGATTTGGGACTTGTGAGTTCCAAACCTCACATACTTGGAGATAATGTAAGTTCCATGCATCTAGCAACTAATCCTATTTTCCATGCAAGAACCAAACACATAGAGGTTCATTACCACTTCATTAGGGAGAAGCTCATGGCAAAGGAGATTGACATTTCTTTTGTTCCAATTGAAAAGCAAGTAGCAGATATGTTGATGAAGGCACTTGATGGAAGAAAGCTTTGCAAATTTAAATCAATGGCAGGTATTCAACCTATTAGAAACAAAAAGCTATCGCTTGGATTATGTCAAAATATCCATTGAAACATTCTTTTATTTATGCTCATTTGTTGTATTTTTTTAAAATATCTTTTATGGATCATTCAACAATGTAAAAGCCTAGAGCTTTACACATGTAAAAGGAGAAAAAGAGAGCTCAAGCTCCATAAATTTGAGGTGGTTTAGCTTCATTATCACCTAAAAGTAGATCAAATTAGATCTTCAGTTTTTCTAGATTGTAGGAAACTGAATTGATTCTCTTCAACAACTAATCCTGCCTTCATTTGAATTCAAGATCCACTTGTAGAAGTCAATGGATCACTTCAAGACTCTATATAAAGGCTTAAAATCACTTGTACATTACATGGAAGCAATATACGTACACTTGTGGCCATCATTGTCTAGCTCCTTAATTTCTTTGCATCATCTTCTTCAACAATAGTAAACTTGTTGAGGCTACTGCTCTCTCTATCGAGCTCTAAATTGGATGCATAAGCATTCATTGGAAATGTATTACTGTCTACTTTATTTATACCAGCTTTAAAAGTATTTGGTCAAGTAGAGTTGGATAAATCTTAGTTTTTTCGTCTCAGATTCTATCTCTGCACAGTCCTAAAAAATAGGAGGTACCACTATTGAGTGTCAAGTTCATTCCGAAAGCATATTTTGCTTATTTCTTGATCTATTGGCTCTTTCTCATTGATGCTACAAAGTACATAGTCGATTTTATTGCAATTATCACATGCCTTTAAGGTCTATTTGAGTCTCCATAAGCTCAAGGGTTAGTCTTGTGCTGGTTGGTTAGACCGAATTTCGTCACTTCGTAACTTAGTTTTCTACCTCCTACAAGCTTCTCCAAGTTCTTTCAGTTGTGAGAGTAGGAGATGGAAATGGAAAGTGCACATATATGAGGATTGATGTATTTGAAAAAGAAGAGACTCAACTAGAAGAGTTTTTCCAATAGTATAGAGATATTTTTGCCTAGTCTTATAGAGACTTAAATGGCATTGACCATCATATATGTGCCCATAGAATCCCTATGGCATGTAATGAAAAACACTCTAAACAAAGACCTCACACTTATAATGAAATATATTCAGCCAAGGTTAAAAAAGAAATCAATAAACACTTAGAAGGAGGTTTCATATATGATATTGCAAATAGGTGTCCCCCATAGTGGTTATGGCCAAGAAACATTGCAATATGAGAGTTTGTGGCAATTTAAATATGTTTAATGCACCTATCATTAAGGATAGTTATCCGCTTTCGATCACTGAACATCTCTTGGAGAGGAAAGATGGCAAGGAGATTTATAGTTTTCTAGATGGTTTCTCGGGCTACAGTTAAGTTTTGATTGCCCCTTAAGACCAACACAAGATTACTTTTGTTATTATGTGGGGGATATATTCACTTAGCGTTATTTCCTTTGTTCTAACTAACACCCTTATAACTATCCACAAACTAATATGTCATGTCTTCAAAAAGTTTCTTAGGAAATCTTTGGAGGTTTATGTGGATGACCTGTGTGCATACTTTGCACTAAAACATGAGCATATTCCTATGCTACAGAAATTGTTTCTTTGAATCTTGAGAAATGTGTCTTCATGGTGAGAAAAAGAAAGATCTTGGGACATATTGTCTCAAAAAATGGGATCTCTATGGATGAAGATAAGATCAAAGTGATAGAGAACCTTCCAAAGCCTAGGAAAGTGCGAAACGTCCAACATTTCATGGGCCTTGTATGTACATTACCACAGGTTTATCCACATGTATGTAATTATTGTTAGACGAGTCTATGTGTTGATCACTATATTTGAGTGGAATGAACGATTGTGATTAAGCATTGGAATATCTTAATCACAAGCTTCTCATAACTCCCATGTTGAATGTGATAGATTGGAAAAAAATCTTCCATGTGCATGTTGATGTCTCCATGTATGCCATAGGTTGTATATTAACCTAGCTTGTTAATAAAGATAGGTTTGCATTCCCTATTGCCTATGCTAGTCGACAAATCAATAGTGGAGGGAAAAATTGTACCACCACTAAGAGAGAATGATAAGGGATGATATATATGGTAAAAAATATTAGAAATTATTTGCTTTCAAATAACTTTTGAAATAATTTTCCCTCCACTATTGCCTACACTAATCGACGAATCAATAGTGGAGGGAAAAATTATACCACCATTAAGAGAGAATGCTTAGGAATGATATATGTAGTAACAGAATAGAAATTATTTGTACCAAAACAAGACACTACAGTGTCCTTTTTTCTAACAAACTAAAAAAAATCACGCGTAATAATGAAATAAAATTTTGGAAAAACCTTCAAGCTTTATAAAGAATTGTACCTAGACATTCTATAAAAAAATATATTTTTTTAAAAGTACCCCTTATTGGTAAATCAAAATATAGAAATGATTGAATATGGTTTTAAAAAATTGTTTTTCTATAGACTACATATGAGAACAACAAAATATCTCCATAGAAAAAAACTTTCTCGTGTTGGAATAACTTTTCTAATGTTAATTTAAAGTCATATAATCATCTAAGATAAGTATTTGGAATTAGAAAAATCACTTTTATGATAAAAATTTACTACAATATAGGGTGCTCAATATATAGTTATAAACTCTAGAAAACTTTTATATGATATTGATGCATAAAAACACTAAAAGGGATATTTTTTAATTTCAAAAACCATCATATAATATCATAAAAATATGCTACATGTCCTTGAACCAATAATTTTTGTACGTATCTCACATACCACTAACAATCTCAATATTTCATTGAATAACCATATTTCACTCTATCAAGAATAAAGTTTCATCCTTAGAAAAATAGCTTTACTCAATGATATAAGGCATATAATATCAATCAAAATAAGTCTATAAACATTATAAGCTAGTTTATACAGAGAAAACTAGAATATTAACTTTAATCATGTATCATATGCAATATTTTCTCATCAAATGACCTTTTCTTAGCATAGAAAAAGAGTACTTTTGTCTAACTTGAAGAAAGAACATAGAAATTTGACTCCTAAGGCCATCAAAAAAGTATTTCTAGCTTTAAGATTATCAAATAGTATTTTGATAATAAAAAAATGGTTCATATTCATATCATCACTATGCAAAATGATTCATAGATGATAGCATTGTCTTGACACATATGCAATTAATTTTATGCCATAAACCTAGTCAAAATCATTATAAATCTCTGATTATGGATAGAAAAGTGTTAACATATATAAAGTAAGAGATTTTATGGTATGTACAACAATGAAAATTGCAAGATCATGATTTAATAAAAAATCAACACTAACTGACATCACTATAGTTTTTGCATCAATACGGAAGTCAGAATCATAAAATTAGTGAATAAATCCCATTTTTTCTATCCTTTAATGAAAACTATATTTTTTTGGAAATATTAAAATCTTATGCTAACATGTTCCATAGTTACATTTATAAATGGTTCCTTCTAGTAATCTAGAAAATTCATCAAATACTATCTGTTTTTTAGGACACTAAAGTGTCCAAGTACAACACTCGTGTTAAATTTTTTGTCAACCATCAAGCCCTTCTTTACCTTGTAAATAATACTTGCAACATAGGAAGACTAATATGATGGTTTCTCCTATTGAGGGAATTTGACTTTAAGGTGGTTCTCAAGCAACATAATACCCATGTGCATGTTGATCACCTTCTAGATTGAAAAATGGTGAACCACCAATGGGGTACCATAGTGTAGAGAGTACATGTGTAGAAGCAAAATGAAAAGAAGAGCATAAAAGAACGAGTGTGAGATTCAAAAGTGAGTAGACCATGAAGTGGGAAAACTCGCATGGATTAGAGTGAGCTTGCCAAGAGCATGGAGTAGGCACCTCAAGCTTCTAACCAAGTCCAAATGGGGGGAGAGGCTCTCCTTATATAGAGTTGGAGGGGGCACTCCAAAGTAGATCAAATGTGGGATAATTCCCCTTGGAGAATGAATACACTAGTAGAAGCAAATGGCAAGGTACCCAAATACAAAAGAGATACAATATAAAATGGAAATGGAGTTCCTCCTGGATACAAAATGGAGATGCACTCATGTAGATGCAAATGGAAATCATGTAGGAACAATAACGTCGTCAACACCCCTCTATAACTCCATTTTCCAATGCAATACTGCCAATTGATTTCTTGGTTCCTACTCTATGAATAGCCAAGAAATATGAGTGGACTGGACATGAACCATCAAAGCAATTGGACCAGATAGAGAAATTTCATGAAACTAGATTACAAGTTGTAGGAGGCATCTATGATGCAAAGCGAAGGCAAAAGGCTTATTACAATGCTCACATTGAGGAAAAAGGTCTTAGAGTGGAAGATTTAGTGTTGGTCTATATACTAAAAAAACATGGAAAAAAACTACAACAGCAAGGATATGGACCATTGCTTATAAATAGAACAAAAAAAAGGAAAGACAAGGAAAGAAGCCAGACTAGAAGCCTTAGAGAGAATAAGGAAAAGGAAAGAATGGATACGAGAACGTGATCTTGTGAGGAAAAGAGCCCATCTCCATGGAAAATTACCACACCAATAATGTAAAAACCCAAGTAATTCTAATACAAAAACCATACTTAAACCTAGGGATTGGTAAGGACGAGTACCAATTAGTGGATTCATTAATTGACACAGAAGCAGATCTAAGCACTATACATGCTTCCTTATCTGAGAAGCTAAAGGCACAATTCATTCCAACCAAGGCTCATATAATAGGGATCATTGATTGTCTAGGAGTAGTATCCATGTCTTTACACTTACGAAACAATACCATGCAGCAAAGGCTCTTAGTCTGCAAAGACTCAAAACTTATGGAAGAACTAGTCCCGGGTCAAGATTGGATTTTAGAATTCAAAGTAACTATTCACCTAGCTCAAGGATACATATTGATGGAAATAGAACATAGAGAGGTTTGTAGTCTACTAGATGAGAAACTAAAATCAACATGCATGGAAAAACCTAATTTCACATATCAAAGTGAACATGCAAAAGAATCCCCATAAAGACCCTCATCCACTGATTCTATTATTCTACCTAAAAAATCAATGAAATACCTTGTTCTATTTTAGGCGATCAACCCATCCCTTCTTCGCAAGAGAGTAATCCTGAGTGACTCAATGAGGTCAATTATTTGATAGAGAAATGTGAGATGCTAGCCAATAATTTACCCTCAAGAAAAAATCGATAGCAACACGGCACAAGCATCAAACAAATGTGGATTTGCAAGGATCAACTTCAAAAACACAGATAAAAGAAGGTAAAAGACCAAAAAAAACAAAACTAAGAAGCAAGGAGGTAGCAATGATCAAAGCTCATAGCATGATAGATCAAAGATACTACAAGAGTGGATATCCAAATGATTAATGGATGTTCAAAGACCACAAAAGTAGGTCTGGATCCCAAAGAAGACCATGGAAAATGCAAAGGAGGAAGTGATGGCTTTTCCAAAAAGTAACTCGCATCCAAACCAAGCCCATCAAAGCCTCCCATCAAGATAACAAACAAACATGACCAGAAAAGCAAAGAAAGAACCCAAAGCAAGGCAAATATATATGGAGAATCAAAACTAAAGATGTAACATAAGAACCAAAACGGATAACACCAAGGAAGGATCAATGTACAAGCCTAGTATGGAGACCAAAGGACAATCAAGAGAAACCACAATTGGACATGCAACAACAAAATCACACTCATGCTGAGCTGAACACACCTAAAGTATGCACTATAGGGCCACACTAAAAGGCCTCACATTTGGCACACAACTTCTTCAAAATGTTTAGTGGTGCACATTTCCTTGCCAAGAATAGGACCTAAATTGTACATTAGTAGTCTAGAATTTCTACTAACAATTGCTTTTGTTATGAATAAATTTTATGTTTTCTTGCACAAATGAAAAAAAATGATAAAATTGAAAAAACATATCATTAGGTATCATGGTCTACATGAACATGTGAGAGGGGAATGGATCAAAGGACAAACCATGGTGCACACAAGGATGAAGTATATTTTTCAAGACATTGGATGAATTACAACTTCTATTTCAAGTGTACATGGCTTCTGGTGACTATGAAGCAATGCATCAAGAGGAAATCCAAGAGTTGCCCTTGGAAAGCGCAATCAAACCAAGAGGTCATTGGTTCAGAGAGGATCAACTGTGTTGGTGCAAACCAATAAAAAATTGGTTTTTATGAAGGTTAATGAAGTCAAGCAAGAGCATGGACAAAGATAAAGAGAACTTTGGTGCAGATAAAGGTCAGGAAGAATGAAGCAATGGATAAAAAGCATGAGACATGATTGAGCACATATTCACTTCAAGAAGATCCTAATTAGTGTACTATAGCACAATTAATAGTAAAGCAAGTGAATAAAAATGTATTGGTCATGATCCATTTACAAATTCGTGACTATATAAGTCAGTTATGACTATAAAAATTAAGAGAGTTCATTATTATAGAAGAGGTAGAAGTGATGATGGAAATCTGTGGAGTTAGAGCTTAGTCTAATTCACATTTCTCTTAGGATGATCATGTGGATAAGAGATCCTTGTACACAGATTTAATTCAATAGTAAACCAAGCTATGTTTAAAGTTTCATGTCCTAATTCCTTTCATAGTGTGTGTATGGTTCATAGGAACATTCATATGTCAACTCTCTCAAATGTAGACTCAAAAATGTTGCATCTTGTTGATGAATGTTTTTCTTAGATCTTAATGATGCATGTAAAGTCTTTTGTGTTTGAGGACGAAAAATCTATGTTGAGAGATAAGGAAGATATGTCCAAAAGAATTTTTCAAAATGGGTTTTAGTTTGAGAGAAATCCAAAGTTACCTATGTCAAAGTTGCCAGTTTTGAACATCAATTTCGAACATACTTTTGATCTTAGTGATTAATCAAAGGTTTAATCAATCTAATAAAAAGTTTTATTGAACCTCACGATTATGCAAGGATCTTAGAAAGATTATTATGTATTTTGGAGCATTAAAATCTATGACATTTGTAGGTAATGAAGTTGAATCTTGAAGTAGACTATTTGAAGAAGAACAGAAGTTCAAAATTTGAAGAAGGAAGTGTACTTTAGTCTTGAACTTTGAAAGATTTGAAGTAATTGATGTAAAGTCTTGTCTATACTTGACATAGAGGTGTTCTTAAGTCAAGGTAGATTTGACAATGGGGATTTGAAGGTCTCCATCAGTGGTATTAGAGCTAGAGAAGAAGATCAAGTCAAAAGGCTGAATTAAGAAAGTCCTGACTACTACAGATTTTCAAATTGGAGTTAAAAAAAAGGATCGGAAGACTAAAGTTTTGCAAAAGAACTTAAGCGTGATACAAAGGACATTTAAAAGGATTAGAAGAATTCAAGAATTAACTTAAAAGGTATAGTCTCTAACTATTGAAGACTTATTTCTTAACACAGGCAATAGAAATATGGAAGAAAGCATCCAGATAGAGAAGCCAAAACATTGAAGAATATAAATTGGTAAGACAAATCCTTACAAAAAATAAGAGGAGATGAAAGGTGTAAACATTTCATATTATCCACTGAATTATCATTACATCACTTCACTTCATATCTAAATCAATTGTTAGGACACATGCTAACATTTGAGCAGGATATTAAAGGTGAGAATGAGAAAAGTGTAGGTAAGTCATGTATTCAAAGGACAAGAAGAAGAATGCTAAGGGTAAGCAACAATCAAATGAAGAAGAAGCCTTCTTGATTCAAGCTAACTTTACTAGAGGTAAAGGAAATAGCAAAAGTAGAGGAAGAGTTGGAAAGAATAAAGACAATGGCAGAGCTTGTTGGATTTGGGGTAAAACAAATCACTTGGCAAATGAATGTTGGCATAATAATTAGAACAATGGAAATTACAATCAGCTAACTACAACCAAAGAGGCTGAGGAGGAAGAAACCAAAGAGGTAATTTCAGAGGTAGAGGTGGTAGGAGCACATATGGTAGAGGAGGTGTAACTTGGAAGAAACTTCCAAAATCAATCCTACAACGACACCTACTACAACTATGCATTAGGTCAAAAGGAGGATTCAACTCTAATCATGAGCTAAATATGAAGCAACAAATGAAGACCAAAGAGTATTCTATATTGACTCAGGATGTAGCAATCATCTGAGTGGCAATATTTCCCTGATGACTGACATGGAACAAAAGGTGAATGGACACAGTTCAAACAGGAGACAATACCAAACATAAATTGCAAAGCATTGGAACAATAAAGAAAAAGAATGGAAGTACACTTTTGATTAAGGTACTATATGTCCCTAAAATTCCAAAGAATTTAATCAATGTAGGACAAATTGTTGAGAAAGTCTATGAATTCAGCTTCATTAATGATGGAGTTTATGTTGAAGATCCAAATCAAGGATATAAAAGTATTCTTGCAAGTAAAAAAGAAGGAAGACTTTTTACTCTCAAGGTACAAGATAATGTAGGACATATCTTGTTCACTTATGGAAGTCAAAAGATGACGGATTTAGACCTGTGGCATAAAAGATTAGGTCATTTCAATGAGAGAGGTATAAAAGATATGGCAAAGAATGGTTCAGTGCTAGGTCTACCCAATATTCAAGTCCAACACATGACCTACAAGTGTGAAGCTTGTCAGTTAGGTAAAGCACACAAACAATCATACAACAAGCATGGATTTATGCATACAGACAAGCTTGAATTAATTCACACAGCTATGTGGGGTCCTTCAAAGGATTATATTATCAATGGATCTAGATATTATGTTTTGTTTGTAGATGATGCAACAAGATGGATCACACTCGATGTGATCAAGGAAAAACCAAAAGTGTTTAATACATTTACACATTATCATCCATATGCAGAAAGGATTACAAGACAAGAGCTCAAAAGATTGAGATCTGATGGAGGGGGAGAGTATTTCTCCAAGGAATTTGATGAATACTTATGGAATGCAGGTATAAAAAGAGACGTAACTTACAGGTACTCTCCTCAAAAAAATGGATTTGCAAAAAGGAGAAATAAAACACTTGTGCAATTTAATAAATCTATGATGAAGTAGAAGAATTGCCCTAATTACTTATGGGCAAAAACTGTTAACATAACAACGTTGTTGGGTTATGAGGGTTGCTGACAATTTCTCTTATGCAAAGGCACTCTCTAGTATTCATAGAAATACCCTTTCTTGTATCTAGGAGATGTGCCCATGTGAAGACTCTCCTAAATCCCTTTTTAATATTTCCCTTAGGCTATAGTATGGAATCCTCCTAAATAAACTACTTTTTTGCACATATATGGGAGATCTCACGTAGAAAATCCCACGCCTTTATTTCTCTTGAAGTGGGTGGTTAGAAGGAATATTTTGTAAGATATAAAAAGATATGAGCATGTTCTCCCTTTTTGACTAGTCAAAAGGAGCACATGGGGAAATGTGCTTAGCCTGGCTCATTTTTGTAAAGAAGGGAGCTTTTGGTTCGATGTGCTCTCATGTGTATATATTTTTAATGGAAGAACTCTCTGTTCTCTTAAGGCTTTGTGCATATGTGTATGTAGTCTTAGAGTGTGAGAGAGTGAGGTGTATGTGCATGCTTGTATTTCCTATGTGGGTAAGTAGAGTGTTGGAATTATCTTGTATCTTAGATATGTGACTAGGATCCTTGACACCCTTCTCTCCATGTTTTCAAGCTTGTGGCATAGCTGCAGGATGATGGCCAATGGCTTGAGCATGTTGGAGGTTGGGTTGGATGAAAGTAGAGTCATTCCTGAGTCCTCCTCTTGCTTCCATGCAAAGTGGTGTGGGTCTAGCTTCCAAAGGGCATACTACAACAACAAATTTGGCTTTGTTGCCATGGAGAACAAACTTTCATCACTTGGAGTGCTCAAGAGCATGTGGTAAGATATTGATTTGCAAATTTTTCTGCTTATACACTTAGGTTAAGTGTGTTGGCATGGCATTTTCACCCTTCCATTGGACCATTAGCTCCCCATTTCCATGTTTTTGTAGGGTAGTTTTAGCTCGTTTTAGATGTTGCACAAGAACAACCCTTAACCCTCTTATCTCTCTCACTCCCTCACATATACACTTCCCTTACAAACACCTTTGGCATAATTTTCCACCACTACCATCTCTGACACAAGTGAATGTCTTGGAAAGAGGGATGGGTAGTAGCCTCTGCTCCCTTCTCTCTCTTCATCTTCAAAAAAACCACAAAAGGAAGTTGAGTTTTTTTTCAATATGAGCTTCAAATGTGCATGAGTCATCTTCTTCCACAGAAAAATGGTAGGGAGCTTTGGATGCTTGTTTTATTCTCTAGGTGCATTGCAACCAAGCAAGTTCATTAATTGTGTTGAATGTTGAGGAAGTTGGGGGTACACCCAACTCCTTCTCTCTCTTACATTAACCACACCTTACCATGGTTCTCTATGCACTGTGGGCTGGGAGAATTATTGCGTACCCACCTCTTTCTCTCGCTTCATGGTGCCTTGATATCTATACCTACTGTTGCTCATTCTCGCCATGAATGTGGGGGTTTGATTTACTCCAAATTCCCCCCTATGATGCATGGGGTTGAGCCTCCCTCGGTGCACCCTTTGTCGAGGTTGAGCTCCAAGCGAGCTCCTATTTTCCCTTCCTCTATCGGGTTTGAGCTCCAAGCGAGCTCCCCTTTTCCCTTCCTCTATCGATGTTGAGCTCCAAGGGAGCTCCCCTTTTCGCTTCCTCTCTTGGGGTTGAGCTCCACCGAGCTCCCCCTGCTGTGGGTCTTTGCCTCAAAGTGATCTGCCACTGTGAGTCAAGGGTGGAGATCCCCTTTGTTGGGCTCATTGCCTCCCATCCACCTGTGCATAACGTCGCACCCTTGCTAAGATGAGTTCTTGCTCCCTTGCACATGTGGTTGCGGGAGGAAGACTCAAGGCTTCCCTTTTGTGTCATCTCAATGCATGAGTCAGCAACATCTCTGTCTCCTTATTGTAATGAAGCTCTACTCCCCCAGGCATTCAAGCTGCAGGTGTTGCCTCAAAAGCTTTCTATTGCTCTGAAAGGAACGACATTAAAAAATGGTTACCAATAGCTCTGTGTAGTTCTCAGAGGGACGAATCTAGAAGCACGGGGCCCTACTACTCCATCAAGCTTTCCATGGTGCGGTATCTCTATGCCTTCTTCCTCCATCATTAAAACTCCATCTCCAAGGTAAAATGCCTCTCTGCTATGGCCTAGGGGTTTTGCTAACATGTATCTTGGACCCTTGTGCTGCTTCATTCTATGGGTATATGAGGTCAAGCTTATCTCTCCCCAACGTCACTGAAATATTGTGATCTAGGGCTGGTGGTTGTTGATGGGACTATGGTTTGAACCGTATGTCTCCGACACCCCTCTACTCTTAGTTGACCACCAGGTGAGCTCAACAATGCCACATACAAAATGATGACAAATAGGTACCATGGCCACTATGGAATCACTGCCCAACAATTTGTGTGTCACTTGCTCGATGAAGATGGAGGCCATGCATCTGCTCGAGAAAAATGGAGGCTATGTAGATGTATTGATCAATGATTTTTGTATACATGAATTAATTTTTAGCAGCTTAATTTTTATTGTATAAATCCATTTGTGCTCTCCTCTCTGAACTTTTCATTTTAAATAACACATACTAGTTTGTGTGCTATAACGCTCTAGACATCTAGCTCATGCATGTGTTGTGGGATATTGTTGGCAACACACTTATTGTGTGCTACAATAGGATAAGCAAGGTGTTACTACCCATGGCTTCACAACAAAGGACATTCACTCTAGATAACAAAACATGGAAAGGTAGGTAGAAAAATGCTAAAGGAGGACGACAAGGGTCCTGTAAATCTTGTGGGAGCTAAAAAAATTGAAAATCATAAAGGCTATTGAATGTTTTTTTTTATATAGACATTAGGGGACAACATGTTGCTTTCTACCACAATACCACTATGTTGATAAACACTTAATGGAAAATCATACCTCACAAATGGGGATGCTCTGGTGCACTATTTATTTGGAGGACTTTCAATCCTCATCCCTTCTTGAATATGGGCTTGACTATTTTATATTGTGTTTCAACTTTTGTAATGTTTTTATGGTGAGCAAAGAGTAACCATGATGAAATGACTTGGAATCTATTGATATCCATTGAATACTGCGAAATCCTTGTATACAGGTATCCTTAACGTCTAAAGTATCGTGTATGTACACATTAGGCCATAAGTTTTGATTTTCTTGGCCTCCTGATCCCTCGGAATGAGCATGTGGAAATGAGGGGTTTTTCTTTGATTTGCTCTTGAGTCTAATGTATTGCCTTGGTTGCTCACTTGGTACTCAACATGTCTAGACCTTGAGTAATAGAGACTTGAAGGAAGGTAGATAGTGACCCCTTGACTGATAGCTTATGGTTTCAATAATGCAAATAAGGTTACCGACTTGGATGTCTATTGCTCTATGTCTTGAGGGTGGAGAATTGAGACACAAATTGCAACTTTACATGACTTATGTAGTGGATTCTCTTCTTTGAAGTGTGTCAGGGTATTAACTCAGCCTGATTTGATGTTGTAGTTGGAGGTCATGTCCATAAACTTACATCAATGAAGAAAGGAGGTGGATGAGATGTAGTCAGATTACAAGGTGTGTTGGTGCATGTCAATCATCAATTGAAGGTTTATGAAGAAATGAAGTCAAGAAATCAAGAAGAAAATAAATTCAGAAGTTTTGAAGGAAGGACATACTCAGAAATCCAAAGCTATGTACACATATGTACATTAGTTCAAATATAGATGACTCATACTTTTGATTAGTCATAAGTTTGTACATATTTGCCTATAAATGTTTTGAAAAAGTCGGGGCATAAAATAATAGAGAATAGGAAGAGAGAAATCAGTTGTAGAAAAGTGTCATTGGACACATGAGAATTAGTTGAAGTTATCTCTTCAATGTAGTTGTAATTTTTTTGAGTAATCAAGAAAATCTTGCGCCCGATGTTTTGCTGTCTGCTACTTCTGTAGTTAATCTTTTGAGGAATCCTTCTGAACATATCTAAGTCCATAGTTAATCAATCTATGGCTAGAATTTGAGAGTCTAATTGTCATCAGGTTAAGAGAAGTTTGCATAGGAACATTCATATGTGATAATGTTCTGAGAGTCGACAAAACTGGCGCAGATTTCATGTTCAGAGAAATGAACATTGCTCAGTGCATGGTGTAAAGTTTTACACAAGTGAGAGCTCAAAATCTAAGTTGAAAGGTAAGCCATCTATGGCTAAAAGATCTTGATCAAACGGGTTCGACATTGGGAGAACTATAGCTAAGAAGTTACATGTGTCAAAGTCGCTACTGTAGAGAAGGTGTTTTACACATAGGTAAATTGTTTGTATGATTTCTCAGAGTATACTGAATCATTTGCAGAGATTTAAGTTGGAGAAGGTGCACAACCTTAAGGCGAAGCATTGTGCAAAGTTTAATTAAAAACTTTACAGGATTGATTAGTCAATGAGTGATTAATCTGCAGCAGACTTTTCTGAGAAGTGATTTCTTCACAGTTAGTTAATTTCTTGGTAATGTGTTAGTGAATTTCCAAAATTCTGAGGAGTCTAAAGTTATTCTTGGTCTAGAGGTGGTCTAATACCAAGGATAGCTTGTTCTTTTGGAGATTAACACTTTCCATCAGTGGTATCAGAGCAGGTTGTGTCAAAATTAAGGAAAGGGAGACTCCGACTGCTGCAAATATACAAGTTCTACATTTCGAAGGTTCAGAAGGATAAAGTGTTGAAGAAAGATTGAAGGGAGACACACAAAGATTATCAAAAGGATCAGAAGAAGTAACACTCGAAGTTAAGGTACATTTATTCCTTGTAAAGTCTAAAGTTTTGAGACTACAGGTGAAGCAAGGATGGGAGATAGTCTCCAAATTCAAAAGTTGGATAGAGAGAACTATCCAGCTTGGTCTATGAGAATGGAAGCTCATCTGATGAGCAAAGATTTGATAGCATACATTACAGGTGAAGAAGAGAAGCCTCAGTTCAGAGATCCTAGTGTTCCAACTAGGGAAGAATTGTCAGATCTAAAGAATTGGATGAAGAAGGATGCTCAAGCAAGGAGCATAATCTACATGGCAGTCAATGATTATTTGCTTCCTCACATTAGAGGACTTGAAAGTGCAAGTGACATTTGGAATGCTTTGGAAGAGCATTTCCAAAACACAACCAAATCAAGGAAGGCTTCACTATGGGCAGAATTTACTACTTTCAAAAAGAAGGCCTCACAGTCAATCTCTGATTATGTGACAAAGATGAAGGACATTGCAGATTCTTTAGGTGCAGTGGATGAAGATATTGAAGAAGATAAATTGGTAAGAAAAATTCTCACAGGACTAAGAGGAGATGAGAAGTGGAAGCCTTTTATTTTATCTACAGAACTTTCATTAGATCACTTCACTCCTGATTTGAATCAATTGTTAGGTCATATGCTAACTTTTGAGAATGATGTCAAAGGAGATGTTGATAAGAGTGCAGATCATGCAATGTACTCTAAAGACAAGAAGAAAGCTAACAAAGGAAAGCAACAATCAGGTGAAGAAGAAGGTACTTCAAACCAAGCAAATTTCATAAGAGGAAAAGGAAATGGCAGAAGTAGAGGAAGAGGCAGAAACAACAAAGATAATGCAAGAGCTTGTTGGATATGTGGTAAGACCAATCATTTATCTCATGATTGTTGGCACAATAATCAGAACAATGGTAATTATCAGAACTTTAATCAAAGAGCAAGAGGTGGTAGATTTCAGAGAGGAAACTTCAGAGGTAGAGGTGGTAGGAATTCTTTTGGAAGAGGTGGAGGAAGAAGCTTCCAAAATCAATCCTATAATAACACCTACTACAACTATGCATCAGATCAGAAGGAGGACTCGATTCTCATTATGAATGCAACATATGAAACCTCACATGAGGACATGAGAGTGTTCTACATTGATTCAGGATGTAGTAATCATTTAAGTGGAAATATTGCTTTGATGACTGATCTAGATCATAATGCAATTAACCATACAGTTCAGACAGGTGATAATACAAAGCATAAGGTAAAGTCAATTGGTTCAGTCAAGGCTAAAGATGGGAGCACTCTTCTGAGTAAGGTTCTTTATGTTCCCACAATTCCAAAGAATTTGATCAGTGTAGGTCAAATTGTGGAAAAAGGATATGAGGTAAGGTTCACCAATGATGGATATGTTGAAGACCCTCAGGTCAAGGGTATAAACAGGTTGTTACAGGGAAGAAAGAAGGAAGGCTCTTCACATTGAAGATACAAGGAAATGTTGGACATGCTATGTTCACATATGGAGAGCAGAAGGTGTCAGAATTGGATCTTTTGGAGATTAACACTCTCCATCAAGGTGTTCATTCAAAATCGCCACCATATCAAAGAAAAGAACTTTTCATCATGTGATTTTCTGAGGTGACTTAATGCTTGAGGTACACAAGCCAACACATTTCTTAGTGTATTGCCCTTGCTGGGAAAAATTCTTTATGTTGTGGAAACCTAGATGTACTGCTCATTCTATTCTTGTATGGATTATGATCATATAATTGGGGGTGAGTGACTGACACAATAAGATATGCAGCTAGCAAGGATGGTATCTGAAAACCCATCATCATGGGGGAACATTTTTAAATGTTTTTATCATGCTTCTGGCATCTTTTTGATCCCCTGATGATGTCTGAATTCGGTATCTCATTTTATTCTGATCACTCCACTAGATAACAGATGCAGATTTCCACATAAGTTTTTGGGCTTTGGTGGTCAAAATTATGTTGCTAGTTCAACTATGGTGTGATGTATAGCACAAATTTCATGCCTCTTTGCAGATACGTTTGATGCAAGGATGGGGTTATACTAATTTCTTAAATTCTATAAAGCTTAGATTGATTTCTGGTTGGGGTAGTGTGATTTTGCAGTTGGGATGGTATCCACAGTTCTTGCAATCACGTTGATGGATATCAGAGGATGTTGTTACTTTTCTATGTTTAGGTGGATTTGGCTACAAGAATTCATTCCAGGATTCAAAGATACTACAACTTCTTATGGAAGCTGGTTTCTTGCTTGCTTATCCATGCTCACAATTTTTATGTATGCCCCATGAAGTTTTTTTGGAATTGCATGTGATGTACCATTGTTTGGGGTCTTTGTGATTGCCTTACCTAGGGATGGTGCCCAAAACTCCACACCTCCACATGGGAATAACCTTGGGCAAGTAGATCTTCATGATAGATTAGGTTGATTTGGTCCCAAATCAAACATCTTACATTCATCCACCTCTTTTGCATGAGAAAATTTCAGGTTTTGGGTTTCCACAATTAAGGTTGATCACCTTGAAGCTACTTATGAACTGATTATTTGTTTAGTAAATGTCTTTAGGTCTTTCAAAGGACTGTAAAGTAGGATGTTGCTAGGTTGATTGCCTCCTAGGAGGATAGTGTTGCCTAGCACCTAAGACTCCACGACTTGGAAGGCTTTGCAAGAATCAAAACTTGGATAGGATGTGGACCTCTTCTCCAACTATTGTTCTCTTTGAGTTGGTGGGCTAACTGCCTCCTAGGAGGATTGTGTCGCTCACCATTTGGACTCTTGGGAGAAGTGTATCCCTTTGAATTTTTATGATCACATCTATTGGCTGAAGGTTTTTTCACGAACTACTCCATGGGATGGTTGCATATTTGGCAATAAAGGCGACTCTTCATGATTGTTGGCCTGATTGCCCCTTAAGGGGATTGTGTTGCTTAGCATTGAAGGCCTCTATAGAACTGTGAAGACCTGAAGACCTGCAGGCTTGCAAAATTGAAGACTTGAAGAGCTGCAGATTTGAAGAATTTCAAGAATCAAACTCAGACCAGTTCAGCAATGTATGATCCTCCTATCTTAGCTTTGTCGAGGATGACAGAGTCTAGGGGGAGGAGAGTGTTGGGTTATCAGGATTGCTCACAATTTCTCTTATGTAAAGGCACCCTCTAGTATTCATAGAAATACCCTTTCTTGTATTTAGGAGATGTGCCCATGTGAACACTCTCCTAAAGCCCTTTTTATTATTTCCCTTAGGCTATAGTATGGAATTCTCCTAAATAAACTACTTTTTTGCACATATATGGGAGATCTCACATAGGAAATCCCACACCTTTATTTCTCTTGAAGTGGGTGGTTAGAAGGAATTTTTTCAAGATATAGAAAGATATGAGCATGTGCTCCCTTTTTGATTGGAAATGTGCTTAGCCTATACATAGAGGCTCATTTTTGGAAAAAAAAGGAGCTTTTGGTTTGACGTACTCTCATGTGTAATGGAAGAACTCTCTTTCCTCTTAAGGCTTTGTGCATATGTATATGTAGTCTTAGAGTGTGAGAGAGTGAGGTGTGTATGCATGCTTGTATTTCCTATGTGTGTAAGTAGAGTGTTGAATTTATCTTGTATCTTCCATATGTGACTAGGATCCTTGACACCCTCGTCTCCATGTTTTTAATCTTGTGGCATAGTTGTGGGCTAATGGCCAATGGCTTCAACATGTTGGAGGTTGGGTTGGATGAAAGGAGAGTCATTCTTGAGTCCTCCTCTTGCTTCCATGCAAACTGGTGTTGGTCTAGGCTTCCCAATGGCATACTACAACAACAAACCTATCTTGTAAATAGGTTACCTTGTAAAGATTTGGATGGTATAACCCCTTATGAAGCACGGTGGAGTAAGAAAACTACTCTTGATCATTGCAAAATATTTGAATGTTTGGCATATGCTTATGTTGCATCTCAATTGAGACATAAGCTAGAATGTAAAGCAGAGAAGTATGCTCTTCATAGGATATGATGATAAACAAATGGGTTACATGTTGTGGAGTCCATCCACAAAGAAATTTCTTATTTCTAAAGATGTGACCTTTTATGAACAAAATACATGGTATATATGTTCAAATAATATTCATGCAGATTTTGAAGAATTCATCAAGACAAGAAAAGGAAAATCAAAGATGCAAGTATATGAAGATGAAAGTGATGATAAAGATGGAGATGAAGATAGACCAAGATTTGATCTAGAGTATGATGAGGCAGAGACTTCAAGGAGTGCAAAGATAAGAAGGTCTTCAAGAGACAGAAAGCAACCTATAAGGTATAGCTATGACACTTCTTACATCATAACTAAGGATTATGCATACATATTGAAGATAGAAAGTTAATTGGATTATGCATACATATTGAAGATAGAAAGTTAATTGGATTATGCATAACTAAGGATTATGCAGATGGAAAGGTGTCTAGATATAAAGCTAGACTAGTGGTCAAAGGATATGCTCAGACACAAGGTGTGGACTATGATGAAACTTGTAGTCCATTGGCTAAAATGTCTACCATTAGAACAATGATAGCTATTGCAGCTTGCGAAGGATGGAAGCTATCACAATTGGATGTTAAAAATGCTTTTCTAAATGGATACATTGCAGATGAAGTATACATGGAGCAGCAAGAAGGCTTTAGAGATCCAAATGGATTAGATTGTGTGTGTATGCTTAAAAGAGCTTTGTATGGTTTGAAATAGGCCCCAAGAGCTTGCAACTACAAACTTGTGAAGTTCTTAAATGAACTTGGATATCAAGCATCAAAGGCAGATAATAGATTGCTAGTGAAAGCAAGTGAAGATGGGTACATATACATTTGTATCTATGTTGATATTATCCTTATTGGTACAGATACCAAAGAAATTCAAGAGCTCAAGAAGCAAATGGAGAAGGATTTCAAGTTAAGTGACTTGGGAAATTTATCCTATTTCCTAGGCACGAAGATCATTTACACTCAACATGGAGTGTATGTTATGGGCAAAAACTGTTAACATAACAACGTTGTTGGGTTATGAGGGTTGCTGACAATTTCTCTTATGTAAAGGCACTCTCTAGTATTCATAGAAATACCCTTTCTTGTATTTAGGAGATTTGCCCATGTGAACACTCTCCTAAATCACTTTTTAATATTTCCCTTAGGCTATAGTATGGAATCCTCCTAAATAGACTACTTTTTTGCACATATATGGGAGATCTCACGTAGAAAATCCCACGCCTTTATTTCTCTTGAAGTGGGTGGTTAGAAGGAATATTTTGTAAGATATAAAAAGATATGAGCATGTGCTCCCTTTTTGACTAGTCAAAAGGAGCACATGGGGAAATGTGCTTAGCCTGGCTCATTTTTGTAAAGAAGTGAGATTTTGGTTTGATGTGCTCTCATGTGTATATATTTTTAATGGAAGAACTCTCTTTTCTCTTAAGGCTTTGTGCATATATGTATGTAGTCTTAGATTGGAGAGAGTGAGGTGTACGTGCATGCTTGTATTTCCTATGTGTGTAAGTAGAGTGTTGGAATTATCTTGTATCTTGGATATGTGACTAGGATCCTTGACACCCTTCTCTCCATGTTTTCACGCTTGTGGCATAGCTGCAGGATGATGGCCAATGGCTTGAACATGTTGGAGGTTGGGTTGGATGAAAGGAGAGTCATTCTTGAGTCCTCCTCTTGCTTCCATGCAAAGTGGTGTGGGTCTAGCTTCCAAAGGGCATACTACAACAACAAATTTGGCTTCGTTGCCATGGAGAACAAACTTTCATCACTTGGAGTGCTCAAGAGCATGTGGTAAGATATTGATTTGCAAATGTTTCTGCTTATACACTTAGGTTAAGTGTGTTGGCATGGCATTTTCACCCTTCCATTGGACCATTAGCTCCCCATTTCCATGTTTTTGTAGGGTAGTTTTAGCTCGTTTTAGATGTTGCACAAGAACAACCCTTAACCCTCTTATCTCTCTCACTCCCTCACATATACACTTCCCTTACAAACACCTTTGGCCTAATTTTCCACCACTACCATCTCTGACACAAGTGAATGTCTTGGAAAGAGGGATGGGTAGTAGCCTCTGCTCCCTTCTCTCTCTTCATCTTCAAAAGAACCACAAAAGGAAGTTGAGTTTTTTTTCAATATGAGCTTCAAATGTGCATGAGTCATCTTCTTCCACAGAAAAATGGTAGGGAGCTTTGGATGCTTGTTTTATTCTCTAGGCGCATTGCAAACGGGGTGGGTGAGGCCTTTAACTTGCCTCCTCCTTATTATTATCATCTTGGAATTAGAAAGACTCTGAGCAAGTTCATTAATTGTGTTTAATGTTGAGGAAGTTGGGGGTACACCCATCTCCTTCTCTCTCTTACATTAACCACACCTTACCATGGTTCTCTATGCACCGTGGGCCGGGAGAATTTTTGTGTACCCACCTCTTTCTCTTGAAAAGGACATTCACTCTAGATAACAAAACATGGAAAGGTAGGTAGAAAAATGCTAAAGGAGGACGACAAGGGTCCTGTAAATCTTGTGGGAACTGAAAAAATTGAAAATCATAAAGGCTATTGAATGTTTTTTTTTTTGACAGACATTAGGGGGCAACATGTTGCTTTCTACCACAATACCACTCTGTTGACAAAAACTTAATGGAAAATCATATCCTCACAAATGGGGAAGCTCTAGTGCACTATTTATTTGGACGACTTTCAATCCTCATCCCTTCTTGAATATGGGCTTGACTATTTTATATTGTGTTTCAACTTTTGTAATGTTTTTATGGTGAGGAGAGAGTAACCATGATGAAATGACTTGGAATCTATTGATATCCATTGAATAAGATGAAATCCTTGTATACATGTATCCTTAACGTCTAAAGTATCGTGTATGTACACATTAGGCCATAAGTTTTGATTTTCTTGGCCTCCTGATCCCTCGGAATGAGCATGTGGAAATGAGGGGTTTTTCTTTGATTTCCTCTTGAGTCTAATGTATTGCCTTGGTTGCTCACTGGTACTCAACATGTCTAGACCTTGAGTAATAGAGACTTGAAGGAAGGTAGATAGTGACCCCTTGACTGATAGCTTATGGTTTCAATAATGCAAATAAGGTTACCGACTTGGATGTCTATTGCTCTATGTCTTGAGGGTGGAGAATTGAGAAACAAATTGCAACTTTACATGACTTATGTAGTGGATTCTCTTCTTTGAAGTGTGTCAGGGTATTAACTCAGCCTGATTTGATGTTGTAGTTGGAGGTCATGTCCATAAACTTACATCAATGAAGAAAGGAGGTGGATGAGATGTAGTGAGATTACAAGGTGTTCATTCAAAATCGCCACCATATCAAAGAAAAAAACTTTTCATCATGTGATTTTCTGAGGTGACCTAATGCTTGAGGTACACAAGCCAACACATTTCTTGGTGTATTGCCCTTGCTGGTTACTTTTCTATGTTTAGGTGATTTGGCTACAAGAATTCATTGCAGGATTCAAAGATGCTACAACTTCTTATGGAAGCTGGTTCCTTGCTTGCTTATCCATGCTCACAATTTTTATGTATGCCCCATGAAGTTTTTTTGGAATTGCATGTGATGTACCATTGTTTGGGGTCTTTGTGATTGCCTTACCTAGGGATGGTGCCCAAAACTCCACACCTCCACATGGGAATAACCTTGGGCAAGTAGATCTTGTCCCAAATCAAACATCTTACATTCATCAACCTTTTTTGCATGAGAAATTTTTAGTTTTTGGGTTTCCACAATTAAGGTTGATCAACTTTAAGCTACTTATGAACTGATTATTTGTTTAGTAAATGTCTTTAGGTCTTTCAAAGGACTGTTAAGTAGGATGTTGCTAGGTTGACTGCCTCCTAGGAGGATAGTGTCGCCTAGCACCTAAGACTCCACGACTTGGAAGGCTTCGCAAGAATCAAAACTTGGATAGGATGTGGACCTCTTCTCCAACTATTGTTCTCTCTGAGTTGGTGGGCTAACTGCCTCCTAGGAGGATTGTGTCGTTCACCATTTGGAGACTCTTGGGACAAGTGTATCCCTTTGAATTTTTATGATCACATCTATTGGCTGAAGGTTTTTTCAGGAACTACTCCATGGGATGGTTGCATATTTGGCAATAAAGGCGACTCTTCATGATTGTTGGCCTGATTGCCCCTTAAGGGGATTGTATTGCTTAGCATTGAAGGCCTCTATAGTACTGTGAAGACCTGAAGACCTGAAGACCTGCAGACTTGCAAAATTGAAGACTTGAAGAGCTGCAGATTTGAAGATCTTCAAGAATCAAACTTAGACCAGTTCAGCAATGTATGATCCTCCTATCTTAGCTTTGTCGAGGATGACAAAGTCTAGGGGGACGAGAGTGGTGGGTTATCAAGATTGCTCACAATTTCTCTTATGTAAAGGCACCCTCTAGTATTCATAGAAATACCCTTTCTTGTATTTAGGAGATGTGCCCATGTGAACACTCTCCTAAAGCCCTTTTTAATATTTCCCTTATGCTATAGTATGGAATTCTCCTAAATAAACTACTTTTTTGCACATATATGGGACATCTCACATAGGAAATCCCACACCTTTATTTCTCTTGAAGTGGGTGGTTAGAAGGAATTTTTTCAAGATATAGAAAGATATGAGCATGTGCTCCCTTTTTTATTGGAAATGTGCTTAGCCTATACATAGACTCTCATTTTTGGAAAAAAAGGAGCTTTTGGTTTGACGTACTCTCATGTGTAATGGAAGAACTCTCTTTTCTCTTAAGGCTTTGTGCATATGTATATGTAGTCTTAGAGTGTGAGAGATTAAGGTGCGTATGCATGCTTGTATTTCCTATGTGTGTAAGTAGATTGTTGAATTTATCTTGTATCTTACATATGTGACTAGGATCCTTGACACCCTCATCTCCATGTTTTCAATCTTGTGGCATAGTTGTGGGCTAATGGCCAATGGCTTCAACATGTTGGAGGTTGGGTTGGATGAAAGGAGAGTCATTCTTGAGTCCTCCTCTTGCTTCCATGCAAAGTGGTGTGGGTCTAGGCTTCCCAATGGCATACTACAACAACAAACCTATCTTGTAAATAGGTTACCTTGTAAAGATTTGGATGGTATAACCCCTTATGAAGCACGGTGGAGTAAGAAAACTACTCTTGATCATTGCAAAATATTTGAATGTTTGGCATATTCTTATGTTGCATCTCAATTGAGACATAAGCTAGAATGTAAAGCAGAGAAGTATGCTCTTCATAGGATATGATGATAAACAAATGGGTTACATGTTGTGGAGTCCATCCACAAAGAAATTTCTTATTTCTAAAGATGTGACCTTTGATGAACAAAATACATGGTATATATGTTCAAATAATATTCATGCAGATTTTGAAGAATTCATCAAGACAGGAAAAGGAAAATCAAAGATGCAAGTATATGAAGATGAAAGTGATGATAAAGATGGAGATGAAGATAGACCAAGATTTGATCTAGAGTATGATGAGGCAGAGACTTCAAGGAGTGCAAAGATAAGAAGGTCTTCAAGAGACAGAAAGCAACCTATAAGGTATAGCTATGACACTTCTTACATCATAACTAAGGATTATGCATACATATTGAAGATAGAAAGTTAATTGGATTATGCATACATATTGAAGATAGAAAGGTAATTGGATTATGCATAACTAAGGATTATGCAGATGGAAAGGTGTCTAGATATAAAGCTAGACTAGTGGTCAAAGGATATGCTGAGACACAAGGTGTGGACTATGATGAACCTTATAGTCCATTGGCTAAAATGTCTACCATTAGAACAATGATAGCTATTGCAGCTTGCGAAGGATGGAAGCTATCACAATTGGATGTTAAAAATGCTTTTCTAAATGGATACATTGCAGATGAAGTATACATGGAGCAGCCAGAAGGCTTTAGAGATCCAAATGGATTAGACTGTGTGTGTAAGCTTAAAAGAGCTTTGTATGGTTTGAAATAGGCCCCAAGAGCTTGCAACTACAAACTTGTGAAGTTCTTAAATGAACTTGGATATCAAGCATCAAAGGCAGAGAGTACATTGCTAGTGAAAGCAATTGAAGATGGGTACATATACATTTGTATCTATGCTGATGATATTATCCTTATTGGTACAGATACCAAAGAAATTCAAGAGCTCAAGAAGCAAATGGAGAAGGAGTTCAAGATAAGTGACTTGGGAAATTTATCCTATTTCCTAGGCACGAAGATCATTTACACTCAACATGGAGTGTATGTTATGGGCAAAAACTGTTAACACAACAACGTTGTTGGGTTACGAGCGTTGCTGGCAATTTCTCTTATGTAAAGGCACTGTCTAGTATTCATAGAAATACCCTTTCTTGTATTTAGGAGATGTGTCCATGTGAACACTCTCCTAAATGCCTTTTTAAGATTTCCCTTAGGCTATAGTATGGAATCCTCCTAAATAAACTACTTTTTTGCACATATATGGGAGATCTCACGTAGAAAATCCCACGCCTTTATTTCTCTTGAAGTGGGTGGTTAGAAGGAATATTTTGTAAGATAAAACGATATGAGCATGTGCTCCCTTTTTGACTAGTCAAAAGGAGCACATGGGGAAATGTGCTTAGCCTGGCTCATTTTTGTAAAGAAGTGAGATTTTGGTTCGATGTGCTCTCATGTGTATGTATTTTTAATGGAAGAACTCTCTTTTCTCTTAAGGCTTTGTGCATATGTGTATGTAGTCTTAGAGTGTGAGAGAGTGAGGTGTATGTGCATGCTTGTATTTCCTATGTCTGCAAGTAGAGTGTTGGAATTATCTTGTATCTTGGATATGTGACTAGGATCCTTGACACCCTTCTCTCCATGTTTTCAAGCTTGTGGCATAGGTGCAGGATGATGGCCAATGGCTTGAACATGTTGGAGGTCGGGTTGGATGAAAGGAGAGTCATTCTTGAGTCCTCCTCTTGCTTCCATGCAAAGTGGTGTGGGTTTAGCTTCCAAAGGGCATACTACAACAACAAATTTGGCTTCGTTGCCATGGAGAACAAACTTTCATCACTTGGAGTGCTCAAGAGCATGTGGTAAGATATTGATTTGCATTAGCTCAGTCACCCTTCCATTGGACCATTAGCTCCCCATTTCCATGTTTTTGTAGGGTAGTTTTAGCTCGTTTTAGATGTTGCACAAGAACAACCCTTAACCCTCTTATCTCTCTCACTCCCTCACATATACACTTCCCTTACAAACACCTTTGGCATAATTTTCCACCACTACCATCTCTGACACAAGTGAATGTCTTGGAAAGAGGGATGGGTAGTAGCCTCTGCTCCCTTCTCTCTCTTCATCTTCAAAAAAACCACAAAAGGAAGTTGAGTTGTTTTTCAATATGAGCTTCAAATGTGCATGAGTCATCTTCTTCCACAGAAAAATGGTAGGGAGCTTTGGATGCTTGTTTTATTCTCTAGGTGCATTGCAAACGGGGTGGGTGAGGCCTTTAACTTGCCTCCTCCTTATTATTTATCATCTTGGAATTAGAAAGACTCTGAGCAAGTTCATTAATGGTGTTTAATGTTGAGGAAGTTGGGGGTACACCCACCTCCTTCTCTCTCTTACATTAACCACACCTTACCCTGGTTCTCTATGCACCGTGGGCTGGGAGAATTTTTGCGTACCCACCTCTTTCTCTCCCTTCATGGTGCCTTGATATCTATACCTACTGTTGGTCATTCTCGCCATGAATATGGGGGTTTGATTTACTCCAAATTCCCCCCTATGATGCATGGGGTTGAGCCTCCCTCGGTGCACCCTTTGTCGAGGTTGAGCTCCAAGCGAGCTCCTGTTTTCCCTTCCTCTATCGGGTTTGAGCTCCAAGCGAGCTCCCCTTTTCCCTTCCTCTATCAGTGTTGAGCTCCAAGCGAGCTCCCCTTTTCGCTTCCTCTCTTGGGGTTGAGCTCCACCGAGCTCCCCCTGCTATGGGTCTTAGCCTCAAAGTGATCTGCCACTGTGAGTCAAGGGTGGAGATCCCCTTTGTTGGGCTCATTGCCTCCCATCCACCTGTGCATAACGTCGCACCCTTGCTAAGATGAGTTCTTGCTCCCTTGCACATGTGGTTGCGGGAGGAAGACTCAAGGCTTCCCTTTTGTGTCATCTCAATGCATGAGTCAGCAACATCTCTGTCTCCTTATTGTAATGAAGCTCTACTCCCCCAAGCATTCAAGCTGCAGGTGTTGCCTCAAAAGCTTGCTATTGCTCTGAAAGGAACGACATTAAAAAATGGTTACCAGCAGCTCTTTGTAGTTCTCAGAGGGATGAATCTAGAAGTATGGGGCCCTACTACTCCATCAAGCTTTCCATGGTGCGGTATCTCTATGCCTTCTTCCTCCTTCATTAAAACTTCATCTCCAAGGTAAAATGCCTCTCTGCTATGGCCTAGGGGTTTTGCTAACATGTATCTTGGACCCTTGTGCTGCTTCATTCTATGGGTACATGAGGTCAAGCTTATCTCTCCCCAACGTCACTAAAATATTGTGATCTAGGGCTGCTGGTTGATGATGGGACTGTGGTTTGAACCGTATGTCTCCGACACCCCTCTACTCTTAGTTGACCACCAGGTGAGCTCAACAATGCCACATACAAAATGATGACAAATAGGTACCATGGCCACTATGGAATCACTGCCTGACAATTTGCGTCACTTGCTCGATGAAGATGGAGCCCATGCAACTGCTCGAGAAAGATGGAGGCTATGTAGATGTATTGATCAATGATTTTTGTATACAGGAATTAATTTCTAGCAGCTTAATTTTTATTGTATAAATCCATTTGTGCTCTCCTCACTAAAGTTTTCATTTTAAACAATACATACTAGTTTGTGTGCTATAACAGTCTAGACATCTAGCTCATGCATGTGTTGTGGGATATTGTTGGCAACACACTTATTGTGTGCTACAATAGGATAAGCAAGGTGTTACTACCCATGGCTTCACAACAAAGGACATTCACTCTAGATAACAAAACATGGAAAGGTAGGTAGAAAAATGCTAAAGGAGGACGACAAGGGTCCTGTAAATCTTGTGGGAATTGAAAAAATTGAAAATCATAAAGGCTATTGAATGTTTTTTTTTTTTACAGACATTAGGGGACAACATGTTGCTTTCTACCACAATACCACTCTGTTGATAAACACTTAATGGAAAATCATATCCTCACAAATGGGGAAGCTCTAGTGCACTATTTATTTGGACGACTTTCAATCCTCATCCCTTCTTGAATATGGGCTTGACTATTTTATATTGTGTTTCAACTTTTGTAATGTTTTTATGGTGAGCAAAGAGTAACCATGATGAAATGACTTGGAATCTATTGATATCCATTGAATAAGATGAAATCCTTGTATACAGGTATCCTTAACGTCTAAAGTATCGTGTATGTACACATTAGGCCATAAGTTTTGATTTTCTTGGCCTCCTGATCCCTCGGAATGAGCATGTGGAAATGAGGGGTTTTTCTTTGGTTTCCTCTTGAGTCTAATGTATTGCCTTGGTTGATCACTTGGTACTCAACATGTCTAGACCTTGAGTAATAGAGACTTGAAGGAAGGTAGATAGTGACCCCTTGACTGATAGCTTATGGTTTCAATAATGCAAATAAGGTTACCGACTTGGATGTCTATTGCTCTATGTCTTGAGGGTGGAGAATTGAGACACAAATTGCAACTTTACATGACTTATGTAGTGGATTCTCTTCTTTGAAGTGTGTCAGGGTATTAACTCAGCCTGATTTGATGTTGTAGTTGGAGGTCATGTCCATAAACTTACATCAATGAAGAAAGGAGGTGGATGAGATGTAGTCAGATTACAAGGTGTTCATTCAAAATCGCCACCATATCAAAGAAAAAAACTTTTCATCATGTGATTTTCTGAGGTGACCTGATGCTTGAGGTACACAAGCCAACACATTTCTTGGTGTATTTCCCTTGCTGGGAAAAGTCCTTTATGTTGTGGAAACCTAGATGTATTGCTCATTCTATTCTTGTATGGATTATGATCATATAATTGGGGGTGAGTGACTGACACAATAAGATATGCACCTAGCAAGGATGGTATCCGAAAACCCATCATCATGGGGGAACATTTTTAAATGTTTTTATCATGCTTCTGGCATCTTTTTGATCCCCTGATGATGTCAGAATTCGGTATCTCATTTTATTCTGATCACTCCACGAGATAATAGATGCAGATTTCCACATAAGTGTTTGGGCTTTGGTGGTCAAAATTATGTTGCTAGTTCAACTATGGTGTGATGTATAGAACAAATTTCATGCCTCTTTGCAGATACGTTTGATGCAAGGATGGGGTTATACTAATTTCTTAAATTCTATAAAGCTTAGATTGATTTCTCGTTGGGGTAGTGTGATTTTGCAGTTGGGATGGTATCCACAGTTCTTGCAATCACGTTGATGGATATCAGAGGATGTTGTTACTTTTCTATGTTTAGGTGGATTTGGCTACAAGAATTCATTGCAGGATTCAAAGATGCTACAACTTCTTATGGAAGCTGGTTCCTTGCTTGCTTATCCATGCTCACAATTTTTATGTATGCCCCATGAAGTTTTTTTGGAATTGCATGTGATGTACCATTGTTTGGGGTCTTTGTGATTGCCTTACCTAGGGATGGTGCCCAAAACTCCACACCTTCACATGGAATAACCTTGGGAAAGTAGATCTTCATGATAGACTAGGTTGATTTGGTCCCAAATCAAACATTTTACATTCATCCACCTCTTTTGCATGAGAAATTTTTAGGTTTTGGGTTTCCACAATTAAGGTTGATCACCTTGAAGCTACTTATGAACTGATTATTTGTTCAGTAAATGTCTTTAGGTCTTTCAAAGGACTGTTAAGTAGGATGTTGCTAGGTTGATTGCCTCCTAGGAGGATAGTGTCGCCTAGCACCTAAGACTCCACGACTTGGAAGGCTTCGCGAGAATCAAAACTTGGATAGGATGTGGACCTCTTCTCCAACTATTGTTCTCTCTGAGTTGGTGGGCTAACTGCCTCCTAGTACGATTGTGTCACTCACCATTTAGAGACTCTTGGGAGAAGTGTATCCCTTTGAATTTTTATGATCACATCTATTGGCTGAAGGTTTTTTCAGGAACTACTCCATGGGATGGTTGCATATTTTGCAATAAAGGCGACTCTTCATGTTTGTTGGCATGATTGCCCCTTAAGGGGATTGTGTTGCTTAGCATTGAAGGCCTCTATAGTACTGTGAAGACCTGAAGACCTGCAGACTTGCAAAATTGAAGACTTGAAGAGCTGCAGATTTGAAGAATTTGAAGAATCAAACTGAGACTAGTTCAGCAATGTATGATCCTATCTTAGCTTTATCGAGGATGACAAGTCTAGGGGGAGGAGAGTGTTGGGTTATCAAGATTGCTCACAATTTCTCTTTTGTAAAGGCACCCTCTAGTATTCATAGAAATACCCTTTCTTGTATTTAGGAGATGTGCCCATGTGAACACTCTCCTCAAGCCCTTTTTAATATTTCCCTTAGGCTATAGTATGGAATTCTCCTAAATAAACTACTTTTTTGCACATATATGGGAGATCTCACATAGGAAATCCCACACCTTTTGGTTTGACGTACTCTCATGTGTAATGGAAGAACTCTCTTTTCTCTTAAGGCTTTGTGCATATGTATATGTAGTCTTAGAGTGTGAGAGAGTGAGGTGTGTATGCATGCTTGTATTTCCTATGTGTGTAAGTAGAGTGTTGAAATTATCTTGTATCTTACATATGTGACTAGGATCCTTCACACCCTCGTCTCCATGTTTTCAATCTTGTGGCATAGTTGTGGGCTAATGGCCAATGGCTTCAACATGTTGGAGGTTGGGTTGGATGAAAGGAGAGTCATTCTTGAGTCCTCCTCTTGCTTCCATGCAAAGTGGTGTGGGTCTAGGCTTCCCAAGGCATACTACAACAACAAACCTATCTTGTAAATATGTTACCTTATAAAGATTTGGATGGTATAACCCCTTATGAAGCACGGTGGAGTAAGAAACCTACTCTTGATCATTGCAAAATATTTGAATGTTTGGCATATGCTTATGTTGCATCTCAATTGAGACATAAGCTAGAACCTAAAGCAGAGAAGTATGCTCTTCATAGGATATGATGATAAACAAATGGGTTACAGGTTGTGGAGTCCATCCACAAAGAAATTTCTTATTTCTAAAGATGTGACCTTTGATGAACAAAATACATGGTATACATGTTCAAATAATATTCATGCAGATTTTGAAGAATTCATCAAGACAAGAAAAGGAAAATCAAAGATGCAAGTATATGAAGATGAAAGTGATGATAAAGATGGAGATGAAGATAGACCAAGATTTGATCCAGAGTATGATGAGGCAGAGACTTCAAGGAGTGCAAAGATAAGAAGGTCTTCAAGAGACAGAAAGCAACCTATAAGCTATAGCTATGACACTTCTTACATCATAACTAAGGATTATGCATACATATTGAAGATAAAAAGTTAATTGGATTATGCATACATATTGAAGATAGAAAGGTAATTGGATTATGCATAACTAAGGATTATGCAGATGGAAAGGTGTCTCGATATAAAGCTAGACTAGTGGTCAAAGGATATGCTGAGACACAAGGTGTGGACTATGATGAAACTTATAGTCCATTGGCTAAAATGTCTACCATTAGAACAATGATAGCTATTGCAGCTTGCGAAGGATGGAAGCTATCACAATTGGATGTTAAAAATGCTTTTCTAAATGGATACATTGCAGATGAAGTATACATGGAGCAGCCAAAAGGCTTTAGAGATCCAAATGGATTAGACTGTGTGTGTAAGCTTAAAAGAGCTTTGTATGGTTTGAAATAGGCCCCAAGATCTTGCAACTACAAACTTGTGAAGTTCTTAAATGAACTTGGATATCAAGCATCAAAGGCAGATAGTAGATTGCTAGTGAAAGCAAGTGAAGATGGGTACATGTACATTTGTATCTATGTTGATGATATTATCCTTATTGGTACAGATACCAAAGAAATTCAAGAGCTCAAGAAGCAAATGGAGAAGGAGCTCAAGATAAGTGACTTGGGAAATTTATCCTATTTCCTAGGCACGAAGATCATTTACACTCAACATGGAGTGTATGGTATGGGCAAAAACTGTTAACACAACAACGTTGTTGGGTTATGAGGGTTGCTGACAATTTCTCTTATGTAAAGGCACTCTCTAGTATTCATAGAAATACCCTTTCTTGTATTTAGGAGATGTGCCCATGTGAACACTCTCCTAAATCCCTTTTTAATATTTCCCTTAGGCTATAGTATGGAATCCTCCTAAATAAACTACTTTTCTGCACATATATGGGAGATCTCACGTAGAAAATCCCACGCCTTTATTTCTCTTGAAGTGGGTGGTTAGAAGGAATATTTTGTAAGATATAAAAAGATATGAGCATGTGCTCCCTTTTTAACTAGTCAAAAGCAGCACATGGGTAAATGTGCTTAGCCTGGCTCATTTTTGTAAAGAAGGGAGATTTTGGTTTGATGTGCTCTCATGTGTATATATTTTGAATGGAAGAACTCTCTTTTCTCTTAAGGCTTTGTGCATATGTGTATGTAGTCTTAGAGTGTGAGAGAGTGACGTGTATGTGCATGCTTGTATTTCCTATGTGTGTAAGTAGAGAGTTGGAATTATCTTGTATCTTAGATATGTGACTAGGATCCTTGACACCCTTCTCTCCATGTTTTCAAGCTTGTGGCATAGCTGTAGGATGATGGCCAATGGCTTGAACATGTTGGAGGTTGGGTTGGATGAAAGGAGAGTCATTCTTGATTCCTCCTCTTGCTTCCATGCAAAGTGGTGTGGGTCTAGCTTCCAAAGGGCATACTACAACAACAAATTTGGCTTCGTTGCCATGGAGAACAAACTTTCATCACTTGGAGTGCTCAAGAGCATGTGGTAAGATATTGATTTGCAAATTTTTATGCTTATACACTTAGGTTAAGTGTGTTGGCATGGCATTTTCACCCTTCCATTGGACCATTAGCTCCCCATTTCCATGTTTTTGTAGGGTAGTTTTAGCTCGTTTTAGATGTTGCACAAGAACAACCCTTAACCCTCTTATCTCTCTCACTCCCTCACATATACACTTCCCTTACAAACACCTTTGGCATAATTTTCCACCACTACCATCTCTGACACAAGTGAATGTCTTGGAAAGAGGGATGGGTAGTAGCCTTTGCTCCCTTCTCTCTCTTCATCTTCAAAAAAACCACAAAAGGAAGTTGAGTTTTTTTTTCAATATGAGCTTCAAATGTGCAAGAGTCATCTTCTTCCATAGAAAAACGGTAGGGAGCTTTGCATGCTTGTTTTATTCTCTAGGTGCATTGAAACGGGGTGGGTGAGGCCTTTAACTTCCCTCCTCCTTTTTATTATCATCTTGGAATTAGAAAGACTCTGAGCAAGTTCATTTATTGTGTTGAATGTTGAGGAAGTTGGGGGTACACCCACCTCCTTCTCTCTCTTACATTAATCACACCTTACCATGGTTCTATATGCACCGTGGGCCGGGAGAATTTTTTCGTACCCACCTCTTTCTCTCGCTTCATGGTGCCTTGATATCTATACCTATTGTTGGTCATTCTCGCCATGAATGTGGGGGTTTGGTTTACTCTAAATTCCCCCCTATGATGCATGGGGTTGAGCCTCCCTTGGTGCACCCTTTGTCGAGGTTGAGCTCCAAGCAAGCTCCTGTTTTCCCTTCCTCTATCGGGTTTGAGCTCCAATCGAGCTCCCCTTTTCCCTTCCTCTATCGGTATTGAGCTCCAAGGGAGCTCCCCTTTTTGCTTCCTCTCTTGGGGTTGAGCTCCACCGAGCTCCCCCTGCTGTGGGTCTTTGCCTCAAAGTGATCTGCCACTGTGAGTCAAGGGTGGAGATCCCCTTTGCAGGGCTCATTGCCTCCCATCCGCCTGTGCATAACGTCGCACCCTTGCTAAGATGAGTTCTTGCTCCCTTGCACATGTGGTTGCGGCAGGAAGACTCAAGGCTTCCCTTTTGTGTCATCTCAATGCATGAGTCAGCAACATCTCTGTCTCCTTATTGTAATGAAGCTCTACTCCCCCAGGCATTCAAGCTACAGGTGTTGCCTCAAAAGCTTGCTATCGCTCTGAAAGGAACGACATTAAAAAATGGTTACCAATAGCTCTGTGTAGTTCTCAGAGGGACGAATCTAGAAGCACGGGGCCCTACTACTCCATCAAGCTTTCCATGGTGCGGTATCTCTATGCCTTCTTCCTCCATCATTAAAACTCCATCTCCAAGGTAGAATGCCTCTCTGCTATGGCCTAGGGGTTTTGCTAACATGTATCTTGGACCCTTGTGCTGCTTCATTCTATGGGTATATGAGGTCAAACTTATCTCTCCCCAACCTCACTGAAATATTGTGATCTAGGACTGGTGGTTGATGATGGGACTGTGGTTTGAACCGTATGTCTCCGACACCCCTCTACTCTTAGTTGACCACCAGGTGAGCTCAACAATGCCACATACAAAATGATGACAAATAGGTACCATGGCCACTATGGAATCACTGCCCGACAATTTGTGTGTCACTTGCTTGATGAAGATGGAGGCCATGCAACTGCTCGAGAAAGATGGAGGCTATGTAGATGTATTGATCAATGATTTTTGTATACATGAATTTATTTGTAGCACCTTAATTTTTATTGTATACATCCATTTGAGCTCTCCTCTCTGAAGTTTTCATTTTAAACAATACATACTAGTTTGTGTGCTATAACGGTCTAGACATCTAGCTCATGCATGTGTTGTGGGATATTGTTGGCAACACACTTATTGTGTGCTATAATAGGATAAGCAAGGTGTTACTACCCATGGCTTCACAACAAAGGACATTCACTCTAGATAACAAAACATGGAAAGGTAGGTAGAAAAATGCTAAAGGAGGACGACAAGGGTCCTGTAAATCTTGTGCGAACTGAAAAAATTGAAAATCATAAGGGCTATTGAATGTTTTTTTAGGGGACAAGATGTTGCTTTCTACCACAATACCACTCTGTTGATAAACACTTAATGGAAAATCATACCTCACAAATGGGGAAGCTCTGGTGCACTATTTATTTGGACGACTTTCAATCCTCATCCCTTCTTGAATATGGGCTTGACTATTTTATATTGTGTTTCAACTGTTGTAATGTTTTTATGGTGAGCAAAGAGTAACCATGATGACATGACTTGGAATCTATTGATATCCATTGAATAAGGTGAAATCCTTGTATACAGGTATCCTTAAGGTCTAAAGTATCGTGTATGTACACATTAGGCCATAAGTTTTGATTTTCTTGGCCTCCTGATCCCTCAGAATGAGCATGTGGAAATGAGGGGTTTTTCTTTGATTTCCTCTTGAGTCTAATGTATTGCCTTGGTTGCTCACTTGGTACTCAACATGTCTAGACCTTGAGTAATAGAGACTTGAAGGAAGGTAGATAGTGACCCCTTGACTGATAGCTAATGGTTTCAATAATGCAAATAAGGTTACCGACTTGGATGTCTATTGCTCTATGTCTTGAGGGTGGAGAATTGAGACACAAATTGCAACTTTACATGACTTACGTAGTGGATTCTCTTCTTTGAACTGTGTCAAGGTATAAACTCAGCCTTATTTGATGTTGTAGTTGGAGGTCATGTCCATAAACTTACATCAATGAAGAAAGGAGGTGGATGAGATGTAGTCAGATTACAATGTGTTCATTCAAAATCGCCACCATATCAAAGAAAAAAACTTTTCATCATGTGATTTTCTGAGGTGACCTGATGCTTGAGGTACACAAGCCAACACATTTCTTGGTGTATTGCCCTTGCTGGGAAAAGTTCTTTATGTTGTGGAAACCTAGATGTATTGCTCATTCTATTCTTGTATGGATTATGATCATATAATTGGGGGTGAGTGACTAACACAATAAGATATGCACCTAGCAAGGATGGTATCCGAAAACCCATCATCATGGGGGAACATTTTTAAATGTTTTTATCATGCTTCTGGCATCTTTTTGATCCCCTGATGATGTCTGAATTCGGTATCTCATTTTATTCTGATCACTCCACTAGATAACAGATGCAGATTTCCACATAAGTGTTTGGGCTTTGGTGGTCAAAATTATGTTGCTAGTTCAACTATGGTGTGATATATAGAACAAATTTCATGCCTCTTTGCAGATACGTTTGATGCAAGGATGGGGTTATACTAATTTCTTAAATTCTATAAAGCTTAGATTGATTTCTAGTTGGGTAGTGTGATTTTGTAGTTGGGATGGTATCCATAGTTTTTGCAATCATGTTGATGGATATCAGAGGATGTTGTTACTTTTCTATGTTTAGGTGGATTTGGCTACAAGAATTTATTGCAGGATTCAAAGATGCTACAACTTCTTATGGAAGCTGGTTCCTTGCTTGCCTATCCATGCTCACAATTTTTATGTATGCCCCATGAAGTTTTCTTGGAATTGCATGTGATGTACCATTGTTTGGGGTCTTTGTGATTGCCTTACCTAGGGATGGTGCCCAAAAGTCCACACCTCCACATGGGAATAACCTTGGGCAAGTAGATCTTCATGATAGATTAGGTTGATTTGGTCCCAAATCACACATCTTACATTCATCCACCTCTTTTGCATGAGAAATTTTTAGGTTTTGAGTTTCCACAATTAAGGTTGATCACCTTGAAGCTACTTATGGACTGATTATTTGTTTAGTAAATGTCTTTAGGTCTTTCAAAGGACTGTTAAGTAGGATGTTGCTAGGTTGACTGCCTCCTAGGAGGATAGTGTCGCCTAGCACCTAAGAATCCACGACTTGGAAGGCTTCGCAAGAATCAAAACTTGGATAGGATGTGGACCTCGTTTCCAACTATTGTTCTCTCTGAGTTGGTGGGCTAACTGCCTCCTAGGAGGATTGTGTCGCTCACCATTTGGAGACTCTTGGGGGAAGTGTATCGCTTTGAATTTTTATGATCAAATCTATTGGTTGAAGGTTTTTACAGGAACTACTCCATGGGATGGTTGCATATTTGGCAATAAAGGCGACTCTTCATGATTGTTGGCCTTATTGCCCCTTAAGGGGATTGTGTTTCTTAGCATTGAAGGCCTCTATAGTACTGTGAAGACCTAAAGACCTGCAGAATTGCAAAATTACTGACTTGAAGAGCTGTAGATTTGAAGAATTTGAAGAATCAAACTCAGACCAGTTCAGCAATGTATGATCCTCCTATCTTAGCTTTGTCGAGGATGACAAAGTCTAGGGGGAGGAGAGTGTTGGGTTATCAGGATTGCTCACAATTTCTCTTATGTAAAGGCACTCTCTAGTATTCATAGAAATACTCTTTCTTGTATTTAGGAGATGTGCCCATGTGAACACTCTCCTAAAGCCCTTTTTAATATAACCTCTTCAAATGAAGAAGGCTCTTCTGTCTTAGAGTCTTTAGTGATATACACAGAGTATGTTTTGGTGCATGAAAACCATCAATTGCTGTTTTAGACAAAGGTTAAAGTCAAAGGATGAAGCAAAGACCAATATGTGAAGCATGCATGATCAGAGAATGAAGTCTTGTATATACATGTACACTAGACTTGTAATTAACTCACTTATAACTTTGTTATGGTTAAGAGTTAGTACATATATGCCTATATATACAGGTAAAAATTTGGGACATGAATGAGAGATGATGAATGACAAGTTTTAAGAGTAAATAGACACTTTAGAAGTGAAAAAATATCTCTCATCAATCAGATGTAATGTTTTCTTGAATAGAATAAAAGTTGCACCCGATATTTTGCTCAGTGCTCCTTTTGTGTTTATTCTTTTGTGAAATGCTTTTGTACAAGTCTAAGTCTATAGTTGAGTGACCTTTGTACAAATTTTCATGTCCTAATTGTGATCAGGCTAAGAGAGTTGAGAGTAGGAACATTTACATGTGTAAATGTGAAGAAGAGAAGACTGAAGCAGGTGCAAATTTGATGATAATATTTTGGCCAGCTCTCCTTCGAGAGTGTAAAGTTTTGAGCAAGCAAGCACTCATTATTTAAGTTGGAAGGTAATCTACTTATGGCTAAAATCATTTGAATAAACGGGTTCTAGATTAAGAGAACTATGCATTAGAAGTTGCAGGTGTCAAAATCGATTGTAGAGAAGTATAGTTTTAGACATAGGTGAATGGTTTGGAGTAAATCTCAATATTTACTAAACCTTTTGAGACGTTTTAATTTGGAGAAGGTGTAGAATCTTTAGTTGAAATCTTCTATAGTTTCATTAGAAACGTTACACATTTGATCAGCCAATGAATGAGTTAAGTGCAGCAGACTTTTCTGTGTAAATGATCTTCACAGTTAGATAAAATCTCGATGATTTGGCATTGATCTTCCAAAGTGGTTAAGGTTTTGAGTTGTTCTTGATATAGAGGTGCTCTAACATCAAGGATAACTTGTTCTCTTGGAGATTAACACTCTCCATTAGTGGTATCAGAGCAGGAATCATCAAAATTGAAGAAAGGAGGACCTTGACTATTGCAGCTAAATCAACCTTTAAATATTCAAAAGGGGAAAGTTTGAAGTGAAAGCTAGAGAAGGAGGCCTGAAGCTATCAAGAAGATCAAAAGTAGCTTCATTTGAAGTAAAGCTACATCTGTTATTCACAAAACTTGAAGAATTTAATACATAGGTGAAGAAAGGATGGGAGATTCTCTCATATAGAGAAATTGGATAGAGAAAACTATACAGCTTGGTCAATGAGGATGGAAGCTCATCTCATGAGATAAGACCTGATAGGTTATATCACAAGTGAAGAAGAAAACCAGAATTCAGCGATCCTATTGTTCCAACTAGGGATGAACTCTTAGATTTGAAGACATGGATAAGAGGGATGTTCAAGCAAGAAACATTTTGTACATGGGAGTCAATGACTACTTGCTACATCATTTTAGAGGACTTAAAAGTGCAAGTGATATATGGAAAGCTTTGGACGAGCATTTCCAAAACACTACAAAGTCAAGGAAGGCATCTTTATGGGTAGAGTTTACCACATTCAAGAAGAAGGCTTCTCAATCCATTTCTGATTATGTATCAAAGAGGAAAGATATTGCAAATGCATTCAGAGCAGTTGATGAAGATATTGAAGAGGATAAATTGGTAAGGCAAATCCTCACATGTTTGAGAGGAGATGAGAAATGGAAGCTATTCATCTTATCTACTGAATTGTCATTAGATCATTTTATTCTTGATTTGAATCAATTGCTAGGACATATGTTAAACTTTGAGTAGGATGTCAAAGGTGATGTTGATAAAAGTACAGGTCAAGCAATGTATTCAAAGGACAAGAAGAAGTTTAACAAAGGCAAGCAACAATTGAATGAAGAAGAAGGTACAACTAGTCAAGCTAACTTCCTAAGAGGAAGAGGAGGTGGAAAAGGAAGAGGTAGAGGAAGAAGCAATAAAGATGGAGTCAAAGCTTACAGGATTTGTGGTAAGACAAATCATTTCGCTCATGAATGTTGGCATAATAATCAGAATGGTGGAGGATATAATCAAAATTTTTATTCAAGAGGAAGAGCTAATAGAAATCAGAGAGGTAACTTAAGAGGTAGAGGTAGTAGAGGTTACTTTGGAAGAAATGTAGGTAGAGGTTTCCAAAGCCAATCCTACAATAATACCTACTACAATTATGCTTCACATCAGAAGGAGGATTCAACCTTAATTCAAAGAGTCTTCTACATAGACTCAGGGTGTAGCAATCACCTGAGTGGCAACATAGCCTTGATGACTGATTTGGAGAATAAAGTAAGTAATCATGTGGTACAAACAGGTGATATTAAAAAGCATAATGTGAAGTCCATTGGATCAGTAAAGGCCGAGCATGGAATGTTGCTCTAGCACAATGGTGAGAACCACGTTAAGAAGCTTCACCTCCTTAATGTCAATCCGCGGAAGAGGTAGGAGTGATATGAAGATCGTGAATGTGAGATGATGTGAGAGTGAAGGTGAGAAGCACAAAGATGCACACACACATACACACACACAATGAAGAGACAAGCAAGACACAATGGAGGGTGAGAAATTAGCTCTATTACTCAAGAACACTATTACAAGCTCAAACTAGCTCTAAGCTCACACTAACCAACATGAACCACCCTCAAAAATGAGCTCTCTAGCTCTTTTTATAGTTTCTAGACTAGTTTTGACCGGTTTCACATCTAGTGACCGGCCTAGTTAAAAAATAGGTCCTAGAGGCTATTTGGAAGGGTAAACGATGTCTAAAAATAACGAAAATTGGTATGCGCATTCTACCTAGGCTCCTCAAGCTCGAGGACTCCTCGGCTTGCACAAAATGGAGCTATGAATTAGAAAATGGGATTTTGTCTATATTACATATGTTACAAGAGTGATGAAAATCACTGTTGGATGTTTGAAGAAATAATAAGAAACATATTTGAAAGAATAATCCGACTGGCTCCCTGTTCCTTCTTTACATGCTTCCACGTCGTCTGTGCCTCTGACTGTGCCTCTGACTGCTTCCAACACCCCCCTCCCTCTCGCTTCTGTCGTCCTCGACAGAACCTTGTTGTGCGGTCTGCCGGATGTAGTTTTGTAGGAGGTCGTGAGCGAGGGTGTGCTCAGATACTCGAATGCCTCGGGCCAGATCAGCCTCGAGTTTCTCCCAGTCGATCGGTTGCGGTTCGTCGGGTGGCGGGAGTTGATAGTGCGCGGAATAAACCATTCGCTCGCAGGCAAAAAGTTGCAATAAATGTGTGGGCCTGCTGATGAATACCTCGGAATGGTATTCCCAAAATCCGGTGGTGAACATCTCTTCGAATGTTTGCTTGTAGCACGCCGGTAGGTATTTTATTCTACAGTGCCAGGCGTAACACACCCGGAGCGATGGCGTTGTGCTCATGTCATATACTAGATCAAAGTTACCATGCTCAAATCCCGGGGTGTTTACATGCGGTGCCTTGACGCGTCGGAAGACTTTAAATATCATTTGCATCATGTCAAAAATTTTGACAGTCATATGCGCTGCGATATCATCCATATGCTTCAGGCGAGGGAGCCAGTGACGGATTGTAGCCATCATATAGCCAACAGTGGGCAACTCGGTGGGCGGCTTGAAGTAGGGGTAATTCAACCAATCCTGACACTGCCTATTGTTTTGTACTTTGATAGCGAATGCAGTCCAGGAGCGGCGGCGTGGCACGGGTCCCCAGCAAGGATTATACTTTAAATGTAAAGGCGCTTTCACCCATGTGCTCATCATTTCTGGGTACTTCTGGAGGAGGTCTTTGCGCCAATCAGGTTGATGGATTTCTCCTCTTTGCGCATTTGGTGGTAAGTCCGCCGGCTCGAATTGTGTAGCATGTGTGGGTTTCCTGCCAGTTTCTTTCTCTATAGCTAGCTGATATTCAGCCATTAACATGAAGTACGGTTTATACTGCAGCTCATGCCCAGATATATAGCGTCGGGGGGCCAAATGAGCAAAGAAGGGGGATTGTAAGATTTTCTCTTCAATCATGGCCATGGCATGTAATTGTGCCTCTACTCTGGCTGAATGTGTCGTTCCAAGTTCTTCGATCGTTTTCATCCACGCGGGGGTAGGAAGTTCATAGGTCATCTGGCCTTCGGCCGTGACTTGTCCGCCTGGGATGGGTATTGGCTCGTATGCTTCTTCAAACGTTTCCTCCACCAGAATGGTTATGTTCTCGTCGTCAGCTGGAATCTCCGGTGGGGAATCAGGCCGTGGTGGTGCTTCGTATACATCTATGCGTGATTGGAGAGTGACTACCTGGGCCCGTAATGCGTTGAGTTCTTCTAAGATTTCATTAGCAGGGTCCACAGGTTCTGGTACTTCTGCTGCTACTTGTACTTGTTGTGGTGCCGGTTCTCTGAGCTGTAGTAACTTGTAATCTTCTTTTAACTTTTGATGCTCTTCGTTCATTCGATCATAGTCCTCTAGCAGTCGAACATGGTCGTCTAGCAACATCCGCATCGATTCAGATGGGATTGCCTTGAATCTGCTAGGACTTACGGGTTGTTCTGGATGGTCCAATGCCGCTTCCAAATTTTCTCTATTCTGCTCTTGGAGTCTCTGGTTCTCCTCTTTTGCTGCGGCTAGGTGCCTCCTGAGTAAGCCCATATTCCTGGTCAGCGTCGCGTTCCTAATTGTTTGGGCTCGAAGCAGGTTGTCCAGATCAGCAGTGGCTTCTTTTGTTTTCTCTTCACTTTCTAGCTCTAACTTATGATATGCCTCTCTTAGTTCTTGGTATCGCGTATTTAACGAGGCATTCTCGATCGATAATGAATTAAGATGCGACTGTAATTCATCTGTCGTCCTCTGCAGCTGTTGATAGTTGTTTCCAAGAGATGCAAACTCATCTCGTACTTGTGTCATGCATGTGAACATTTGTTGAAGTGCAGTGTCTATGGTGGGCGCTAATAGTAATGGAGTGCTAAGTGAGGATGCAATGGAAGTAGATGCAGCGGGAATGGGAAATGGGGTTGGGAAGGTGGATGCAGTGGTGATCATGGAAAATTGTGACGTACCTAAATATGATGGTGCTGTGAGTGGAGTGGGTGTTGGTGCGGTGGGTGGTGAGATGTCCATGTCATTGGACGTGTCAAGTGCGGTGACTGTGAAAAGCGGTGTGTATGTGGGTGGTTGTGTAGGTGTGAAGACGGGATTTACAAATGTAGAGTAATTTACAGGGGGAATGGCTGGAGCAGCTTGGTGAAAAGGGGAAATAGGGGTTATAGTGGGTTGGGGAGGTGAAACGGGTGAGAAGGTTAGTGGGGTTAGAAAGGTGAAAGGGTGTCTTAAAGGTGGGGGAAAAGATGGGAAGGATGAAGGGATGAAGGGGTTAACATGTAGACGAGGTGGGGTGGGTGCGGGCATGGTGGCATGAATGGGCGGGGTAAAGGTTTGGGTTATGTTGCCGTGGACTGGTGTGGCTGTTGGAGGAGCAGGTGGGTGTGTAGGGGATACAGGATGGGTTGGTGAAACATGAGGTGAGAGAGGAGTAGATGGTGTGGATGTTATTTCAAGGATAGTGGTAGTATGTACAACGGTAGTATGTGGTGGGGAGTCGACTAGGATGGCTTCTTCGGTGAAGGATCTTTCCGGCCGTAGGCGTGCATCTTGCGCCTGGTGGGATGATTGAGCACCTACCGGAACTCGAATATATTCACCGGGCTTCGATAACAGGCGAACTCTGCGAGGGTCATATTGGGGGAGTGGCTTTCTTTGTAAATATCTCAGTGCTTCGACCGGGCCGATGGATTGGACCAGTTCTCTGAACCCTCTGATGTAAACTTCTTCAAACCCTCCGGAGATGAGTTCTTGTTCGATTATGGTCTGGCTCTCTTCTTCAGTCAATTTCTTCCATGCCCAGACTTTCTCCATGGTACGATATAATTTCTTAATTGCCAGCGTGTAAGCTGCTGCTTCGAAAGTCTCCTCTTCGTGCGTGCTGGTGTCACCGTGTGCATCGGTTTGTTGGCCTTGGCCGTCTGTCTGTCCTTGTTCTTGGGAATCATGCGTGCCCTGGCTGGCTTCGTCATCACCTTCGTCATCATCGGTGGCTGTTCTTTCGTCATCAGAGCTCGACACAACTTGTCCCTGTGGCAGATCCCGCGGTGTGGTAGGGTAACTGGGGCCTTCATATTCTTGAGAGAACATCTGTGCCTCTGAAAACTGGAACTCATTTGAGAATGCATCAGGCATTTCAAAATCGAAAGTTGTGTTTATTGGTTCTGCTTCCATGTGTGGTATTGGGAAAGAAAAGGCTTCCGCACCAATAGTGGTGGGAGCTTCTGTTGTCGTGGTGGTGGGTTCTGTGGTTGTAGCCGCCTGAGGTGCAACGGTACTGGTAGTGCCCTCCATTACCACTAGTCTAGATAACCTTATGCGAATAGGTTGTACTGTAGGAGCGGCTTCTGTTGGTGATTGTGCTGGAGAGGGTTGTGGTGATGGTGACTCTGGCACTTGAAGGCAAGGAATGGTGCCTCTCATGCGCTTACCTGCCCGTGTTCTGCTGGGCTTCCTGGCTTTCTTCGTCGTTCCTTTGAATGCTTTCAGCTCTTCTCCTGTTAATGCACGTTCAATTGGCAAATCATAGGCCAAGCACATATAAACAATTCTTGTGAGCGCACAACATCCATTAAGCACTTTCTTTCGTTCCCATCTTTGTTGTGCCAAATACATTTGATCGATGATCCAGCTCGCCAGATCAACAGTCTGAGGTCCGGTACACGCTAAGTACAATCCAAACCATATTCTTTTATGGGGCATGGTGAATCTGTCCTGAGCGGGGAATGCGAAGTGTTGCATGCATATCCGTAGCGGCTTTGACAGCTCAGGTGTAATTGCTGAGATCTCCTCCCACTTAGTGACATCCCCATGTTTCATAGGGTCTGGAATTAATCTTTCTCGATCTGTGGGTGTGTGGGTTCCATGAATTTTGATGGCAGCTCTGATTAAATCCTTCGAGAGATAAAACCTTTTGTAAGGTGGATCATCCACTAAAGAAGGCAAAATAAAAGCTCCTGGGATATCCTTATTCTCTGAGGCCAGCAAAGTAGTGATTAAGTAATAACACCTGTAAAAGTCAGGTTTGGGTAGCGGATCACTGAAATACTCCGTGAAGCCGGCTCTGGCCCAAACGTGAGTTAAGTCCTGGGTGTTCTGTAGGCCTTCGAACTCTCTGGAGAAGAATTGGTATTTTCCCCAGGTGCGGTCATCAAATGTCAGATTAGATTCAAATATAAAATCCGCGTCTGCTAAGGGTCCTGCAAGTCCCTGAAACCAGTGAGAGTTGCGGTGTATCTTTTCTGTGTAGCCCATAGGTGGGTTATCAATCGGCATGGGCCCCGGAAATCCTTGGAATTCCGGTGGTGGAGCAGTCGGGTGGGATTCTGCTCGTAAAACGTTGAGGGGCACTGCAGCTACGTTGGGGCCTGCTTCTGATGGTCCTTCGTCGGTTTGCATGATGACTGATGCGCTATTGAGAGAGATCTGCTACAAAAGATTAACACATTAGCATGGAAATTAATTATGATCCCATTAAAGTGAGACCGCAATCCCTTTCCATAACTGATGCGTAATCCGTGTAGCCAAGTGTTGTGATGTAATGGATGCAATGCTTCTTGCAGCACTAGTGCAGGTTTCTATACACCTACATGTTTCAGATCATGCATACATTTCTTGGTGAGATGAGATTATGAGTGATGTGTGATGATGGTGGGTGAATTTTTACAAGGTTTAAAGGTTAGTGATTTAGTACAAGGTTGTATGTTAGTCGGGGGGTAGTTAGACAAAGGGTTAGGGGAAGACGGTTGGACATTCTTCGGTATCCATTTCCTAATAGTCTTTGAGTGGGTGGTGGGTTTCGGCTGAGGGGCAAAAGGTAGTATCGGGTGTGGTGGTATTGAGGGATGGAAAGATTTGTGAGGGGTATATATTACATGGCTTAAGGGTTGAGCTATGATACATGGTTTGGGTACCCAAATCTGCGTGGGTGTGGGTCTATGGGTAAGGTATTTCTTGGCGATCCAAATTTGTCGAATGCTCGGCCCTGTAGAAGAAGGTCGAGGGGATGGGGGATACTGATTCTGTTTCTGTTCTGCTTGGTTGGAGTTCTTCGGCGCTTTTTGTCCTTTTGGCACCCATATTTGTCTGGTGCCGCTTCCTTTGGGTGGCCCAAACTGCTTTCCTTGTTGTGTCTTCTGATACTGCCGTCGGTCTGGGTTCCTTCGTCGTGGTTGACTCTGTTGTTGTTGAGGTTGAGAGGTCGGATGGGCACTCTGCTTTGGAAAAGAAGGGAGATCCAACACTTGCGTGACCTGCCCATTAGGAAGTGATGCGTTCTTTAACTTTAATCTAGGCCAGTCCGCAACAAGTTTGGAAGGATGAGCACCGCAGGGTGTCGCGCTCATTTGTCCGCTGATGCAACCCACCTGACCGCTGATTGTGTCCATCTGCCCTAGCGGATGGGTAGTTGCCTCTTCTAGTTTGCAGGAAGTCCCAGGGAAGATCTCCTGTCGTCCTTCTGATTGACAACTGTCCATAGCCAAGCCCGAGTGGGTTGGTGTAGACATAACGTGACTGGTCTGATTAAAGATCTTCCGGTCTTCCGTCGCATGCGTTTCATAGGGTCTAGGGTTACAAACCTCAGTCGGAATGCCGTTAGGGAAGTCAAGCGGTATCACTCGCTTCTGCTCTAAGGTTCCAATCTGTAAGGAGCCTTGTCTAAGATTTAAGTCCACTGAGTGATCGTATAGCCAATCTTGGCCAAGGATGAGGGGTTCTATCAAATCGTCATCATGGCACACTAGTAGCTTCGCTGTCATGGTCATATCCTTAATGAGGATAGGAAGGTCCACCTCACCCATGCAAGGGGTTTCCATGCCTCCTAAGCCTATGAGGTATGCCTCAACTGGCCGCATTTCTATTCCTGAATCCTTATAGTGGGACCATCTAATCGCACTAGTCGCAGCACCTGAGTCAATTAAAGCCCTGAGTTCTTGCCAAGGGTTGCCGTGCTCTAGCCTAACTGTAATGAATGGTCTCCTGTCCACTATGCTAGGCTGAGTGGTTGACTTTACTTGACACATGGCCATGGGATATCTGGGGAAGGTTTCCAGATAGTTATAATGTTCTCTCCCTAGTCCTTGTCTTCTTAGCTTCATGCGCTTAATGCGTTCTATGGCTTCTGCCTGAGCTTCAGCTCGTATTCTATTTTCTTCCTCCTTACGCTTCTTTGCCAATGTGAGTCGTCTAAGCATATCCTCAGTAAGAGGTTCTTGATATAACCTGACTCTACAGCCACTAATGTAATTAGGCATTATATCTCCTTCTAAGGTGGCTATCTGTACTGCTCCACTAGTCGAAAGTCTGTTAATGATCATAGGTCCATAACCTCGCTTTTCTAACTTCCATGCGTGCTGTTTCAGCGTATACACTAGAACTAAATCTCCTTCTTTTAGGCCTTTATCTTTCACATGTGCATCAAAATATGCTTTCTGTCGCTTCTTCGCTGCGTATATTCCTGCTGCTGCTTTCAGCCTGGTTTCTCCTAATCGTTCCAAGTCCATTATTCTCGCTGATAATTCATGGCCGGTCCACTGATGTTCTTGTGCAACCTTAAGGGTCGGTATCAAGAAGTCCAAAGGAAGCACTACATTCTGACCAAAAACCATCTGAAAGGGAGTTGCATTGAGTACGGTCTTGTAGGCCACTCGATATGCCCAAACAGCGTGGTGTAACTGTTTGTCCCAATCTGAACGTTTGTTGTTCACGAGTTTCGTCAATACGTTACAAAGTATCTTGTTAGTGCTTTCAGCCTGACCATTGGCCTGAGGATGATATGGTGCAGATTTCTTGTGAATCACCATAAAATCCTGTAACAAATATTCAATGACTTGGTTTAGAAAGTGAGTGCCTCGATCGCTCACTAACTCTATAGGCAATCCATATCTTGTAAAGACATTTTCAAATAAGAATTTTGCAGTCGTGTGAGCATCATTCTTTTTTGTGGCTTTTGCCTCTACCCATTTGGTTAGATAATCTGTGGCAACAATAATGTATTCCACATGTGTACCTTTTGCAGGGGGGTTGATGGGTCCTACAAAGTCTATACCCCACTTTGAAAATGCACGTCCGCCCATCATGGGTTTCAATGGCATTTCATCTCTGCGAGTAGGAAACTGAGTTCTTTGGCACACGTCACATCTCTTTACATAGGTATGTGCATCCATGTGAAGAGTGGGCCACCATAATCCTGCAAAGAGGATGGCTTTGATTATCCTATCTGGTCCAAAGTGACCTCCTGCAACACCTTGGTGTGCAGTCTCTAGTATGCTCAGATAATCGCTTTCATGAACGCATTGTCTTAGATATCCATCTCGTCCTCTTTTGTATAAATTATCGCCAATAAGTGAATAGTCTTGAGCTTCCTGCTCTAGACTGCGTTGTTGAGCTAAGGTCATTCCTTGAGGGAATGTGTGCGTCCTCAGGTATGTCACTAATGGTTCACTCCAGTCTGGTGTGAGGGACACGTGATATAATGTAGCATGCTCTACTGGTGGTCTTTCACAACACACCTGGCACTCTTTACACAACCTGTAGACATCTGCTTCCATAGAAAGCCAATATACTCCTAGTCTTTGCAGAGTTTGTAGTGTTCGATGTTTTGAATAATGTTGCTTTAGTGCACCTATGTGTGCTAATTGCAACCAATTCGCATGTTCTGATTCATCTACACAACAAGCAAGAATCTTTTGATTATCCTGTTTATATATGCTTCCTGCCATTATTTGGTATCTCTGAGACTTGGTAATCTCTCCTTCTTTGATCTTTATCCTAGGATTCTTGGGTCCGTATGTCAGAATAGGGACTATAGGCTTAGCCCATTCTGGTGCTATCTCAAGGTTAAACAAGTATGCATCTGGTAGATCATCCGCTACTCCTTGAGGAGCTTCTCCTGAGGTTAATCTTGAAAGGTGGTCAGCTCTAAGATGTGTCTTTCCTTTCCTGACTACCACTTCAAAATCATACTCCATGAGTAATAGAAACCAACGTATTAGTCGTCCTGTGTTACATGGTTTGTTGACTAAATACAATAGGGCTTGATGATCTGTAAAGAACTTGAATTTGTTGGCCAACAAGTAGTGCCTAAACTTCTTTACTGCGTAGATCATCCCTAATCCTTCTCGTTCCGTCGTGGTGTAATTTCTTTCTGCTGCGTTCAATTGTCTGCTAGCGTAGGCTATGGGGAGATCTATGTTACCTTCATTCGTGGGTTGTGCTAACACACATCCTATGGCGTAATTGGATGCATCCACATGTACATGGAATGGCTTACTCCAATCTGGGGTAGTCAATATAGGTGCTGAGCACAAACGTCGTTTAAGTTCATTGAATGAATTTTCACATTAATCGGTCCATTCAAAATTGGTTAAAAGAGAGTACAAGGGCTTGGCTATGATTGCATACATGTGTATGAATCTCCTATAATAACCACAATGGCCCATAAATGCCTGTACCTCCTTCACATTAGTTGGTCTAGGTAAATCTGCAATTACCTTCACCTTTTCTTCATCCGTAGAGATTCCATTCTTCGACACAATGTGTCCTAGAATTTTGCCTTGTCTGACCATGAAAACGCATTTTTCTGGGTTCAAACAAACCTGATATTCTCGACATTTGTCAAATATTTGTCTTAACTCTGGGATATGTGTCTGTCTTACATTTGAATGTGCACATAAGTCGTCGACATAAACTTCCAAGCTCTTGCGTAAGAATTCCTTAAAAACATGACACATGAGCCGCTGGAAAGTGGCGGGTGCATTCGTTAAGCCAAATGGCATCACACGAAATGCAAATATGCCCCATTCAGTGGCAAAAGCCGTCTTGTGTTGGTCTTCTGGAGCAATGGCTACTTGGTTATAGCCTGAGAATCCATCAAGAAAGCTGTAAACTTCCTTGCCAGCAACTCTTTCCAATAGATGTTCCGTGATAGGAAGAGGATAACTGTCTCTAATCGTGGCAGCATTAACTTTTTTAAGGTTAATACACACACGCAATTTTCCATTCTTCTTGGGCACAACCACAATGGGAGATACCCATTCGGTATGCTCAATTTCGTAAATGAATCCTGCTTCTATCAAGCGATCTATCTCCTCTTTAATCTTCGCAGCGTAGTTATCATTATACGTGTACGGTTTCTGTTTTGTCGGTTTTGCATCTGGAGTCATAGGGATTCTATGAGAACATATATCTGGATCTACTCCTTTCAAATCTTTGTAACTCCAAGCAAAAACATCTCTATATTCGCGCAATAGGGCAACTAGCTCTCCTTCTTCTTCAGTTGTCAAATCATGCCCTATGTATGTACATTTTTCTTCCTCTCCCTCTACGGCTACGATTATTTTCTTGGTTTTCTCTCGGTTATCATATACTTGTCCATCATTTACCTTTCTATTAGGCATTCGTACCATGATTCTTCTATCTTCGATTTCGTATTTCTTGAAATTCTCGGGTACTTCAAACATAGATTCTTCTTTTTCCGACATGGTTTCTTTCTTCTTTCTTTTCTTACCTTCACTCTTAGTAGTCACTTCCGTGGCTAATCTCACTTCATTCGTAATTTCCTCGTGTCTCTGAGTGTAAGTCTCTACTTCGTAGAAATATTCCTCCTCTGATGCAAAGGGTGGGTCCATGATAATTGATTCTAAATCAAAATCGCTTGCATCCTCAAATGCATCAGTGTTAGGTTCACATTCTTCTAAAATCGCATCGCACATGATTGGATCTATCATGAAAACTGAAATGTCATAGCCATCCTCGTCACAGTGGGGTGTCCATTGTTCTTCATTGATGGCTACATCCATGGTTGCTAGAATTTCCGCCCAACCATGGGGTTCAAACTCTTTGTCTGGAAATACTATCGGTGCGTAGGCTGGATCTTGAAGGGTTCGTGGATGTTGTTCTGCACCTAAGGTCCTTGCTTCTAATCGTTCTTCCTCTTGTTTGGCTACTTTACACATCCATAAATGGGTATCCTCATGCAACCAAGAAGGATCTGATTCTAATGAGTGCACGGATTCCGTCTATACTGGTGTCTTATGGATGGTATTCCATTGTATTGGGGGTACATCTCGATGTGAATAGTCTTTAAGATTGACTTTGGTAGTCACTCCTAAGTGTTGCAAGTACAAAGAATTAGTTCCCCAATCTTGTACAATTTGCAACTGACGCATGAATGGTCGTCCCAATATCATCTCATAAGCACGATTTTTCGCAAAGTCACAAATGGCAAAGGTATGCTCAAATTCCACACCACAAGTGGTGAGGGATATGCCTTCTAGTAAGCCTAACGGTTTTTCTATGTGTCCATCAGCCATTTGTAGTTTCATCCTAGTGGGTCTGAGTGCTGGCTTACCCCAACGTTTCCACAAAGCGGTGGTAGCGATGGCTACTCCTGCTCCTGAATCTAAGATGGCTTTCGTGGTGTAGCCCTGATGTGTTATTGGAAGATATGTGTTACCTTCCTCTCCTTCGCTTACGTCTCCAATCTTTTCCACGGGTATCTCTGGTACCTTCTTATGTGATCCTATCTGAGAGGGTGTGGTAGCAAGCTCAGGGAATTGATTTGCTACGTGCTTCCACAATTCTGGTTTTACCTTTAACAATTCCTCCAGAGTGAGATTACACTGTACTTTAGTGTTCTTGATCACTTCCGTGTTCCTAGGGATCACTGATTCTTCATTCCTCACTATTATCGTGGGTGCTCTCATACTAATAGACTTTGCTTCCCACGGTCCTGTGAACTGAGGTAATTCTTGTAAAGAATTAGATTCAAATCCTGTGGGTTCACTCAGTTGTTCCACCTCTACATCATCGTAAATAGAGGGAATGTCTTGGGGAAATTGTTCCTGCAAATCGTCTATTTCTTGAATAGGAGGATGGGTTCCTTGTTCCTTTCTCCACTTCTCTTCTTGTATTTCTCTCAAAAATTCATGTGAGTACCTATGTATGGAAGATAGGTTACCTTGACTTTCTGTATTGGGTACTTGAGACAGGGATGGTGCATTCCTTACCTGTGTCTCTGTGACAATAGGGTTCCTATGCTGATCCTTTTTCTCTTTGCTTTCAATCAAATATTCTAGCCTCTCCATTAGTCCTTGAAAGTGTAATTCCGGTTTTGCCATGTTATTCCAATTAAGATATCTAGAGGCTTCGAACAAAGCTTGTGCTAGTTCTACCATTTTCATGCACAGTTTAGTTCTCTCAATTTCTAGATCAGCTCGTGGGTAGTTTTTGCTCATTTCCGTTACTTGAGGTCCCTCTTTTATTCTAGCCTGATATGCACGAAACATCATGTCTAGATCTTCTGGTATGGGTTCCGCTAAAACCGATCCTGATTTCTGAGCTGGATTCTCTTGATTCAATTCCTGTGAAGTCAGTTCTTGGATTTTGGCTCTAGATTCCTTCAAGCTTCCTTCCAACTCTGTTATCTTTTTACTCCACTTTCTCTTTATTCTTTCTCTAGAATCTTTCCAAGATTTTGTCTTTTTACTGCTAGATTCTGCAACTTCACTAGTTCCGGCTACTTTCTCTTGATTAAGCTGTTGGTTTTGTAAGAGCGCCTGGGCTCTGGTTATAGCTTGGATAGGCACGTATGTAGGGTTGGATCCATCTGCGTTGTTTACAATGCCTATCACATTGATCGGTGTCACATTCGAAGTGTTAACTGGGTTCTTAGGACAATCTTTGATTATGTGCTCTTTGCCACAATCGGCACAAAAGCCTTGTATGCTATAATACTGTGATTGCCTTGCTATTGGGGGATGTGGACAATCCTTAATGAAGTGATCTCCTTGGCACCTAAAGCATGGTCCTCTAAGGCCCTGTGGTCTCTGTTGTCTCAATTGGGGCCGTGGATTTGGGTTTGTGTACATCACATTAGCATAGTCTGGCTCCCAACTAGGTTCCATTGGTGGACTATCATAATGATATGTCTCCACATGTTCTGGTGACTCCGTGTAATAAGCGGGTGGACTAGTTACATGAGTAGAGTCAAAACTGTTTGAGTTCGGGTCACTTTCTGTGATCAAGGGTGAAGAAGGCACTAAGGCCCTACTTAGGTTCTCTTCTGCAGCAGCGTATTTGATTGAGATGACATTCGCTGGTGGGGGTGGCTGCTGAGCTAAGACGGGTTGAGGTCTCTGTTGAGCCTGGTATGGGTAGTTCTGAGGAGGCCTATAGTAATAAGGTTGAGCATTGTATTGGCCTTGATACCTACCTGGCTGTTGGTATGTTTGCGGGTAGTTCTGTCTCACGGTTTGTTTGTTGTATGGGCAGTCCTGAGCCGTATGATTCGTGTATCTTCTCTCAATTATACAATATTGGCCACTAGGGTTGGCTTGAGGTTGTGGTGCATTGGGACACACGTTTGCCAAATGATTTCCACCACAAGTGTAACAACGTACGTTAGTTGGTAGCTTGGGCACCTGTTTACTAGAAACTCCTAGTTTTTGGGCCACTTTTTCTGCTAGGTCCTCTATCGAATTAGATAATTTTGTGGATGCTAGAGAAGAACAATCTGAGTCTTTATAGACCTTTGAGAGTTCTAATTCATCTCCTAGGTTATCCTCAATGTCTATACATATTCTTACACACTCCTCTAGCGTTCTGGGTTCCTTTAGGTACACATAAGAGCGTAGTTTAGCGCTCAACAAGCCATCTAGGAACAGTGATACTTGTTTGGCTTGTGAGGGTAGCTCTTGCATTGGACATCGTTCGACATATTGTCTGAACCTACGTCTTGCCACTCTTACTGTTTCCTGAGGGGTTTGTTTAAAGCTATGAATCAACGAAGACGTGTCATGTCTAATCCCACTTTTAGAGAATTCAGTGATGAATGACTCTAAAAAGTGATGGATGTCTCTAAATTGCCTTTGTTGCAATGGTTGAAACCAAGTTAAAGCGGTATTCTTTAACGTTAGTCCAAATGCATTGTATTGCGTGAACATGTCCTCGACTTGTTCTACTCTTAGTACTTGCTTGAATTCTGCGACATGGTCATAGGGATCTCCTGTCCCATCAAAGTAATTCTTCATTGATTTTACTAATTGAGTGGGTCTCAATACTCTTGCGTGTTCACGTGGCCTAGGTAGAGGAAAATCATCTCTACCACCTAGTATTCCATGATCTCTTTGTCTATCCGCTCTATTAGTGTCCGTGGTTGTTCTATCTCTCCCTATGGGGTGATTAAAGCTTACTTCCAGTCTCTCTTTATTTCCTTCTCTTTGATGTCCATGGGCTGAGGAGGTTCCTGCCCCTTGTTGACTTGCATTCATGTTCGTTCTAGATGGAGGGAATATCAATTCACCTCTCCATGTGTATGTGTTTTTAGCACGCTCAGGCACCACAAAGACTCTTTCTGAAGTCTCATCCAAGTATACAACCTTTCCAGGTGTATCTGGGTCCTTGAATTCGTAAATTGTAATGATGCCTATCTCACCAGGGTGTTCCTTTCTGTACCTCCAAAAGGCTTCATCTGTCTCTTTATTTACAAACAACTCGGTGCTCCTGTTATCTTGAGGGATCCATTCTGGGATGAGTATTCTTGTTAATACAGATTTCCCTTCTAGGTGTTCTAGGTTCTTCTAACGGTTCTTTTCCTTGAAATTTCGCTTCCGTCTCTAATTGAATTGTGCCAAACTCATTAGTATCGTTTGGTTGCGTACTTAGGACGTACATGGTTCCTTCTTTGTCTATGTAAGCGTCTCTCTCAAATTTCACCACTGGTCTTTCCAATCCAATGGGTTGATCAGGGTTGTGCAGTTGCACCACTTGCCTTTGCAAACCATCCTCATAGATGCGAGCACCTAAGCGGTTGGTTCGGAGAAACTCTAATTGTGTTCTATAGGGTCCTTCTGGTTTTTCTAAATATGCTACATTAGACCCTCCTGGTCTGTCTGTGCTAAATGCCATTTCAGATTCACTAGTATCTGAGCTCTCGTAGGGGTAATTACTATTCAATTGCTGAGCCCACGATCGTGCAGTAGTTCTTACACTTGCCTCTGATGATCTAAGGCTTTGTCGGTTTGACTTACCTATGTGTCTCCCTGATCTAAGGTTCATTAATTTTCTTCCTTGCACACTCAATCACGCACTTAGATCGTCAATGGTTTTTTGTTATTACTTTCTTGATTCTTTTTAATTTTCTCTGGATTCTTGTCTTAATATATGCGTCAGGAATTCGACTTTCCGTTATAATTTTGAGTTCTCGTTCCGTCAGACTTAGGTTCTTTTCTTTAGGTTTTCGTCACACACACCTTTACTTGTCGTCTTAAACTTGAAAGAATTAAGTATCTTGAACTTGAGGCGTTCCCATCGTCTTAAACTCACAATGCTAATGTTTAGCCTAAACTAAGAATTGACTGAGGGGGTTGAGTAATCTTCCAACCTCGAGTCGGCTTTTCTGGTTGCTCTGATGCCCAAGAAGCCGCACTTTCCAAGCTTTACTGTCTTCACTGCCTTGCTTGCTTGCCTTTGATTGCCCTTGCTAGACCTGGAAAAATTCCAATATTAGAACAATTCACAATTGAATGATCAAGCACTTGAGCATACACACCTTTTTAGTCCCTTCCCTTTTGCCCAAAATTTCAATACTTGCCCCCTGGCTTCCTAGTCCCAAACTAGGTCAACCTCAAAATAGCTTATCCAAAAATAAATGTATTCTTTATGAAAAAACAGTTGAGGTCACGTAGTACTCGTCACGAGCTTTCTAACGAGCTATTAAGCTCAAAAAACGGACTTCGGATGAAAAAGTTATGAGCGTTCAGGCCCTGGGGGGTAAAAACTGACAATCAGGTTTTCCTTCAAATATGAGCTGAGGGTTCTCCTATGAGTCTAATGGTCCAAAAATTTCTCAAAAATACCCCCAAAATTGGTCAAAAAATGGAATCCTAAATTTGCGATGGGGGTGCACAATCGCGATGGTCTGGGACCGTCGCGATGGTCCAAGCGAACCGTCGCGATGGCGTGGAGTTTGGACAATCGCGATGGCCCGAAAAGGTGAACCGTCGCGATGGCCCGAAGTGAACGATCGCGATGGCGTGGAAATGGACCGTCGCGATGGCCCGAAGTGAACGATCGCGATGGCGTGAGGTCGAACCGTCGCGATGGCCCGAAGGGAACGATCGCGATGGCGTGAGGTCGAACCGTCGCGATGGCCCGAAAAAATGAACCGTCGCGATGGCGTGATCAGGCGGACAATCGCGATGGCGCGGTCAACGGTCAAAGGTGGACAATCGCGATGGTCCGAAGTGAACCGTCGCGATGGTCACAAGTGCGATGACGTGAGCCAATGGCGATGGTCCGATTTTGGGCTGTCGCGATGGTCCAAAAAATGAACCGTCGCGATGGTCTATCGTGACACGTGGCACTGTCGTGGCGATGGCATGAGCCAATCGCGATGGTCCGGGGTCAGCTGAACGATCACGATGGTCCAAGTGGACCGTCGCGATGGCTCAAGTGAACCGTCGCGATGGTCCGAGACCGTCGCGATGGTCCGGCCGAGCCGTCGCGATGGCGTGAGCCTATCGCGATGGTGCGACACAATCGCGATGGTCTGAGCCAATCGCGATGGTCCACCAAACTGATGATTTTTGAGATGCGCCTGTGGATTCGTAGATGCGCAAGGGTCGCCTACCTCGTGGTGTGGTCGCCTACCAAGAATTCCGAAGGTTGCAGACCATCGCGATGGTCCGCCACACTCGACAGATCTTTGACAGAGAGTAAAATTTTACCTTTTCCAAGCTTTCCTGATGCACTGGAGCTCTGTACCTGCAAGAAAACTCAAGAAAACACAAGCACACACATGTTGGAGTTAGACGTCTGCGGAAGCACGCGAACAGCACAAGGAAGAAGAAGAAGCTTGGAGCACAACACACAAGACTGAATGTATTACTAGAGAATGTACAAAGATAAGTAGCCCATTAGGGCAATAGGCGTATATACAAGCCGGGGGAAAAAAACCTCCTAAAGAGGGAAAAAAGTGCCCCGGCGGTCCTAGAGTGTTCACACACATCACTACCTAAATATATCAACAAATCCCCCCTGGGAGTGATGCGGTGAACAAGGAGCTGGCACTCATGTATAAGGAAGTGCCGAGCTACGTGGAAATCACTCCACAAAAGGAAGTAAGCCCAAAGCTTTGCGGAAAGCTTCAAACTTCTCCCTAGGCAGAGCCTTCGTGAAAAGGTCTGCAATGTTCTCCTGCGTGGGCACATATGCCAAGCTGATCTCCCCAGCAGAGAACCTCTCCCTGACATAGTGATAATGCACCTCAATGTGCTTAGTGCGAGCATGGAACACAGGGTTCCTCGCAACTGCCAATGTGCTCTGACTGTCAGTGAAGATGGTGGTGGCAGAAGACTGGCCAACACCCAAATCAGCCATAAGGCGTCTGAGCCACACACACTCAACAGTCGCTGTGAAAGCTGCCCTATACTCAGCCTCACAACTGGAAGTGGCCACAGTAGGCTGCTTCTTGCTCAACCAAGATATACATGAGCTACCAAGCATGAAGCAAAAACCACTGGTGGACACACGAGTGTCATAGCAACCAGCCCAATCTGAGTCAGAAAAAGCATGCAAATCTGGCGGTGGTGATCCCCCCTTGGGATAAAACAACCCAAGTAGCCGAGTACCACTCAAGTAGCGAAAGATGCGCTTAACCACTTTCCAATGCGTGACTCCTGGGCAATGCATAAACCTGCTCATCTGTGAGACAGCAAACTGAATATCTGGCCGAGTAATGCATAAGTAAATCAAGCATCCAACAGCCTGCTGATAGAGAACAGCATCAAATGCATCTCCAGCATCATGAAGACTCAATCGTAAACCTGTCTCCATAGGAGTGGCAATAGGCTTACAGTCTTCAAGGCCAAAACGCTGCAATAATGTGTCAATATATTTCGTTTGACACAAAGCCATTCCACCATCAACTTGCATAAATTGAATGCCCAAATAGTGATGCAAATGCCCCAAATCAGACATCTCAAATGAGGCATGCAAATCAGCCTTGAAATCAGCAATATGCTTCTCAAGAGGACCAGTGAGCAGCATGTCGTCTACATAGACAACAATGATCAGAAGCACATCATTAGCATGCTTAACATATAAGGTGCTTTCAGTTGGACTGTTCTCAAAACCATGTGCAATCAGATAGGCATGTATCTTCTCATACCAAGCACGTGGTGCTTGCTTTAAACCATATAACGCCTTCTTTAACCTGCACACCTAGTTTTCATGCCCTTTCTGCACAAAGCCACGGGGCTGAAAAACATACACTTCTTCATGCAAGTCACCATTCAGAAATGCTGTTTTAATGTCCAACTGATGTACATTCCAACCATGATGGGCTGCAAGTGCACAAATGCTCCGAACAGTAGTCATACGGCATGTAGGTGCAAAGGTCTCATCAAAATCAATGCCTCTTTCCTGCGCATAACCCTTTGCAACAAGCCTAGCCTTATACCTGTCAACTGTACCATCAGGTTTACGCTTCAGCTTGTATACCCACTTAGTGCCAATGGCCTTCTTGCCAGGAGGCAAGTCACATAAAGACCATGTACCATTCTTCATTATAGCATCATATTCAGATTGCATAGCAGCCATCCAATTTTCTGAATTTTGTGCTTCATCAAAAGAAACAGGCTCATTCTCATCACAGAGACTAGATGCAGCCATAGCATAGCAATCTGATGCAAAGGAGGTACTATGAGAGCCTGAACGAGTACGATATGACAAAGGTGCATCTAATTTGCTGTCACGCAAAGTCTGCACCAGCCATTTTGGCATAGTTTTTGCATGTTCAATATCAGCTCTCTCATCAACAAGTGCATCATGTAAATCTGCATCAGAAATGGAATGATCTGCATCATCATATGAAACCTGCAAAGGCTGAGAAGTTGCCTCATTAGGACCAGCACTAGCCTGTCCACCTGTAAAAAGAGGCATCAAAGTATCATACATGTCTTTGGAGCTAACAGATGTCTCCTTAGTACATGAAAGCAATGGCTGAATAGCATCTTCCACAAAGACAACATCACGGCTAACCAGAATGCGTTTAGTCTGTGGATGATACAGACGATAGCCTTTACTTTCAGAACTGTACCCAACAAAAATACATTTTACTGCCTTATCATCCAATTTTCTGCGATGTTGTTCAGGCACTAATGCATATGCCAAACAACCAAAAACACGCAGATGAGCAACAGATGGCTTGCGGTCATGCCAAGCCTCATATGGAGTGATAGACTGCAACGCTTTGGTGGGACACCTGTTCAGTACATATGCTGCACACATGACAGCCTCAAGCCAGAAACTATGTGGTAAAGCCTGACTTTTGACCATGCACCTCGCCATCTCCATGAGTGACCTGTTCTTTCGTTCAGCAACTCCATTCTGTTGAGGTGTATACGGCACTGTACACTGGTGTTTTATCCCACGTTCAGCCAGAAATGCATTAAAATTTGAAGACATATATTCCCCCCCTCGATCAGAACGGAGGGTGCCCATTTTACATGCTGACAGATTTTCAGCCAAAACCAAAAACTGTTTGAAGCACATGAACACTTCGGACTTTGCTTTGAGTGGGTATACCCATGCATGCCTGGAAAAATCATCAATGAAAGTCACGAAGTAAAGGTAATTTCCAAAAGAGGGTGTCTGCATAGGACCACAGACATCACTATGTACAAGCTGCAATTTCTGCATAGCCCGAACTGAACCATCTTTTGGAAAGGAAGAACGCTGCATTTTGCCCAAAATACAGCCTTCACAAACATGTTTTCCAGGTGCCTCAAGTTTGGGCAAAGAAGACACCATTTCAGATTTTTGCAGGCGTAACAAACTAGCAAAATTCAGATGACCAAAGCGTGCATGCCAAAGCTTTGCATCTGACATAGCCTGAGAATCATGAACTACACATGCCGAATCATTCACAGATCTTTCATAGTCTATGAGCTTATACAGCCCACGACATAAAATGCCAGAAGCAATAATCACATCGCCATTTGAGAGATCATGGACTGTACACCTGTCATCAACGAATTTCACAACCAAGCCAATCTTGGCTAATGCAGAAACTGATAACAGGTTCTTTTTGATCCCTGGCACAAATAAAGCATCTGACAAAGTGAAAGAACTACCATCAGCAGTAGTCAAAATGATCTTACCAACTCCCATAACAGGATAAGAGGAGTTATTGGCGCATGTGACAGTATTCCCTGTAGGGGCAGGCTCGAGTGAAGAGAAGAAACTGCGCTGCGAGGTAATATGTTTGGTCGCCCCACTGTCAAAGTACCAAACATCTGAGTCTACTGCAGACATGCACTGATCATGAGAAGATGGATCAAAACTGCAGACAGTAGTAAACGCCCATTCTTCTTCCTGCACAAGATTTGCAGACTCTGTTTTTGGTGTAGAGGCCTCTGCAACAACCATTCCAGCCTCTTTCTTCTTTGCCTCTTTAGCAGCCAGTTTTGGACAGTTCTTTATAATATGATCATTTCCTTTACAGTACTTGCAGAACAATTTCTGCTTTTCTGATTTCTTCTCATCTTTATCCTGGTTCTTCGATTGTGCAGCATTTGCAGATATCTGCTTACTAGTAGAAGAGCTCCATTTTCCTTTGCCCTTCTGACTAGCCAGGAAAGCTTGATCTGCAACACGCATAATGGACCTGTTCTGCCTGGACTGATCTTCCTGCAACAGAACAGAGACTAATTCCTCAAATGACAAGGCATTCGGATTGCCTTTCATCATCAATCGAAGAGTAGAGGCAAAACTCTGATATGAATCAAGAAGGCCATTCAGAACGGTCTGCACAAGTGAGCTATCTGGTATAACCTCATCAGCAGAAATCAATTGTTCCTTCAGGTCTTTGATCTTTGTAAGAAAACTGTCCATAGAATCACCTTCATTCATGTGCTCACTCTCCAACTGTTTTCAGAGGTAAGCAACACGAGCCTCATTCCTAGCCTGGTACAAAGTGGTAAGTGTATCCCAAGCATCCTTTGCTGTTCTGCAAGAGCGAATGTGAGGGATAATGGCACGTTTGACAGACAAAGCTATCAATGCATGTGCCTGGGCATCTCTGCCATCCCAACGAATCTGCTCTGCAGTAGGTGCAACAGAAACAGCAGCACGAACAGGAATCTGCGGAATATCATCTTCGACACCATCTTCATCAGCTCCAACACCTGTATTTGCAGTACCTGTCGTTACAGGTGTAACAGGACGTCTTTCAACACCCTACACAATGTTCCACAATCCTTTTGCAACTAGTACATGTCGCATCATATAAGCCCATAATGGGTAGTTGGTACCATCCAACTTATCCTCAACAGCCAACATACGGAATACATCACTGCTTTCAGCCATGGCCGGTGACTAAAATACCTTGATGCAGAAAATTGACTGTATCTCAAAAAGTTGAACGGAACTGCCCAGACGAGTTCTGCTAGACCTGTAGCAGACTTCGAGACGCTTAAACTGGCGAACAGAAACTGGTATATACCTTTGGCACAAAAGGACGAAATAGCCTGCACAAGCGCTGCGATAGTGCGTTCGGAGGCCGAAACGAGCTCAGATCGCGATTTCGGCACCCTGAGTATGCTCACCAAATTTCATGCGAATCTGAGACTGCAAATGGAGGAGTGTCGACGGCGCCCTAGAAGAAGCAACGACCTGCTCTGATACCAATTGTTGGAGTTAGACGTCTGCGGAAGCACGCGAACAGCACAAGGAAGAAGAAGAAGCTTGGAGCACAACACACAAGACTGAATGTATTACTAGAGAATGTACAAAGATAAGTAGCCCATTAGGGCAATAGGCGTATATACAAGCCGGGGGAAAAAAACCTCCTAAAGAGGGAAAAAAGTGCCCCGGCGGTCCTAGAGTGTTCACACACATCACTACCTAAATATATCAACAACACAAGCACAAAAATTCTCTCTCGCTCTCTCGCATGCACAAATGAGGGGAAATGAGGTGAATGGGTGGATATGGTGAATTTTCTGATTTTTTTGGAGATGAAGATGATGATGCGATGATGAAGGTGGAGTGTGGGGAAGGTGAAAAACACTAAAAACTAAGTAAAAACAACAACAAAAACTGAAAGTTTTACCTTCCAACGCCACTTCTTGCTATACTCTTACCATCACACATTCGTCCTAGACTCGATCCCCGGCAACGGCGCCAAATTTGGTGTTGCTCTAGCACAATGGTGAGAACCACGTTAAGAAGCTTCACCTCCTTAATGTCAATCCGCGGAAGAGGTAGGAGTGATATGAAGATCGTGAATGTGAGATGATGTGAGAGTGAAGGTGAGAAGCACAAAGATGCACACACACATACACACACACAATGAAGAGACAAGCAAGACACAATGGAGGGTGAGAAATTAGCTCTATTACTCAAGAACACTATTACAAGCTCAAACTAGCTCTAAGCTCACACTAACCAACATGAACCACCCTCAAAAATGAGCTCTCTAGCTCTTTTTATAGTTTCTAGACTAGTTTTGACCGGTTTCACATTTAGTGACCGGCCTAGTTAAAAAATAGGTCCTAGAGGCTATTTGGAAGGGTAAACGATGTCTAAAAATAACGAAAATTGGTATGTGCATTCTACCTAGGCTCCTCAAGCTCGAGGACTCCTCGGCTTGCACAAAATGGAGCTATGAATTAGAAAATGGGATTTTGTCTATATTACATATGTTACAAGAGTGATGAAAATCACTGTTGGATGTTTGAAGAAATAATAAGAAACATATTTGAAAGAATAATCCGACTGGCTCCCTGTTCCGTCTTTACATGCTTCCACGTCGTCTGTGCCTCTGACTGTGCCTCTGACTGCTTCCAACATGGAAGTACTCTTTTGAGTAAGGTTTTGTATGTTCCTACAATTCCAAAGAATCTGATAAGTGTAGGGCAAATTGTTGAGAAAGGTTATGAAGTAAGGTTCACTAATGATGGATTTTTTGTGGAAGACCCTAGCAATGGGTATAAACAAATTGTTTCCAGAAAGAAAGAAGGAAGGCTATTCACATTGAAGATTCAAGGCAATGTTGTTCATGCCTTGTTCACTTATGGAGGACATAAGATCTCTGAGTTAGATCTTTGGCATAAAAGGCTTGGAAATTTCAATGAAAGAGGTATTAAGGATATGGTTAACAATGGTTCAGTTCTTGGATTACCTAATGTTGCAAGTCAACATATGACATACAAATGTGAGGCATGTCAACTAGGTAAGGCTCATAAGAAATCATATACTAAGCATGGTTTTATGTATTCAGAGAAGCTTGAATTAGTACACACAGATGTGTGGGGACCATCAAAGGATTTTAGCATTAATGGTTCAAGATATTATGTGATTTATGTTGATGATGCTACTAGGTGGATCACTATATATGTGATCAAAGATAAATCAGAGGTGGTTAATACATTTAAACATTATGTGTATGCAAAGAGAATCACAGGTCAAAAATTGAAGAGACTAAGGTGAGATGGAGGGGGAGAGTATTTCTCTAATGAATTTAGTGATTACTTGTGGAATGCAGGTATAAAAAGGGAAATTACTTGCAGATACTCTCCTCAAAAAAATGGTATAGGAGAAAGGAAAAATAGAACTCTTGTTGAGTTTGCAAGGTCAATGATGAAGGAGAAAATTTTTCGAAATTATTTGTGGGATGAGGCTATAAATACAGCCACATACTTGGTTAATAGGTTACCATGTAAAGCTTTGCAGGGTATGACACCATATGAAGCTTGGTGGGGTAAGAGACCTACCTTAGATCATTGCAAAGTATTTGGATGTTTGGCTTATGCATATGTGCCATCTCAATTGAGGCATAAATTGGAACCCAAAGCTGAAAATATGTGTTCATTGGCTATGATGATAAACAGATGGGTTATAGGTTGTGGAGTCCATCCACAAAGCAATTTCTTGTGTGAAAAGATGTTACATTTGATGAGCAAGGTACTTGGTATGCAGGTACAATTAATATTCATGTAGGTGATGAAGAAACTTTGAATCAGAAGAAAGGAAAAACAAAGGTTCAAATAGTTGATGAAGAAGAGAACAATGAAGCACAAGTTGAAGTTGAAGAAATGTCAAGGTTTGATCCAGAATGTGATGAACCAGAAACTTCAAGAAGTGGAGAACTTAGAAGATCATCAAGGCATAAATGGCAACCTACAAGGTATAGCTATGACACTTATTTTTTAATACTAAAGATTATGCTTACATGGTGAAAGCAGAGGAAGACCCTTCTACATATGAAGAGGCAAAAGGTAAGGAAAATTGGGAGAAAGCTATGTAGGAAGAATATGATGCATTGATAGAAAATGAGACATGGGATTTGGTTCCTAAACCAAATAGTCAAAAGATCATTAAATGCAAATGGGTCTACAAAACAAAGAGGTATGCAAATGAAAGTGTGTCTGGGTATAAAGCTAGACTTATTGTGAAAGGGTATGCTCAGACATATGGTATAGATTATGATGATACTTATAGTCCTATGGCAAAGATGACAACTATAAGGACTCTCATAGCTATTGCTGCATGTAAAGGTTGGAAGGTATCTCAATTAGATGTGAAGAATGCTTTTCTAAATGGTTACATTTCAGATGTAGTTTTCATGGAGCAACCAGAAGGTTTCAAGGATAAAAGGTATCCAGAGTATGTATGTAAGCTCAAGAGAGCTTTGTATGGTTTGAAGCAGGTCCCAAGGGCATGGAACTATAGAATTATGAAGTTCTCGAAGGATCTTGGTTTCCAAGTATCCAAGGCAGATAGTAGCTTGCTTGTTAAAGCAAGTGATGTGGGATTCATTTACATGTGCATATATGTTGATGACATAATTCTTACAGGTACAGATGAGAAGGGCATACAAGGTCTTAAGAAGCAAATGGAGAAAGAATTCAAGATCAGTGACTTGGGAGATTTGTCATATTTCTTGGGCATGGATATTTCATATACCGAACATGGAGTATATATAACTCAAGAAAGGTATTTGAAGAACTTGCTAATCAAATTTAAAATGGAAGATTGTAGCACCTACTCCAATGGAGGTGAATCACAAATTGAGCAGATATGGAGGAGAAGAATTCAAGGACATGAAGCTATATCAAAGTTTGGTTGGTAGTTTAATCTATGCTACATTAACTAGGCCTAATTTGTCATATGTAGTTGGAGTGTTGTCTCAATTCATGCATTGTCCTAGGAAAGAAAAATGGGTTGCAGGACAAAAGGTGATTGATAAGGAGATTGCAGTCATACACACTTCAACAAAAGATCAGATTGCAGACATGCTTACCAAAAGCTTGGATGGACCAAAACTACAAAGATTTAAAGACATGGTAGGTATAAAGAAGATGGATAAAACCTCAATTGATGATTGAGGGGGAGCTATTGGTGCATGACAACCATCAATTGATGTTTTAGACAAAGGTTTAAGTCAAAGGATGAAGCAAAGACCAATATGTGAAGCATGAAGTTAGTGCATGATCAGATAATGAAGTCTTGTATATACATGTACACTAGACTTGTAATTGACTCACTTATAACTTTGTTATGGTTAAGAATTAGGACATATATCGCCTATATATAAAAGTAAAAAGTTGGTACATGAATGAGAGATGATGAATGACATGTAATGTTTTCCTGAATAGAAGTAAAGTTGCACTTGATATTTTGCTCAGTGCTCCTTCTATGTTTATTCTTTTGTGAAATGCTTTTGTACAATTCTAAGTCTATAGTTGAGTGACCTCTGTACAAATTTTCAGATCCTAATTGCGATCAAACTGAGAGAATTGAGAGTAGGAACATTTACATGTGTAAATGTGAAGAAGAAAAGATTGTAGCAAGTGCAAATTTGATGATAACGTTTTGGTTAGTATTCCTTCCACACTATAAAGTTTTGAACAAGAAAGCACTCATTCTTTAAGTTTGAAGGTAAGCTACCTATAACTAAAAGCATTTGAATAAATGGGTTCTAGATTAAGAGAACTATTCATTAGAAGTTTCACGTATCAAAATCAACTGTAGAGAAGTACAGTTTTAGACATAGGTGAAGTGTTTGGAGTAAATCTCAAGATTTACTAAACCTTTTGAGAAGTTTTAACTTGAAGAATGTGTGCAACCTTTAGGAAACATCTTGTACAAAGTTTCATTAGAAACTTTACACATTTGATCAGCCAATGAATGAGTTGAGTGCAGCAGAATTGTTTTGTAAACGACTTTCTTCACAATTAGATAAAATATTGATGATTTGGCATTGATCTTCCAAATTGGTTAAGGTTTTGAGTTGTTCTTGATATAGAGGTGCTCTAACATCAAAGATAACTTGTTCTTTTGGAGATTAACACTCTCCATAAGTATGGTGACTAAAGATGTATCATATCCATACCTTATGGGCTTCTTGCTTTCTCTTTGTGATCTCCTTAGTGCTTGATTTGAAGACTCTGGTATGTCTTCTAATTGGTTGAGTTTGTTCTTGTGTCTTTACTTCCAAGCCTTGAAGTCAATCTCTTCTTCATCCTCTTTGTTGATATCTTCTGCTAATTGTTCATCTTCTTGAGTGAGGGTTGGAAAATCATTTTCCAAATCATATGGTAACGTGACTTTCTTGCAATCATCTTCAAACAGTGAATTATTTTCATCAAACACTACATCCCTACTAACTACAAATGCTTCGTTAGTGGGATTGTACAACCTATACCCCTTTTGGTTCTGATCATACTCGATAAATATACATTTCATAGCTTTAAGATCAAGCTTTCCTCTTATTTGTGAGGGGATGTGTGCATAAGCAATGCACCCAAATATCTTGCAATGGTCCAATGAGGGTCTTTTGCCATTCCATGCTTCATAGAGTATCATACCATCCAAGGATTTGGATGGGAGCCTATCGACCAAGTAGGTGGCTGTGGAAACACCCTCTGCCCATAGGTAATTAGGTAACTTCTTCTCATTTAACATAGACCTAACAGCTTCAACAATTAACCTATTCTTTCTCTCTATCACTCCATTCAATTCAGGAGTGTATCTTGTTGTTACTTACCTCTTTATGCCTCTGTCTTGTAGAAATGAATCAAATTCATATGAAAAATACTCAGCACCTTCATCAGATCTGATCCTCTTCAAGTTCCTTCCTGTTTGGTTTTCAACTAGTGCCAAGAACTTCTTGAAACATGTATATACTTCATCCTTATGCTTCATGAAATAAAGGACTCTCCATCTACTGTAATCATCAATAAATGAGACGTAGTACCTTGAACATGAGATGGATGGATCTTTGTTAGAACCTCATACATCAGTGAGTACCAACTCCAAATAGTCTTCATGAATGTATCCTTTCTTGTTGAATGGTTTCCTGTGAGCTTTTCCAAATTGGCATGCTCCACGTTTGTATATCATATGTTGCTTGGTCATACTAGGAATTCCAAGCACAACTTTGATCCCTGCACAAGTGCTTCAGAGACCTTTCTCCTATGTGTCATATTTCTAACTCAGATAAGGTTTGATCTCTATAATTGAATAGTGCTATGTTCCTTGTGTCTTCAATCTCAAATGTGAATAATCTACCAGACCTCTCACCTTTAGCAATCCTCTTGAAGCCTTGTTGGGGTCTTCCACATATACTCCATGCTTCATGAATCTCACCTGTAAACCTTTCTCACCAATCTTCCCAACACTAATTAGGTATTTGGTTATAGTTGGCACATACAAAACTTTACCCAAAAGGTTCATACTACTATTCGATGTTTTGACATTTAAAATTTGATTGACTGAATGTTTAGTATCATCACCTGTTTGTACCTCATGCTTCCCTTTGGGTTCTTCAAGGTCAGATAATAGAGCTACATTTCTAGCCACATGATTGGAACAACCTGAATCAATGTAGAAAAGATGCTCATCATCTTTACCTTGCTTGGATGTCATGTTCATGATGAGTAATGAGTCTTCTTGGTCTTCAGTATAGTTGTTGTAGTCCCTTTTTCCTCTAAAACCTCCTTGATAATTGTTGTTGTTGTAGCCTTGATTGTAGTTATGGTTGTTTTTGCATCCACCGTTGTTGTATCTGCCTCTTGATTGCCCATAACTACATCTATGGAAGCATTTTCCCCTTTGATTCCTAGTATTCTTGAAGCATTCTTCTGTGGTGTGGTTTTTACGACCACAAATGTTGCAAGGTGTATTGTTGTAGGGTCTCCCCCTGCCTTGCTTTCCTCCTCTACCCCTTCCTCTAGCACCTCTTCCTCTTCTTGCATAATTAGCTTGAGAGGTACTAGCCTGTTCTTCATGCTTTTTGATTTTACCTTTATCCTTAGCTTTATTCTTGTCCGTATAAAGGGTAGAAGTTTGGTTACCTCTAGAGTTGTGACCATTTTTATATTGAGATTTGTCTCATGGGTGAAGAGTTGCCCCATCAAGGTGTTGAGGTCAGGTATTTGCATATCCATGTAGAGGTCCATTGTTGTGGTGAAGGATTCCCACTTATCATCAGCCTTAATTCCATTAATGATCTGCCTCACTATGTGTTCTTCTTCTATCTCCTCTCCAATGCTTACAAGCTCATCAGCCACATCTTTCATCTTGGTTACATAATCAGCCACTCCTTGCTTTGGTTGTTTGTTCAGAGTTGTGAATTCCATCCACAACTGATTTTTCCTAGCTATTGTATTTGATGAGAAATATGATGAAAGCACTTCCCAAGTCTCTTGGGAGGTCTTGTAATTTATAACATGTGTAACAAGAAATCATAGATTGAGTTTAGTAGATATGACCTGGCAAGAGCATCCTTTGCACACCATGTGGTCAAGCTTTCTTGCTCTTCCCTTGTAGGTTGTTGCTTGCTCCTGAAGATTGGAATCTCTTCATCTCTTGAGATGTATCCATATAAAATTCTCCCTTGAATGTAGGCTTGCATCCTAAGTGACCATGCTGAGTAGTTGTTCCTATCCAATTTATCAATGAAGGATGAAAATCCATCTCCCATCTTAATTGTTGTTGCTATGATACCATTGTTGGAGGAGATGGTGGATAGTCACAAGAGATGAAGTCGTGTATCTAGATCCTGCTTCACACCTGCTAAGAATGATGGTAGGAGAGTGTAGTGGGCCTCCTTAGCTTGCTAATGAACAAAAATAATCATATATTTTACTTGGGAGATGATTCACTAATTGATGGATCAAAACAGATAGGTAGATCCAAGAACAAAAACTTGTTATTTTTATTCTTACACCTATTCAATGTTTTGAGCAATTCTTTGAGCACAGCAACAATTGATTAAATTCCTTTTGGAAAACTATAATTAAATTGGTAAGCTATCAATCATGAGCGATTTCATAAAAAATGATGGACTACATGCAAAGAAAGATGTTTAGCAAATCATGGCTCTATCTTGACATTCACGGGCTACAACGGTCATCAGACCAGTGAGCAAAGATACATTAATATCTCAGGGTCTCGAGAACCAATGCTAATGAGACTTTGTATCTGTATAGTAGAGAGTATGCTGAATCTAACATGCTTTAAATCATGACAAATGATCAACTACACACTGAGAAAAAGCTCTGAGAAGATCACTGTTCCGATGGAGTTATAATAGAGAAGTGAAATGAGAATGTAATGATCACATATGTATTAAAACATGTATAAATACAATGTTATTGGCAATCATGCATTGCTCAATGTGTGAGATAAGAATGAGCTATGAGATAAGCTCTCACTTCACAATGAATGTATTTCAAAATGATCTCCCTAACTCGAGATACACATGGGTCTTTTTGATCCTCTTCTTATAGTCATGCTTGGAGCCAAAGTTTGAATTCAAATTCTAACTTATACCTAAAAAGTGAATCCGAAAGTGTAGGATAGATTCCCTCATCACTCAACAACCAAGTGATACGTGAGTTTAGAGCATTTAGAAGCCTTAGACAAGCTACAAATGAGAAGCAAAAGCTTGTCAAGGGACGAGAGAGACAAAGAGGGGGAGAGTGTTGCAGAGCAAAGAGGCACAAAAGGGGAGCCCCAAAATTTTCAAATTAATGGGCATATTTTTCCTTCTTCAAAATCCTAGGAAATTCTCTCAAAGCTATGTAAATGCACTAGAGGAGTCCTCTAGATGCATATTCCCAAATCATTGTAACATACTTCTTGTAAAATAGTAGGAAAATAGAGATTAGCCAATAAAGTGCCGGTTACCTATGTGAAAGGACCATTTAGGACACATGTATATAAGTCACTTTGTGACTCTTTGTAAGGACTTTTTGCCATTGAGAAGAAGGAGAGCTTCTGAATTTCGAATTTGCTCCTTTCTTGCAGATTTTCATCTTGTCTATGATCTTTTGTGTGCGTGTGAAGGTTGGAATGTGTGTGTAGGACTGTTGTCTACCACTCCCCATCACTTTTGAGCTACTGTAGTGTGTGTGAGCAAGTACGAGTTGTGGAGTGAGTGTGTGTGTTTCCCATCATTCACTGTTTTGGTCATAACTTGAAGAGCGATTGTTAGATTCAAGTGAAAATACCACCAATAGATGTGTGTCGTCAAGAGCTTCAAAACAAACTTGCTATTGGCCATACTCGGAGTTCAGAGATGGGAGAAACATTTGAATTTGTAATTACTGTTGTAAGTGGTATCGCGGCAGACACTTTCATAGATTAAGTGAGTTAGAGAGGCAGATTAGTCTTTTCTCATGCATATTAGCTGAACCACTTCAATTTCCATCATGTGGGCACAAGTCCCCATACACTTGGTTAGTCGGTTCATCGGATTGATAATTAAGCGTGTGTCAATCCCCCACTATATGCACTTGTGTGGCAAACGAGATTTAGTCTCTTTGACACAAGTCCCTAAGACTTCGTGACTTAGGTACACACTAACCTACAATCCCTTCTCAAAAATTTGTCATACACTTATGAGATTTTTGGTGATAGTTGGCACATATAATACCTTGCTTAATAGGTTCATGTTACCATATGAAATCTACACATTACATATCTTCTCAACTGGATCTCTTGTGTCATCTACTATTTGGACTTCATGTCTGTTCCTTGGATCTTCCAAGTCTGAGAGTAGAGTTACATTCTATGCTACATGTTTTGAGCAACCTGAATCTATATAGAATACATGTTCATCTGTTTTACCTTTCTTCATGCTCATGTTCATCATAAGGAGTAAATCCTCTTGGGCTTAGGCATCTGTATACTTGTTGTAGTCTCTCCTTCTCGTGTATCCTCCTTGGTAGTAGTTATTGTTGTTGTTGTATGAATTATTTTTTATCTATTATTGTTGTTCAATCTACCTCTTGAGCTTCCATAGCCTCCTCTGTTGTAAACGCTACCTCTTTGGTTCATGGGATTCACAAAACAATTCTTAGTGATATGAGTAATTAGGCCACATATGGCACATGGAGATGAGCTTTGAGCTCTCCCCCTATCTTGTCTGCCTCCTCTACCTCTTCCTCTTGAGCCTCTACCTCTACCTGCAAAGTTTGCTTGAGAGGTGCTCCCTTCATCATCAAACTTCTTACCTTTGCCTTTGCTATCTTTTTTCTTATTCTTATCTTTATAGAGAGAAGAGAATTGATTATCTTTTGAGTTGTCTCCATTCTTTATAATATTTTCCTCATATGTGAATAGTTATCCCATAAGAGTGTTAAAATCAAGAACTTGCATGTCCATGTAGAGGTCCATGGCTGTGGTGAAAGCTTCCAATCTGCCTTTATTCCATTGATCACTTGCCTCACTATTTTCTCTTCATCAATGAATTCTCCAATGCTTCCAAGTTGGTCTGCTATGTCCTTTATTTTGGTGACAAAATCAATGGCACCTTGCTTGGGTGTCTTCTTGAGTGTGGTGAATTCCATCCGCAATTGATTCTTCCTTGCCTTGGTACTCAATGAGAAGAATGCTTCAAGAGCATTCCAAGTCTCTTGTGAAGTCTTGTAACCCCTGATGTGTGGAAGTAAAAAGTAAGAGATTGAGTTAAGAATATATGACCTTGCTAGAACATCCTTTGAGCACACCTCTCTTGTTCTTCTTGTTTTGGTTGACCCTTGCTTTGAGGATTGGCATCATCTCATCTCAACATATGTAACCATAGAGGTTTTTGCCTTGAAGATAAGTTTCTAGTCTTAGTGACTACGCTCAATATTTTCCTCGATCCACTTTTTCTATCGATGAAGGGAATCCATCTCCCATGTTGACTAGTTGCTCTGATACCACTATGAGGAGATGGTGTGTTGATTCTAGAGATGAGGTGGTGTTGTAAGAAACCTAGTCTACACCTACCAGTCTAGCTTTAGATATGCTTAGTACACTTCCTTAGCTTCACAATGGTGCACATAGAACCACCAAGTCCTTTTGAACATCATTCTCAATTGTTTGCATCAAAACAGATAACTTTCATATGCAAGACTTGTGAAGAACTTTCTATTATGGGAAGAGAAGTTATCATTGTTATGCTCATAGCTCGCAACCTGGTATCGATTGAGTAGAGAGCTTTTGCACAAATTTAATTGAATTTTATAGCAAAATAAAGCGGGTTATATCATAAATTTAGCTACACCATAAAAAAAGAAATGAATTTAGCAAGTGAGGGGACTCATCTCGACTTTTCAGGATCTAGAAATTGTGCAAACATAGTCAAATGTTTTGCTTCATATCTCAAGATTTACTAAGATGAACTTAAGAAAAATTGATACATGAATAGTAGACACTTTATTCTACTTATCTCAAGTTAAAGTATAGCATTTGGATGAGTACATGCAGAGAAATGGATTCCACAAGTTCATTGTAATGATGAAGATGCTAGAGCACATAGTAGACAGCGATATACTGAATGAGATGTATCAAAATATGAATGTTATTGCACATATAGTATAGAGGAGTATAGAGGACTACACATAGATAATGTGAGCTCAATGTATGCTCAAGTTTGTAGCTTAAAACCTCTTGGAAATGCTAAGATATCCCATGACTAAGGAATGTGTGTGTTTTTATACTCATTGTATGAGTTTGAATTTGAATTTTACCTCACCTAAAAGTGATCTTACATTTTGGGAGTGATTGAAAGTAGTTTTCCAACCACTAAAGTCGTGAAATAAGATCCCTACTATTATGAGATTCCTCACTCACTTTTGGCTTTTACATTTATCCAAGGTAATGCTTAACAAGTAGGGGGTTCTATGTGAGTAAGACACATGGGTCTGTAGTCCTAAGGTTTTAGCAAAGCTCTTAGGCTTGCTAATTGCACCAGCAGCTCCCATTTAAGCCTAAGATGCTTGAGTCTTCAATCCTTCAAGATTTCCTTTAGGGAGTGATTGAAAGTAGTTTCCAACCACTAAAGTCATGAAATAAGATCTTTAATGTTACAAGATTCCTCACTCACTTGTGGATTTTACATTTATCCAAGGCAAATACAATGAATGGTTAACAAGCATGAGGTTCTATGTGAGTAATACATATGGGTGTGTAGTCCTAAGGTTTTAGCAAAGCTCTTAGGATTACTAATTGCACCAACAATCTATGCATATTCAAGGAAGCAAAAATGTTGATGCACCAATCTTACTTCTTCTCTATTGATATCTAGGAACATGCACTTCTTGGGTTCATGAATTTCATATTTAAGATCTCTAATTCCATCCTTTGTCCATCTGAAAACTTCCTTGATCAGCTCATGGATAAATCAAATTGTATGACAATCTCCTTGTAAGTTCATTACCTTGGCCTCTGGTACCAACAACATATCAAAGGCAAGGTGTAGAGTATTCATCACCTCCATGCACCTCTCCAAGTTTGGTTTGTAAATTGGAAGCTTCTTTTTGTGCAATTAAACCCAAGCCCACATTCTTGGTTAATTGGATTATGCTTGATTTATTGGCATAGCTTATGCAAGGCTTCTGATGATCAATCTCTTGTAAAATTCTTCACATCTATGCTTGTAAAAGTGGATTACATCCATGTGGAGTACGCACCCAGTGGTCAAAGAAGCGATAAGGACTGTCAAAAAATTTGTTACTTTATCCAAGATTAGTCCTTTACTTCTGTTTGCCCCTTCGTGTTCCTTATATCACAAATTTGGGTTGATGTATTAAGTCAGGTTGTCATGCACGCCATCAGTGGCTAATAATGTGATGTCCTTAGTCAACCGCTTCAACTTTTCAGCCTCTGCCTCTTTCTATCTTTTGGTCTTCTGATTTGTCTTTGTCTTCACACATCTGACCTGTTGTATTGCTTTGAGCCTGTTTACTTTCTGCCACCGCACGCCTTAATTTGCTGACCTCTACTCTCTTTTAAGAGTGTGTTACATTTTAAAGACCCAATTTTCGAATCTTCTTTGTCATCCTTTAGGACCTGTTCCATTTCTTCCCACTGCACGCATCCAGTGGACGAGGAGGCAACTAGGACCTTCAGACAATTGGTTATCTTATCCGATGAACAATCCTTTGTGTTGTCTCTCTCCTCGACTTGTCTCGCTTCACTGCCAGCTCCTAGTGGATGAGGAAGTTGTGTGCAAACTCCCATGAAATGTGCTGGTTGTTATCTGTCTTTAATTCCACTCCTTAGGACCTAGATCTTTGGCGTTGTTGCCTGATGCGTGCCCCTGCGGGGCTTTGGGCAGAGAGTTGGTCTTTCCTTTTATAATCTTCATTCGTTACTGAGCAGTTTTAGCCTTTGATTTTCTTCTTCTTCTCTTTTTGCTTGATTCCCCTTCCACACATCCCTCCTCCTAAACTCTGTCATCCCCGACAGGCTTTTTGTGGTGACATGAGTATGTCTGGATGACTTGCTGCTCTCGTTGATTAAGCAGATTGGCATGAAATAACATGAACTCTTTCCATTGACTCGATTTGACTCCATCTTCTGGTGCCTGTCTATGATCTGCAAAGAAACTCAATTCGTAGGCCACCATCTTGGCATTAAGATTCGAAGACATCTTTACAAAAATTTCAGAGTCTATTTCAAAAAATCCAGTGAAAATGCTTCCTTGAAAATCTGCATGTAGGTACTGGGCAAAAACATCAGCCATGAGTATATAGCCATAAGTGTTAATCTGCTCGGTACAGTTGATAGGTAAAAAATGAGGGCGTCTGATCCCTGATTAATGCCGATGAAGTTCAAAAAGGTATATTGAGCATGCTGAAACACTTTAATAACTGTAAAGATATACATGAGCTACCAAGCATGAAGCAAAAGCCACTAGTGGACACATGAGTGTCATAGCAACCAGCCCAATCACTGTCAAAAAAAGCATGCAAATTTGGCGATAGTGATTCCCCCTTGGGATAAAACAATCCAAGTAGCCAGGTACCACTCAAGTAGCGAAGGATGGGCTTAACCGCTTACCATTACCAATGCTTCACACTTGGGAAATGCATAAACTTGCTCATCTGTGAGATAGCAAACTGAATATCTGGCCGAGTAATGCATAAGTAAATCAAGCATGCAACAGCCTGCTGATAGAGAACAGCATCAAATGCATCTCCATCCTCATGAAGAATCAATCGTAAACCTGTCTCCATAGGATTGGCAATAGGGTTACAATCTTCAAGGACAAAACGCTACAATAATGTGTCAATATATTTCGTTTGACACAAATCCATTCCACCATCAACTTGCATAAACTAAATGCACAAATAATGATGCAAATGCCCCAAATCAGACATCTCAAATGTGGCATGCAAAGCAGCCTTAAAATCAGCAATATGCTTGTCATGAGGACCAATGAGCAGCATGTCATCAACATATACCACAATGATCAAAAGCACATCATTAGCATGCTTAACATATAAGGTGCTTTCAGTTGGACTATTCTCAAAACCATGCGTAATCAGATAGGCATGTATCTTTTCATACCAAGCACTTGGTGCTTGCTTTAAACCATATAATGCCTTCTTTGACCTGCACATCTGGTTTCATGCCCTTTGTGCACAAAGCCACGGGGCTGAAAAACATACACTTCTTCATGCAATCCACCATTCCGAAATATTATTTTAATGTCCAACTGATGTACATTTCAACCATGATGAGATGCAAGTGCACAGATGCTAGGAATAGTAGTCATTCAACAAGTAGGAGCAAAGGTTTCATCAAAATCAATGCCTCTTTCCCGCACATAACCCTTTGTAACAAGCCTAGCCTTATACCTATCAACTGTTCCATCAGGTTTACACTTCAGCTTGTATACCCACTTGGTGCCAATGGCCTTCTTGCCAGGAGGCAAGTCACATAAAGACCATGTACCATTTTTCATGATAGCATCATCTTCAAATTGCATTGCAGCTATCGAATGTTTTGAACTTTATGCTTCATCAAATGAAACAGGTTCAGTCTCATAACAGAGACTAGAGGCAGCCATAGCATAGCAATCTGATGCAAAAGAGGCACTATGAGAGCCTAAATGAGTACGATATGATAGATGTGCATCTAATTTGCTGTCACGCAAAGACTACACTAGCCATTTTGGCATAGTTTTTGCCTGCTCAATATCATCTCTCTCATTAACAAGTGTATCATGTAAATCTGCATCAGAAATGGAATGATCTGCACATCACATGAAACCTACAAAGGTTGAGAAGTTGCCTCATTAGGACCAGAACTAGACTATCCACCTGTAAAAAGAGGCAGCAAAGTATCATACATATCTTTGGAGCTAACAGATGTCTCTTAGTACATGAAAGTAAGGGCTGAATAGCATCTTCCACAAAAACAGCACAGCTAACCAGAATGTGTTTAGTCTATGGATGATACAGACGATAGCCTTTGCTTTCAAAACTATACCCAACAAAAATACATTTTACTGCTTTATCATTCAGTTTTCTACGATGTTGTTTAGGCACTAATGCATATGTCAGACAACCAAAAACACGCAGATGAGCAATAGATGGCTTGCGACCATGCCAAGCCTCATATGGAGTGATAGACTCCAGCGCTGATTTGTCTTTCAAGTGTGGTGGGATGGGATTGTCTTGCTTGCCATTGTGTCAAAGAATGCTTGTGAATCGCCTAGTTGAGCGCACTTGTGTATTTGTTGCTACCAAAACTTTGTATGTGTTGATTTTGTGGCCTCCAACAACATGGTGTATTGATGAGCTTTTAATAGATGATAGTGCTCTAGAGACTCTATCATTGTTGATCTTGAAAACCTGATGCATGTAATCTTTTCCATAGGGGAAAATGTTCTAATAGGGGTGCTCCCTCGTTCTTTAGAAGATGACATCCAAAAATAGCATGCTAAATTTTTGTAGTCCATAGTGGTTGGTGGACTAAGTGTACATTGCATGAGTTTAATGAAACATATGCTCATGCATGGCTTTGTTATGTACCCCTACACATGCATACCTTAGAAGGCATTGAAAAAGATATGGTACAAAAGTTGGATCTTGGGCTAGGTGCTCAACGGCATATTGAGGATGTTTTTTATTCTAAAGATATGAAGCATTCATATGAGGTTGAAGATGCATTTATCATTTTGCAAGCAGACTTGAAGTGTGTGGTGTTGGAGTTTGAGGTTTGCAGAAGCACATGAACAACATAAGGAAGAAGAAGGAGCTTGCAACACAACACACAATACCGAATGTATTACGAAGAGACTATACAAAGATAAGTGACCCATTAGGATTATAGGCATATATACAAGCCGGGGGAAAAAATCTCCTAAAGAGGGAAAAAAATGCCCTGACGGTCTTAGTGTGTTCACACACATCACTACCTAAATATATCAACAAATCACCCCTGAGAGTGATACGGTGAATAAGAAGCTGGCACTCATGCATAAGGAAGTGCCAAGCTATGTGGAATCAATCCACAAAAGAAAGTAAGCCCATTGCTTTGCAGAAAGCTTCAAACTTCTCCCTAGGCAAAGCCTTTGTGAAAAGGTATGCAATGTTCTTTTGTGTGGGTACATATGCCAAATCGATCTCTCTAGCATAGATCCTCTCCTTGACATAATGATAGTGAACCTCAATGTGCTTAGTGCAAGCATGGAACACAGGATTCCTCACAACTATCAATGTACTCCGACTGTCACTGAAAATGGTGGTGGTAGAAGACTGACCAACACCCAAATCAACCATGAGGCATCTGAGCCACACACACTGAACAGTTGCTGCGAAAGTTGCCCTGTACTCAACCTCACAACTAGAAGTAGCCATAGTAGGTTGCTTCTTACTCAACCAAGATATGCGTGAGCTACCAAGCATGAAGCAAAAACCATTGATGGACATATGGGTGTCATAGCAACGAGCCCAATTAGAGTAAGAACAAGCATGCAAATATGGCGGTAGTGATCCTCCCTTGGCATAAAACAATCCAAGTAGCGGGGTACTACTTAACCGACCATTACTTGACACCTGGGCAATGCATAAACCTGCTCATTTATGAGACAACAAACTGAATATCAATAGGGTTAATGCATAAGTAAATCAAGCATCCACCAACCTGCTGATAGAGAACAACATCAAATGTATCTCGAACATCATGAAGACTCGACCGTAAATCTATCTCCAAAGGAATGGCAATAGGTTTGCAATCTTCAAGGCCAAAACACTACAATAATGTATCAATATATTTTGTTTGACACAAAACTAGTCCGCCATCAGCTTGCATAAATTGAATGCCCAAATAATGATGCAAATACCCCAAATCTGACATCTCGAATGAGGCATGCAAATCAGCCTTAAAATCAGCAATATGCTTTTCATTAGGTTCAGTGAGCAGCATGTGATCAATATAGATAACAATGATGAGAAGCACATGATGTGCACGCTAAGATGCTCTCAATCGGACTGTTCTCAAAACCATGTGCAATCAAGTAGGCATGTATCTTTTCATACCAAGCACTTGGTGCTTGTTTCAAACAATACTTGTTAATTATTCCATCAGGCTTATGCTTAAACTTGTATATCCACTTAGTGGGGATGGCCTTCTTGCCAAGATGCAAGTCACGTAAAGAACACGTACTATTTTTCATTATAGCATCATATTCTAACTGCATAGTAGTCATCCAATTTTTTGAATTTTGTGCATCAAATGAAGGAGGTTCATTCTCATCACATAGATTAGAGGCAGCGATAGCATAACAATCTGATGCGAAAGCACTATGCGAGCTTGAACGAGTACGGTATGACATAGGTGCATCTAATTTGCTATCTCCCAAAGTTTGGACCAACCATTTAGGCATAGGCTTTGCCTCCTCTATATCAGTTCTCTCATCAACAAGTGCATTATGTAAATCTGCATCAGAATGCATCATCACATAAAACTTGTAAAGCCAGAGAAGTTGCCTCATTTGGACTAGCACGAGACGACGACGTGTGAAATGAGGTAGCAAAGTGTCATACACATCTTTGGAGCTAACTGATGTCTCCTTAGTACATGAAAGTAATGGCTGAATTGCATCTTCCACAAAAACAATAGCATGGCTAATTGCAATGCGTTTGATTTGTGGATGATATAGACGATAACCTTTGCTTTCAGAACTGTACACAGCAAAAATACATTTCATTGTTTTATCATCCAATTTCCTCCGTTGTTTGTTCAGGCACTAATGCATATATGCTAGACAACCAAAGACACGCAGGTGAGCAACAGATGGTTTGCAACCATGTCAAGTTTCATATGGATTCATAGACTACAATGCTTAAGTGAGACACCCGTTGAGTACATATGTTGCACGCATAACAGGCTCCAACGAGAAACTATGTGGTAAAGCTTGACTCTTGACCATACATGCAACCATCTCCATAAGTCACCTATTCTTCCTTTCAACAACTCCATTCTATTGGGATGTATACAACAATGTACATTGATGTTTTATCCCATGATCAGCCACAAATGCATTGAAATCAGAACACATATATTCCCTCCTCAATTAGAACAAAGGGTACTCATTTTACATGCTGGCAAATTTTCAGTCAAAACCAAAAACTGTTTGAAGCATATTGACATATGCTAGAAGGGGAAGAACCACACGAGTGAAAGTCGTGGTAGAGTATTGTCCCAACAATATATAATGTGAAGCTTTGTAGTGAAGACTTCACAAAACCATGTTGCAAAAAATAGTTGTTGAGGATGACAAAAGTAAGGAACGGGGTGGAGAGTGTTACACAATGTGGCACTCAAATAATTTTTTCTCAAGTTTTCCCAAAACATTTTTGTAGACAAAGTAAGTTATACATAATTGCAAAAGAATTTTCTTGTAAGAGGGAAGAGTCTTTTATTAAGAATCAACAAGAGATGGGCTAATTTAGAGTGGGTTCTTTCATGTTTTGCAACCTTTCAGAAATAAAAAAAGAACTAAAGAAACCCCTATAGATGGCCAAGATCTCTTTTGTAAAAATCATTTTGCTAATGTTAGTAAAACAGGTCTTCTTCTTGCAAAATTTTGTGCACAAGTTTTCATGGCTCCCTAGTGACTTCTTCTTGCTCAGTTTCTAATGTTGTGACACCTGTTACTTGCTTGCTTTCATTTCTACTATAATTAGGCCAAGTGCTTTTGGTCTTTTCTCATGATTACAAATTGTTTGGAGCTAGCTTTTTCTCTCCTTACAGGCTGAAACCATATTCAGAATGGATGCTATTTTTGTTAATCTTATTGGTTCTAAATTATAGCTCTTCTCATTAGCTTCGAAACGGGCCATGAAACACTCAATTCAGATAGATAATGAGGGAGATACGACCATCTTTTCAACTAGAAATCTTTTTTCTATCACATGCGTCAACTTGACTTGTAGTCGATGATGATGATGAACATGACTACATTTTTATTGCGGTGATGAAATCCATTTTTATCCTAGTGTGATCAACATCATTTTTTATCGTGGTGTGATCAAAACCATTTCTCATTGTGGTATGATCAAAACCATTTTTTATTGTAGTATGGGCAAAACCACTTTTATCATGGTGTGATCAAAACCATTTCTTTTGTGGTGTGATCAAAACCATTCTTTACTGTTGTATGATCAAAACCATTCTTTATTGTGATATGATCAATACCATTTTTTTATCATGGTGTAATCAAAACCATTTTTAATCATGATGTGATCAAAACCATTGTTTATCATGATGTGATCAAAACCATTTTTTATCAAGGTATAATCGTTTCCATTTTGATTAGGGTGTGATCATTTTCTCATTGATCATTTTCCACATTATTTGGGTCTCATAGATGGATGATCAAGACACTTGAAAGTTGACATGAAGCCTAGGGAGACATCTATCCATCATGTTTGTTTATACCACCAACTACAACTAAGACAAAGTTTACTCTTTGAGAATTTAACAAATTAAAAGTGTATGAGCACACCATGTACTAAACGTCGACAATATGTTGCTTCATCTAAGTACATTCAAGCTATCAACCAAGCGACAATACCTTTTAATGAGCTTTCTATTTCCTCTACTGACACCTTAACCAGATGTGTAAGTGCTTGATTCATCCATGTCTTTAGTTTACTGTACCTAGAAACGAAAATGATGTACAATACTTGCTCTAAAGTCAAGACCTCCAATAATCATAGGCATCATGATATTATGTTTCGTACAGAACCACTAGACTATGTCTTCGCTTGCAAGAAGTCGTGTGAATATGATGGGAAACCAGGTTCATAAAAATGATGACACGTCACATATGATCACAGTATCCCTAATTACACAGGCACCAACTCTATCTTTTGCAAGAATGTTGTGGTTTCATGGAACAGAAGTACAAAAAGCAAGCAAGAGCCAGCATATGCACTAATATTTTTATGTCTTGCTTTTCCTATATGCATTGTATATAGATCCTGCTTTCACTTGTACGTAAACTGTCAGAGAATCTTCTGTGTGCTGGGTGAGGATCAAAATCACATTATAAATGAAAAGGAATAAACGGAGAGAATGGCAGGAAGATCACTTCTTTGATTGTTTGAAAATGGTCTTCTGCATATACTTCAGCTCTGCAATGCTTTCCTTGATATCATCCATAGCTCTATGTGACTTCTTCTTTATTGGTGCTCTTTCCGCATCTGCAGATAAACATTTCAGGAAATGTCACAAAAACCTTATACATGTACAAGAAAACCATAATTAAGGAAATGTCAGTAATGACAACAAGAAAACAAACATCAAAATTTGTCTAGGGCATACCCATACCCATGCTCAGCCAATATTCAATTCTTGTAATATGGCTAGTTGCCTCCACACAAAATTTTTATTATTTAGTACAAAGCAAGGTAACACGTTAAGTCTCTTTTTATGAAATTCGTTCATGCAAAATGAAAGAACAGAAAATTTATATACCTTTGGGAAACCATCGTCGGCAAAGAGCATTGATGCTGCTTACGTCAACCACTCTATGGGGGAACAGAGAAGCTAGCTGAGGCATGTATTTCTGTTTAAAAAAAAAATTTGGGGGGAAGGAAAAAAGAAGGAAAAAATGAAGTTAACTATAAAGAGATGTTTTGCATTGAATTTTAACAAGCACAGCAACATTTTAATCAAAACTCTAAAACGTAATTGTCTGCCCTACTTGCCACCCACAAAAATAAGGACAAGCAAACAAAAAATAAACACCCTTTTTCATACAACAAATGCATATGGGTACAGAAAATCCAGAAAGAATGTTGAAGATAGCATATGGAACGATACATTACCAACAATAAAATCCGAAAGATAAATGGAACATGCCCAAGGCATGCGCATATATGATAAATGTGAAGTACAATGTCGATAATGTGATGTGACTGCATATAGTTACTAATATGTAGTATGATAATTGGAGTTCCACATACACCTGAAGTTGTAAACAGAGCATAGTAACATACGACACTGAAACTCAGAAGCTTGAATCCATCAGTACCAAAATTATCATCACATTGTCATGATATTATAGAGGAAAATATCTTAAGATGTGACTTTATATGCATACTCAGTGGTGTCTCCAAGTCATTTCTCTCCACCCAGTTTTGCAGCATGAAAAAAATCAATTGTACATTTTCCAACTCAAACATTGAGAAAAGTATGAAGATTTCTCACACATGTCCATTTCAAACTATAGACACATGCACAAGTACAAAATGGCTCCTGCATGGCTCCTGCACAATCAGCACACTTGTCCACTTCATCCATCCACAGAAACACGTGATGTGTGCCTACCTCCAGGCTCCAATTAACCCAACTCCACACACCAAAACCCACAACCACACCCACATACACATGATACAAGCAATGCATTGTGCATGCACACACGTGTGCCTGTGCACACATGCACATGCATGCATGCACAAATATACACATCCAACAAAATTCTGGAGAAAAAGGCATGTACTCACACCTCTAAAGTAAAAATTTGGATGATCAGTAGGAAGGTCATATGGTACCTTGTGTTTAATAAATGATCTCAAAAGTCAGCAGATTGTTTGATAAAATACAAGTAAACTAGCCATTAACACTAGTTTGGTACCAAAACAGGACACTAAAGTATCCTTTTTTGACAATTTTCCAAAAAATCACACACCTTCTACAAAGACAATTTGAAAAAATCCTTTGATACACATATTAACTATAAATCAAAGGTTAATGAAAAATTAGAACATAGAGTAAATCATGTTTTGTGCTCATGTTAATAGCCTCTCAAGATGCTATGGTAGTGATCAAGATGAAAATTCCTAATCAAATGTACTTTTATCAAAAGAAAAAAAATCCATTATATGAAAGAAAAAATTACACACATCCCTTCAAACATAGGGCACATAGTATGAACCTCAAACACACCTAGAAAAATCATATCAAATCAAATAAAATCAATTATTTTGACTTTTTACACAAAAAACAGCAACTAGTTTTAAACATGGTTCAAACAAACTTATGGGAATTTGTAGAGGTGTACAAATATGCCAAAAATCAAAGAAGGTATGAAGACAACAATGAAGTTATACACATGTAAAATCAACTACTATGACTCTAGTCACCAAAACAAAACCAAAAAAAAAAAAAAAAAAAAAAAACACACACACACACACACACCTTACATATATGACTCAAAAGAATTTATGGACATCATCCAAAGTGTACACATTCAAGTTATCAAGTAGAAAATGTGGTGACATAACAAACCAATGCTTACACATACAAGGCTAAATAATTTATGGACATCCATCAAAATTTTCACATCTTTGGACACAACCAAGAATCTTCTATTGTGTGGGCATCAACCAAATTCTATAGATACAATCATGAATAGTTTTTGGGCATATAACAAAGAATGTACATTTATGGAAGAGATCTAATTTCTTCACATGAGCCAAGACAATCACACATCAAACAAGGTCTACACATAAGGGAACTACCAATATGTTAAAATCAGCCAAGTTTTTCATATCTATGTACACCAAACAAAGTAGATATATGTGTAGACACCAACCAATATATCCACATATAAACATTAACATCCAATTGAAATAATGACATTATAAAATTTAGCTTGATATCCACGAGAATTAACTAGTTTCTACCAACAAACAAGAGTCATGTACACATGGAATCAAAAGAAAATATAGTTTTAACATATTTAGTAAAAATAGTTTTTCGTAGTTGTTATATGCATAAACACACAATCCCTTGCACACATCCACACGTACTCAAAAAAGCACTCGAATTTCTTTGACATAATCTTAGATATCATAAAATGATAAGGATAATTTGAAAAAAAATCATCATCTCCATCATGGATGCCATCTTCTTTTTGTCATATCAAATATGTATGCCAATTGGTTTCATTCTTATCACAATCACCATTGTCGATCACGTATTATTTGACGAGATTAAGAACAAAACATGGCATGAAAACATATTTTGGAATGTTTAATACTTACAATAGTATTTAAATATTTATTATTTTTCATCATAATTCATTTTTCTACCTTTGGAACTATTTTCTTTTCATGAACATGGAAATATGTGCTTTCATAACTCAGCATGAAAGTCATCACCAAATGCAATGGCTACTAGTTCAAAGCGGAGGCCTTATAACTTTGAATAAAAATGTGTATTCATTTTGCATGAAGGTTTTCCATTGGTAACTTGACAATTCTCTGCAATCTCATGTACAAAAAAGTTATAGTCAGCCATTCTTAAAAAGTTGTGATAAATGGCAATAATCTAGAGAAGACAAGTTTTGAGTCCATGTTTATCACTTTTGGAAGTGTTTACCTTTCTCCATAGATCCCCATACACTTGCTTTATATTAACAAAATACATCAATAGCTTGAAATTTCCCCATACATGAAGGGATGAAAGATGTGCATCAAGAACAGTAATATTTATGTCTACCCTTAAAGCTTCGAAAACAATAAGTCTCTCTACAATTATGTACACTACTCATGAGACTCCAGAGATGGTTCTATGGCAATAGGTTGTGATTCATCCTCAATGTTTGAAATCGCACCATTGCCTTAGAATCAATCACGAAGATGGGTAGTTATTGCATGAGCTCATCTTTGCATGGAGAAGAGAGGTGCAAATGATTCAATATGGCAATATCTCAATGCCCCCGTCCGAAAAAAATCAAGATGGAGCAGCAACAACAAAATCGAGGAAATCCCAAGATTGAACAAAGAAGTGGACTTCCATCCCAAGTTACACAAAAATGGCCATAGTAATTGGACTTGGTTAAGATGGGAGCTGAAGTTCCAAAGCCTTTGGCACATGTTAGTTGAGAGAAACAAAGTGGCTCTTCTTTGGTAGATTTTGCATCATGGACTCTCGGCTAATGTCAAAGCACATAAGGTGTGCAAAGCCCGTCTAAGGTGTAAGAGATGCCTGAAGCCTAAGGAAGACATCGGACACCTTTTCTTTTCGTGCCCAAGTAGCGATACGGTCAGGAAGGCTGTCCATAGGGTAGTCACATTGGGTCATTCCATTGCTTGGCAATAAGCGTTTTTGCACAGTAGGTGGGTTGTTGGATGGCTTCTGTAATGGTATTAAGGGAAGCCCTATGGAAAATCTGAAAGGAAATATGTGCTACATTGCTAAAAGCTTTAGTGATTTGCCTATGATTATTAGTCTAAGACAATAGACCTCAAGCAAGACAATAGACCTCAAGCAAGACAATGGACCTCATTGACAAGCAAGATGTACAAGGGGACACTGTTGGAAATTAGGTAGGCCCATAACTAAATTCCACAGGTCCCACAGGTTTCCAGGATCTACAACATAGATTCTAGCTTCTTCCAAAATTGACAAACATGAACATACAACACTTAATCATACAATGATAAGACAAAGATAGAGAGAGATTAGACAACATATTCAAAGTGTTACGTAAGCCACTGCTTACTTACACCATCATATATACAAATGTCAATTTACAATGTTGGAGTCAAAATCTCAACCACTCTATGTGAACAGAAATAGATGGAAGAGTGTATGTATAGAATTTATAGGAATATTCAGATGTAGGGACAGAAATCTGAATATGTATGAGATGTATGACCTGATAGGTTATAGAAGAGTGTATATGAGTGACAGAAAGAGGAAAGATCAGTTTGAAACTGATATTCAGCAAACCCTAATCTGAATTTAGGCTATAGAAGACCCTAAATCAGAAGTGTGTGTGAAAGATCACATACTTACAGAATTAGCATAGAATGCTAATGTGTTGCTGACAAAAATCCTCATACTCGTGTGGAAACACCTTCTCTAACATCTCATCTGATTTATGTAGCATGCATGTACTAATTCTCCTTTATAGATGCCACTACCTCCATGTACGTCGAATAGGACTCCTCCAGATATGGATGCCACCACCTCCATAAGCTCCAAGTAGTACCTGTGTGCATAAAGAGAATATGTACATGAATAGTTAACATAAGATGCAATCTTATGTTAAGCTCCATCCAATGTCTTTGAAGTACTCCATAATCTTCATGTACAAGACAATCTTCAAATACATCATGTAGATAGATGATCCAAACCTCCAAGCTGCTGATAGGTAAGTCTTCTCCATAAGTAAGAGTGAGAGAACACTCTTCTCCAAGAAGAACTTCATGGATTCTCCTCAACATAGCCCCATAGCTTCACAAAGTGCACCCTGGTTGCCCCATGAGTGCTAGAGCACCATCTCCTCAAGCTCCACCACAAGCTAGCATTGGAATTGCTTGGGATGTCTTCAAAGTGACCAAGAGGCTTCTTATATAGGCCACCAAGTGTTCTAGCGAAAAAATCTGCTTTTCATAGATCAAAATAAAGCTTATCGCTTTTTAAAACACAATCGCAAATTTTACTAGCTTTTGCTTTATTTTGAAATTATCACAGAAGATAGGTTTTGACTTGTTTTTTCAACTATCTGACCATCTAATGAATGATCTGAAAACATTTTTATGACCTCCAAGCTGAGAGCTATCAAATGAGGTAAAAACCCTAAATCAGCAGAAAATTAGGGTTAGGGTTTTCTCCCAAATCTGATCTCTGATGATTGCATGTCATATACCATTAGAAAGCTCTCATCAAGTTCTACAAGATAGGCTCATAAAAATTTTACCCAATTTTTGTGCCAAAAATGACTAAGTACCAAAATTAGGGTTTCTGTCCTAATAGGATTTTTGAGTGATGTGACATTGATTTCCAACAATCCCCCCTGCAATGTCATATTGGTACAAACTAAACTGGATATGCAACTTCATTCATCTGCAAACTGACATAAGCTTGAAGCTTGTCCTTCAGAATTGACCTTCAAACTTTATCTTCAAAAGTCTTCTTCAAAACTGAATTTGAACTTCTTCAAACTTCAAAAATCTGAATTTGCTGAATATGAACCATAATACCTGAGAAAATATGCAAACTATGTATCCAATAGTGTTAGCACACATCAAGCAATCACTGCTTGACAACACATGTAGCATGACTTGACTCTGAATTTGCTATCTCTTGTAATGAGTCTTCTCAAACCTATAAGTATACACTAGGATCCACATATTTGCACTTACCTTACAAAAGGTTTCTCAACGTCCTTAAACTATGATGTTATCTTGTCTTCCTCCTTGTTCTATCTGTAGGTCTTTCATACCTCTTTCTTTCAGAGTCTCGTATAATCATATATGTGCGCACCTCAAAAGTAATAGACCTCTCTGAAATATCAAGTTTCTCTGTAATAGAACTCTGGAACTTTCTCCTGAACAGGAACAGCTAACACAAACTTTCTCTAAAGCTAACACAAACTTTCTCTAAAGCTAACACAAACTTTCTCTAAACATTCTCCTTCTCCCTTCTTCTTTCACTGGAACATAAAGAGAAACTGACAAAGGAAATATAGGAATACCTGATATAGGAATACCTACAGGTATGATTCTGCATTCTTTCACATATGGCTGAAAATAAGTCTTCATGTTTCATCACCCCCCTAGATGATTTAATACTAGTATTCAGAATTCTTCAAAGTATATCAAACTTTATGAAATCTGGAACATCTTCCTTCTTTCAATAAATCTCATCTTCCATAACATTAATACTTGTATCTGAAACAAAATATTTGAACCCTTTTTATTCGCACTGTACACATGCCAATAGCTTTCCCTGTAATTCTTGAGCTTCCCAAAATCTAGAATAAGGTTAGCTGATCCTATAAAACCTATGTTGAAAGCACTTTAGGATTCATAATCTTCTGCAACATAACAAGTATCTTCTTCTATTTTTTTGCAACACTAATCTGATAGAATCTGAATATTTGACTTACTTCTTCCAATGTTAAGAACTTTACAAACAAAGGATAGATATCTGACTCAAAAATACTCAAGATCTTCAAAATCATACAAGATCATTCAAGATCATACAAGATCATAGGTCTCCCAAACAAAATACATGTGTAGAATCTACTCTCATCAAACCTTCATGACTGAATGTTTGATTTGCTATTGAATATCTCTAAGCGTCCATGCTTCTTACATAAAGTTGTAAAACTTTTCTTCAACTAGATCCTTCTCAAGAATCTGCAACTTCTACTTGAAACATAAGTGGATAAACTCTCGCCTTGAGAACTCCAAAAGCTGCAAGTTGATACTTCATATCTTCATATTCTTCCCGGGTGAAATGTGATAGTATGTGCTTGACTTTCTTTTGGCTAACTCCACTTTTCAATCAAGTGACAGCATCTGATGGAACACCTTTTTGAATACAAGCATGTATCCAAAAGTCAAGACAAACATAGAAAGTAGATTCTCCATGTGACTGGTACATAAAAAAATCTGAATTTTTCTGAATTTTCTGAAAATACTGAATTTTCTGAATTTCATCCTAAAAACAAACTCTGAATTTTCTGAGTGTACTGCATATACTGAATATGAGGTAACTTTTCCAAACATAAAACATCACTACATACCAAGTAGCTCTGATTTGATACTCCAAGAATTCTTTGAGGGAAATATAAGCTGCCTGCTCAAAATCTTCAACTTATACATGACTCATACACGTATGAGTCAAAATATATAAACTGTCTTAGATATTTGTTGCTTTACTTTCTCTCAATGCAATTTTTTTTGTCAAACCTACTAAAACATGACCAAGTGTAATGCAAAACAAGAAACCAAAACAAGAAGAAGCTGCTTCTTCTTTAAACTTCTTCTTCACAAGATGTTCTCGTAGACTTGTCTTTGAATGTAGAGGATAAAAGTAGGAAAAGTATATGGAAAATATAAGAGAAAAGAAAGAAGTCTTATTTTCCCTTTAGAATTGTTGGACCTTCTTCTTCTGCATCTTTCTTCCACCTGATGATGTCAACATCTTCAAACTTCTCTTCCATACCTTTTGTTCTCTTCATCTTGAAGTAGCAAGCACTCTTAACTTCTTCAAATGAATTTTTCTCTTCCTCTAGTACTAAGAGTAAGAGACAAAACAAACATGATATATAAATGGAAGTGAACATAGAAGATAAAACATGCTTCTACCATCTCAGATCCATCTCCTCTCAGCATATGAGGAATCAAAACTTTGCTCCTTCTACCATCTCAGATCCATCTCCTCTCAGCATATGAGGAATCAAAAACTTTGCTTCAAATTTGACTTATATAACTGAATTCACCAACCTTTTCTTTGAGTTGGCTGAATGCTGAATTACCTTTCTAGGTACAAAATCTGATCAAAAAACTTCCAACTTTGTATTGGCTAAAAACAAAACCGATCTAATCTCCAAATTTGTCTTCTTAGATGAGCTTTCTTGCCATGAAATAGATCTTTTATCAAAACTGTCAAGAACAACCTCTAGATACCTGATTTGATGTAGTTAGTGCTTTTACTTTCAACATAATGGAAGTGTTTAAAAGCACTTCTTGAATCCTTCAAATCTCTTCATAACTGCTCTTCTAAGATATGACCTGCAAATGACAGTCTGATAGTAGAAACTAATACCTGTGATTTGATGTTGATCTGGTTCCTTCATCTTCTCCAAACCATTGTTTTTCTTTGAATTCGAAGTAGCCTTCTCTTCATCAAGTCTTGGTCTTCATACAATACTTTGTAAAGTATCTTTACTCTTCCAAAGGTATTTGGCTGATAACAGATCATCAACTTCATACTCCACACTGATAAATAAAGATGTGACTGAATTGTCGAATTCTCAAATCTCTACTCATCTAGATTAAGTATGTCTGTCATATGTCAAATATCCGAAGATGCTCTGAAACTATATGTTGGTAGTCAAGAAGCTCTCATACCAAATGTTGGAAACTAAGTAGGCCCATAACTAAATTCCATAGGTCCCACAGGTTTCAAAGATCTACAACATAGATTCCAACTTCTTCCAAAATTGACAAACATGAACATACAACACTTAATCATACAATGATGAGACAAAGATAGAGAGAGATTAGACAACATATTCAAAGTGCTACGTAAGCCATTGCCTACTCAGACCATAATATATACAAATGTCAATTTACAATGTGGGAGTCAAAATCTCAACCACTCTATGTGAACAGAAATAGATGGAAAAGTGTATATACAGAATTTACAAAAATATTTAGATGTAGGGACAGAAGTCTGAATATGTATGAGATGCATGACCTGATAGGTTATAGAAGAGTGTATATGAGTAACACAAAGAAGAAAGATCAGTTTGAAACTGATATTCAGCAAACCCTAATCTGAATTTAGGCTATAGAAGACAATAAATCAGATGTGTGTGTGAAAGATCACATACTTACAGAATAAGCATAGAATGCTAACATGTTGCTGACAGAAATCCTCATACTCATGTGGAAACACCTTCTCTAACATCTCATCTAATGCATGTAGCATGCATGTACTGATTCTCTTTTATGGATGCCACTGCCTCCATGTATGCTGAATAGGACTCCTCCATATATGGATGCCACCGCCTCCATAAGATCCAAGTAGTACTTGTGTGCATAAAGAGAATATGTACCTCAATAGTTAACATAAGATGCAATCTTATGTTAAGCTCCATCCAATGTCTTTGAAGTACTCCATAATCTTCATGTAGAAGACAATCTTCAAATACATCATATAGATGGATGATCCAAACCACCAAGTTGTTGATAGGTAAGTCTTCTCCATAAGTAAGAGTGTGAGAATACTCTTCTCCAAGAAGAACTTCATGGCTGCTCCTCAACATAGCTCCATAGCTTCTCAAAGTGCACCATGGCTGCCCCATGAGTGCTAGAGAACCACCTCCTCAAGCTCCACCACAAGCTTGGAATTGGTTGGGATGTCTTCAAAAGTGACCAAGGTGGTACGGAACGTTTGGTACGGCACGTACGGTATGCGTACGGAACGTGGTGATGTACCAAACGCGGGGATATGGAACGTTAAGGAACGTTACCAATAAATATATGTATATATATATATATATATATATATATATATATATATATGTACATATATATATATATATATATATATATATATATATATATATATATATATATATATATATATATATATATATATATGTACATATATATATGTACATATATATATGTACATATATATATATATATATGTACATATATATATCTACATATATATATATATATACATATATATATCTACATATATATATCTACATATATATATATATATATATATATATATATATATATATATGTACATATATATATATGTACATATATATATATAGATATATATATATATGTACATATATATATATGTACATATATATATATGTATATATATACATATATATATATATATATATATATATATATATATATATATATATATATATATATGTATATACATATATATATATATAGATATATATATATAGATATATATATATGTACATATATATATGTACATATATATATATGTATATATATACATATATATATATATATATATATATATATATATATATATATATATATATATATATATATATATATGTATATATATATATATATATATGTATGTGTATTGTTAACATATATATGCATGTGCAATTATCCATACATGCATGTGCAATTATCCATACATGCATGTGCATTGTGTCATACATGCATGTGTGTGCAATGTGTGTCAGTAATCATATATGCAATGTGTGCATGTGTGTCATTTAATAACATTGCAATCTAACATATTATATATATATATATATATATATATATATATATATATATATATATATATATATATATATATATATATATATATATATATATATATATATAGATGTTATTGTGGTTCATATTATTTATATTGCATATGCAATGTGTGTTATGTATGTATGTGTGTGGCATGTAGCAGATATGATGGGAATTGAGAATACATGCATGTGTGTGTCATACTATACATATTTATATTATGTGTATTTATGCATGTGTGTGTTTCATATTATATTTATGTATTATATATATGTATAATATGTATGTATGTATATCATAAATTCTGAATTATTCGATAAGAAGCAATTTTTTTCATAAGGCACGTGTTCCGAACGCTGATTGGAACGCACGTTCCGTACAGAACGTTCCGAACGTTCCAATCGCGTTTGGAACGCATTCCGATCCAACTATGAAAGTGACCAGGAGGATTCTTATATAGGCCACCAAGTGTTCTAGTGAAAAAAATCTGCTTTTCGTAGATCAAAATAAAGCTTATCGCTTTTTAAAACTGGATCGCAAATTTTTACTAGCTTTTGCTTTATTTTTAAATTATCACAGAAGATAGGTTTTGACTTGCTTTTTCCACTATCTCACCATCTGATGAATGATCTGAAAACATTTTTATGACCTCCACGCTGAGAGCTATCAAATGAGGTAAAAATCCTAAAGCAGCTGAAAATTAGCGTTAGGATTTTCTCCCGAATCTGATCTCTGATGACCGCATGTCATATACCATTACAAAGCTCTCATCAAGTTCTACAAGATAGGCTCATAAAAATTTTACACAATTTTTGTGCCAAAAATGACTAAGTACCAAAATTAGGGTTTTTGCCCTAATAGGATTTTGCACTGATGTGACATTGATTTCCAACAAACACAAAAACACTTAGATTAAAGATGATAAATAAACTTCTTAGCAAGATGGGTGTACAATACTTATTCTCAACACCAAATCCAAGGTTACTCTCCAAGCCCACACCTCCTCGAAGGGAGTCCCTTGTGTATAGGAGGAGATTGCCACAAACCTACTAGGGATGAGTGCAAAAGGTAAATGACTATATGCCTAGCAAAGTAGAGTCAGCAACCGTCTCTATGCTATTCTTGATCTCCCTCCTTTTTTTACATGAATTGGACATCCACTTATATAGCATGGAGACGCTAGATATTTTGGAAAGGGTGTGTGGATATTTGAATTGGAGTAGAGTGGGAGTAGTGGTGGTTAGGTATGCAAGGCCCAGGTACTTTCTACTCTCAGTCCAAAGAGTCAGACTCACTTCCTAGTGCAAGAAGACTTAAGGAGTGGCCTATGTGGGATGGACCGTGGGTGGCCCAAGTGCCTAGAGAAGTACTCGCCCAAGGCATGGAGATAGAGTCTCGTCCAAAGCCATGTATGGGTGGCATGGTAGTCGCCCACCATAAGATGTCGGTCATCAAAGGGCATGTTAGTCAGCAAGCAAGCATACAACTATCTCACCCAATACATGTTGGTCGCCCAAGGACTTGTAGAGTTTCCCAAGAGAGGTCTCCTAAGTTATATTATACTCGCCCAAGGGATGGTGGGAGTCCTCCATGGTGATGGCTCTGTGAAGATTAGTAGCCCAAGGTGGTTGCCAAACTTATACAAGGTGGTTGCCAAACTTGCCAAGGTGGTTGCCAAACTTGCCAAGGTGGTTGTCAAACTCGCCTTGCCTAAGGTACCCAATGTGGTTACTAAACTCGCCCAAGGTGGTTGCCAAACTTGCCCAAGGTGCATAACATGGTTACTAAACTTGCCCAAAGTGGTTGCCCAACTTGCCCAAGATGGTTGCCGAACTCGCACAATACCAAGTATAATCCCCAACAGTGGATCACCTTGGATGCCACCATAATCGGCTAGGGAATGCACTCACCGAGGATGGGAAGGTGTCACCCAAGAGGAAGAAGTATCAATGAGGAGTCCCCCTTGTGGTTGATAAGACATAAGGTTGTCCATATGAATGCTAAGGTAGTCTCCCTTGTTGTCTATGAAGTCACCCATGGTACGTGATACAATAAGTAAAGGTTGCCCATGAGGCCTATGGTCGCCCAAGCCTATGTCGCCGAGAACCTTGATGGGTCACCCAATGATGTGGAACCTTCAAAAGTAGGCAATTATCAAAAATTCGTCGATCGTATGAATTTGGTTCAAAATAGGGTACTTGAGAAATTGGGCAACTTGGGAAATTGAGCAACTTGAAAAATGGGCAAAAAATGGGCAACTGGGAAAAATAGGCAACTTGGAAAATCGGGCAACTTGAAAAAATGGTCAACTCGGAAAAGTAGGCCGGAATCATCTCATCTTGCTTGGCAGGCAAATACTTTTGTATGGGGTCAAACAGGGCAAAGGCACGGTAGTGGTACTAAGAGTTGGCAGTACATATATTGTCAGATAGTACCATTACTTGCGTGATTTGCCATGTGTCTAGGTTGGGACATCATGGCATTGGAGGATACCAGAAAGTAACACAAAGTTATTAGAGAGAATAGCCAGCTTTTCAGAGGTAGAGTAATCCTAGGCAGAGAGGAGCAGGCAGAGAATCCATGCACAAATCCTTGGATCAGTAGCAGGATACACCCAAAAAAAAAGCCACATGATTCTTGAGATTTTAATGCCTTTGATGATGTGTAGACTGCACATAATAATTCTACACGCTCCCCGATAGCGTATAAATCTTCTCCCAGAGTTGCTGCAGCCCACCTTGTTCCTTTCAAAGACCTGACTGATACTGCGAGTCAAATGCATAAAGCTGACATACTCGAACTGCCTCTCTAGCACCAATAGTTCCAAGATGATTCATAACAATATTTCATCATACATGAGAATGGAACAAGACTTACAAGCTGCATCTGCTGAAAGTCATTAAATATTCTTAACTCTGTATGTCTATTGAAGCTTGATCTACAGATCACGTCATTACTGCATCTCCTATATTGCTCGATAGCAGTGGCAAGTGCCTAGCTTTCTAAGGTTGTTTCCAGTGTCCAGCACTTTGTATCTTTGTGCAATACCTCTATTCAGACTCTGCATTATGTAGATAACTTTTATCCAGCAGCTCTTTACTAATCCAGAAAGTTTTTATTCTATTAGCTCCAGAGAGCAGGTACATTCAGTTGATTAGAGTAATTTGCATACATTGGTATATTACGTAATATGCAGCAGAGCCATTTCTTACATTGTGCACAGTGCACACTGTATGTATGAGTGTATGTATGTAATTATGTGTGTAATTGTGTATGTAAGTTTCTATATCTGACATGCACTTGGAGTGGGATGGCAATTGTGCCTAACTATGGGACTAAAGAAGGAGAATTCCTTGACTACACACAGTGCATACACACACACATACACCATGCACACACACGTGACACACTAGTGACTACACATATAATGCATTAAAAATTAACATGGTGCACACACACACATAGATCACATGCCACACACTGTACACACACGTCACACAAACATGATTACAATACGTTTCAAAATTCACATGCATAATGATTTGACCTTATTTTCTCCTTTTATTGATTGTTTTGCAGGATTTGAGCACTCATCATGCTGAAATCATCTCATCCTTATTGGCAAGCACATACTTTTGTATGGGGTCAAACAGGGAAAAGACAGGGTAGTGGCACTAAGATTTGGTAGTGCATATATTGTCTGACCATCTTTAATAGTACCATTACTCGCGTGATTTGCCATGTGTCTAGGTTGGGGAGGTCATGGCATTGGAGGATGTCAGAAAGTACCAACGGATGTTGCAGACAAAGTTATTAGAGAGGATGGCCAGCTTCTCAGAGATAGAGTAATCCCAGGCAGAGAGGAGCAGGGAGAGAATCTATGCACAAACCCTTGGATCAGTAGCAGGATACACTCAAAAAAAAAGCCACATAATTCTTAAGATTTTAATGCCTTTGATGCTGTGTATACTGCACATAATAATTCCACACGCATTCGTAACTTTGTATGTCAGATGTCCATTGAATCTTGATCTACAGATTAGGTCATTAATGCATCTCCTATATTGCTCGATAGCAGTGGCAAGTGCCTAGCTTTCTAAGGTTGTTTCCACTGTCGAGCACTTTGTATCTTTGTGCAACACCTCTGTTTGGAGTCTATACTATGTAGATAGCTTTTACCCAGCAGCTCTTTACTAATCCAGCAAGTTCATATTCTATTAGCTCTAGAGTGCAGGTACATACAGTTTATTTGAGTAATTTGTATACATCAGTATATTATGTAATATGCAACAGAGCCATTTCTTACATTGATCACAGTGCACACTGTATGTATGAGTGTATGTATGTAATTATGTGTGTATGTGCATGTAAGTTTCTATGCATGCAGACATCTGACGTGCGATTGCAGTGGGATGGCAATTGTGCCTAACTATGGGACTAAAGAGGGAGAATTCCTTGACTACAGAGTGCACACACATACACACATACATCATGCACACACACAGGGACACAATAGTGACTATACATATAATGCATTAAAAATTAACATAGTGCACACACATACATGCACATGCCACACACATGATTTCATAGTTTTCAAAATTCAGATGCATAATAATTCGTGCTTATATTCTCTTTTTATTGATTGTGTTGCAGGATTTGAGTATGATGCCGAAATCATCTCATGCTTATTGGCAGGCACATACTTTTGTATGGGGTCAAACAGGGCAAAGTCAGGGTAGAGTCACTAAGAGTTGGAAGTGCATATAGATAAGACCATCTTTAATAGTACCATTACTCGCATAATTTGCCATGTGTCTAGGTTGGGAGGTTGTGGCATTGGAGGATGCCAAAAAGTACCCAGGGATGTTGCAGAAAAACTTATAAGAGAGAATGGCCAGCTTTTCTGCGGTAGCACAATCCCAAGTAGAGAATGAACCAAGCAAACTCTTATTATTTTGTACGAGGTGTCACAAAGGATGTAGGAGAAGGTGATTGAGAGGATGATGGTTGAGAGCCAACAAAGGCGACATTCTCAAGGTGACATATTTTGATAGTCGTTTCACCCAAAGAACAATTGTGATAGCATGAAGAGTGAAGATATGTGCTCAAGAGAGTTAGGAGCAAAATCTTTCTTGACATTCAAAGAGAGAGAGAGAGAGAGAGAGCATCAAGAGCTTGTGGAAAGGACAAAGTCACATATGGAAGATGTAGTACAGAGTTCGCAAATTTTAATATCTATGAAGGCAATGTTGCTCACTTAATCTAAAGAACAAAGAAACCTTTAAAATTCTTTAGTATATGTTTCAAACATGCATCAAGTAAATCCATTCGAGAGTGGAGGCACATGAAGCTCAAAGTGAGCATAGCTAGAGTGTCTGATTTTGAGATCCTTAACACTAGTGTTCTACTTGGACACTTTAGTGTCCTGAAAAGGACACAATATGAATATTCTAGATTACTAGAAGGAACCATTTATAAATATAACTATGGAACATGTTAGCATAAGGGTTGAATATTTCTAAAAAAATATAGTTTTCATTAGAGGATAAAAACGTAAGATTTATTCACTAATTTTATGATGCTAATTTCAATATTCATGCAAAAATTGCAGTGATGTCAATTAGTATTGATTTTTTATTAAAATCATGATCTCTCAATTTTCATTGTTTTAAATTCCATGAAATCTCTTATTTTATATATGTAAACACTTTTCTATCCATAATCAAAGATTTGTAATGATTTTAACTAGGTTTATGGCATACAATTTATTGTGTTGTGTCGTACCAGTGTTATCATCAATGAATTACTTTGCAAAGTCACGGTATAAATATGATCCATTTTTTATTATCAAAATACTATTTGATAATCTTAAAGCTAAAACTATTTTTTTGACAACCTTAGGAGTCGAATTTCTATGTTCTTTCTTCAAGTTAAACAATACTATTGTTTTTCTATGCTAAGAAAATGTCAATGGATGAGCAAATATTGCATATGCTACATGAGTAAAGTTAATAATCTAGTTTTCTTTATATAAACTAGTCTATACTGTTTATAGAGTTATTTTGATTGATATTATATTCCTTATATCATTGAGTAAAGTTATTTTTTTAGGATGAAATCTTATTCTGGACAAAGTGCAAAATGGCTATTCAATGAAATATTGAGATTGTTACTGGTATGTGAGATAGGTGCAAAAATTATTGGTTCAAAAACATGTCGCATACTTGTATGATACTATATGATGGTTTTTGAAATAAAGAACCAGCATCTTTAGTGTTTTTATGCATCAATAGTGTTTTTATGCATCAATAGTGTTTTTATGCATCAATATCATATAAAAGGCTCCTATAGTGTATAACTATATAATGAGCACCGTATATTGTAATAAATTTCTTATTATAAAAATGATTTTTCTATTTTGCAAGACTTGTCTTAGATGATTATATGACTTTAAATTAACATCAGAGATTAAATTAACATTAGAAATTTCTCCCAATACGAGAAATTTTTTTTCTATGGAACTATTTCGTTCTTCTCATATGTAAACCTACAGAAAAACAATTTTTTAACCATATTCAATCATTTCTATATTTTGAGTTATCAAAGAAGGTTTTTTTTTTTTAATAGAACGTCCAGGTATAAGTCTTTATGGAGCTTGAAGGTTTTTCCAAAATTTTATTTGATTATTATGCGTGATTTTTTTTTTTTTTGTTAGAAATAAGGACAGTGTAGTGTCCTATTTTGGTACAACACTAGTGTTAAATAGATACCTACAAAAGTTCGACATTTAGTAGTGAAGGATACAATGGCATGAGCTAGAAAAGCTTATTTGGTCTTACCTTTAAGGTGACACATAGATCGGGACTCGAATCATTTATATCGTAAAGTTTTAGAAAATCAAAAAAAATAAACTTGAAATTTTATTCACGCGGAGTGATCTTTTTTTGGGGTACTAAGTCCTAAGCTTTTTGGTGAGACATGGGTGATCATAGTGTGAAAACATTGTGATATTCTGCTGAAAATAAAATCCTTCTAACGTTCTCTATCTAAATCTCTAGAACAAATTTTATTACGATTTCTTTAATTATACATACTTTGGGCAGCCCTAGGATATGTGCAGTTTTTGATGCTTGTGTCTTGACCATTTTATTCAAATACTATATAGAGGTTCATATCTTGATTTATGATGTTGTATATATTATTATATGTGATATATATGTTTGAAATATATACATTGTGTCTTATAGAAATAAGACTCTCTTTGAAGGGATAAAAATCCTCGACTTTCATTTTTGCCCTTAAGGATCCAAATGATTTAAACGATCAAATCTCTATTAAAATCTCTATTAAAATCTCTTGATCATACTGTGTGGGCAATCCCATGCAATCCCTCACTTTAAAGGACATCCATGGGATTTTGCAACCACCAATTTGAGCCTCTCAACTTTTGATACGTAACTATCCACCTTATGGCATACATACCCAATTTTTTGTATTTATCCCTCATGCCCTTGGTACTCACCTTAAACAACTCTGCTAGTGTTTCAGATCAAATAGTTTCTTTATTATCCAATTTCATAGTGAACTCATCATGATGTAGCTCTTTGATTTCATAAGTTGTATTGGCCTGTATTGGCCATTTTGGGATATGTTCATATACTATCAAATTTCTTTTCATTCCACACATGTAGTAAAGTGAATATATTCAACAGATTTTCAGCTTTATACATGATGACGTATTAGCTCACAAGTGCATGGTGCAAAGGATTATCAGAAGCAATTCTCATCTTATTTTGAGGAGGCATGCACCTTGAAGTAAAAGCACTAAAGGTCCCTTGCAGATGGTATGAATAACAGTTTATGTCCAGGTCTATGTCTACAAATATCATGCTTCCCCTCAGATGTCACTCAGCTCATGAGCAGCAAGAAAACAATTAAAGTCCTCTCATAATCGCCTGCATATTGCTGATGATAGGTCAAGGGAAAAAATTACAGTCTGATGAGGATGAAACTCATTATACCTGGCAAACAGTTAGAAAGTCAATTGATAGAAATAGGTCTTATGCAGTGGAAGCACCGGAAGAGATATAACGGCCACTCACCTTTAGAAACATGAGGTCCACATACACACAATTCCCTGCAAGCAAAGGTGGTTTTGCTTCATTTCTTGTATGTTTGCGAACAAAGTCTATAACCTGCAATGTTATAAGAGGACTTATTAAAATTGCTTTCTTTTTTGACATTAAGAGATTATATGTGACAAACAAAGATGAAGGAATTAAACATCATGTGATCTAGATCTGCGCAAACTCATGAAGGTCTGAAATCTATCTGATTTCCAGAAAATCTACTAGCATAACACGAACCTCACATACAACATAAAATTGAAGGTGTATTCAAAAATGTTGAAGCAAAGGTAAGACAAGAAAAAGAAAACAAAGTTCATCAGAGACTGAAATTGAAACATAGACATAGCGTCAAAATGAATGCCAAATCCAAACCCAAACCCAACTAGTCTGAAAATCAGATCTCAGCTGTTTTGTAAAATTGAAAATCTTTCAATCAAACCTAACAATGAGGATATTTTTTTTTTGTGTGTGTGTGTGTGTGTGTGTGTGTGTGTGTGTGTGTGTGTGCGCGCGCGCGCATGAGAGAGAGAGAGAGAGAGAGAGAGAGAGAGAGAGAGAGAGGTGTGTGTGTGAGTGCACATGTGTCCTGCGCGCGCACGCATGGATGGGTGTGAAACAGAGAGAGAAAAGGAGAAAGAAAAAGAGGGAGAACACCATTGATATATTTAGGTAGTGATGTGTGTGAACACTCTAGGACCGTCGGGGCACTTTTTTCCCCTCTTTAGGAGGTTCCCTCCCCCCCCCCCCGGCGGTTTGTATATACGCCTATTGCCCTAATGGGCTACTTATCTTTGTACATTCTCTAGTAATACATTCAGTATTGTGTTTTGTGCTCCAAGCTTTTTCTTCTTCCTTGTGCTGTTCGCATGCTTCCGCAGACGTCTAACTCCAACAATTGGTATCAGAGAAGGTCGCCGCTTCATCTAGGGCGTCGTCTACACCTCTCCAGTTGCAGTCTCAGATTCGCACGAAATTTGGTGAGCATACTCGAGGTGTTTCAGAGATCAAAACAACTTCGCTTTGTGGTGCCGAAATCGCGATCTGAGCTCGTTTTAGCCTCCGAACGCACTATCGCAACGCTTGTGCAAGCTATTTCCTCTTTTTGTGCCAAAGGTATATACCTGTTTCGGTTCGCCAGTATAGGCGTCCCGAAGTCTGCTACAGGTTTAGCAAAACTCGTTTGGGCAGTTTTGTTCGACTTTTTAAGATACAGTCAATTTTCTGCATCAAGGTATTTTAGTCACCCGCCATGGCTGAAAGCAGTGATGTATTTCGTATGTTGGTTGTTGAGGATAAGTTGGATGATACCAACTACCTGTTGTGGGCTTATATAATGCGACATGTATTGGTTGCAAAAGGACTGTGGAACATTGTGCAGGATGTTGAAAAACGTCCTATCACACCTGCAACTGTTACAATTGTAGGTACTGAAAACTGAAGCTCATGCAGAAGGTGTCTAAGATGATGATATCCTGCATATTCGTGTTCGTGTCACCTACAGCGGAGCAGATTCGTTGGGATGGTAGAAATGCTCAGGCACATGCAAGCTTCGTCTGTCAAACGTGCCATTATTCCTCCCATTCGCTCTTGCAGAATAGCTAAGGATGCTTGGTATACACTGACCACATTGTACCAAGCTAGGAATGATGCTCATGTTGCTTACCTCCGAAAACAGTTGGAGAGTGAGCACATGAATGAAGGTGATTCTATGGACAGTTTCCTAACAAAGATCAAAGACTTGAAGGAACAGTTGATTTCTACTGATGAGGTTATACCAGATAGCTCACTTGTGCATACCGTTCTGAATGGTCTTCCTAATTCATATCAGAGTTTTGCTTCTACTCTTCGGTTCATGATGAAAGGCAATCCAAGTGCCTTGTCATTTGAGGAGTTAGTCTCTGTTCTGTTGCAGGAAGATCGGTCCAGGCAGGACAGGTCCATTATGCGAGTTGTAGATCAAGCTTTCGTGGCTAGTCAGAAGGGCAAAGAAAAATGGAACTCTTCAACTAGCAAGCAAAAATCTGCAAATGGTGCACATTCGAAGAACCAAGATAAAGATGAGAAAAAATCAGAAAAGCAGAAATTGTTTTGCAAGTATTGTAAAGGGAATGATCATATCATAAAGAACTGTCCAAAACTAGCTCCTAAAGAGGCAAAGAAGAAAGACTGAGTCTTCATGATGCTCGAGATGCATTTGATGCTATTCTCTATGAGCAGGCTGTTGGATGCTTGATTTATTTATGCATTACTCGGCCAGATATTCAGTTTGCTGTCTCACAGATGAGCAGGTTTATGCATTGGCAGACGGTTAAGCGCATCTTTCGCTACTTGAGTGGTACCCGGCTACTTGGTTTGTTTTATCCCAAGGGGGGATCACTACCACCAAATTTGCAGGCTTTTTCTGACTCTGATTGGGCTGGTTGCTATGGCACTCGTGTGTCCACTAGTGGCTTTTGCTTCATGCTTGGTAGCTCGTGTATATCTTGGTTGAGCAAGAAGCTGCCTACTGTGGCCACTTCCAGTTGTGAGGCTGAGTATAAGGAAGCTTTCACAGCTACGATTGAGTGTGTGTGGCTCAGACTCCTTATGGCTGATTTGGGTGTTGGTCAGTCTTCTGCCACCACCATCTTCACTGACAGTCAGAGCGCATTGGCAGTTGCGAGGAACCCTATGTTCCATGCTCGCACTAAGCACATTGAGGTGCATTATCATTATGTCAGGGAGAGGTTCTATACTGGGGAGGTCAGCTTGGCATATTTGCCCACGCAGGAGAACATTGCAGACCTTTTCACGAAAGCTCTGCCTAGGGAGAAGTTTGAAGTTTTCTGCAAAGCTTTGGGCTTACTTCTGTGAAGTTAAATGCAAACCCAAGTCCAAGGGGCTGCCCATCGGCCCGAACCCACTTGAAACTTGAGATGCACGAAGGGACGTCCAAAGGGGCCTTTGCTCGAGAGTAACCCGAAAACGAAGGGACTCAAACTTAAAACGCGCGGAAGCATAACCAACTTTAGAAAACGGCCCGAAGGCCTATGCATGCGGAAGCTTAGAAATTCCCCAAAGAGTTGAGAACGGCCGCACGTAGACAAACGCATTCTCGCGGGGCACCGTCAAACGAAAACGCACACCCGAGTGCGAAGCGGACGTTTAGTCCTAAACCGAAACGGGAAGGCCAACGTACTCAAGTCAACCCCAAAGGGACCTCAACCCGAAGATAGGAGGCGGCCGTCCAAGACGAGCCAACCTCACGACTCAAAACCGTCAAGGGACCCAAGACCCGCCGAGATGGGGCAGGGGACGCTCCCGTTACCGGGCATCTACCCACGGCTCTAGAGACAACCGACGTTCTCCAAAACGGTGAGGAAGGGAAGGCTCGGCACACATGTCCATAGTGCTTCTTAGCCCGCACCTTGGAGGGCACTCCAATCCGGTCCGCAGTGCAGAGGATGTCACGGAACCCACTCCCCTTATAGTTGCACACAATTTGGCGCCGCACGGGGAACCACCCAAGCACCACTAAGGGCTGGATAGAAATACAGGGCCGTCACATATTCACCCCCTCTTCAAGAGACTTCTCGTCCTCAAGAAGTTCACCTACAGGTGCTTAATCCTGTTTAAGGTGTAGTTGCAGGGGTGACATTTCGTGAGATGGCTTTTATGACTCTGCATGATGTTCTTACTCTCAGCAGGATGGAGCAGTGTCCTTATAACCATGGGTTGTCGTGCAAAACATATCTAAGGGAAACTTACTTCTGCAAAGAGGTGCGAACCTAACCCGCCGGTTTGGCTCGAAGCAAAGGGACTACGAAGAAGAGTGACTTGCCCCACTCCGACAGCATCGGGACAAAGTCAAGCTCCACATGAGCCAAATTTTGCACTTAAAGGGGACCTCACAGTTTGGGTCTAAACGCGTTGCCTCTTTGTAGGCTGAATGCGTATTCGTCCAAGAACCTTCAAAAAGTTCTTATCGTCAAGACAGATGGCAATCCATCTAACTCAATTCGCTTATGAACGGTTCAACTTGCCCGTGTATCGCCGATGCGATAGATTTGGGCCTTAAGCGCTTGGAACTTTCCAAGACAACTCTTATCGTGGAGGGTGATCAATCCCCTAAAGTCACGTCATGATCCGGACGTCCATATGCCCCTTTATCGCCATGCGATAAGAATGGGCCTTTCCTTTCCAACAAGGCGAGAAGCTTGACGCATCAAGGCTTCCAGCCGATGTCCGAAGACATTGCCCTTTGTTGCCATGCAATAGGATGGGCCTTTCCAACCGATGATAAAACTTAGTGTCAAGCGCGACACTAAGCCGTTCTCAAAGAGAACAAGAATGCCAAACCCAAAAAACTGTGGTGGACGAGGCCTCTCTGCCACTCCACACACACATCCCATTGTTTCCATCCAAAACCCAAATCACCAAGGCACGGCGCCCATACACCAGCCAAGGCAAATCCCACCAAAAGAGAGGCCTATCGGCGGCCCTCAAGCTTGACATAGCAGAGGCACAGACATGCGGCGAACGCGCGACTTACAACATGCTGGTCGAGTTCTTGAAAATCACCATTTTTTATGGACATGGCTGTCTCGAACCGCTCCACACACCCGCCATATTTTCAGCCTCGCAAGACCAACTACCAAGAGGTTTCGGATCCCATTACATCCGCCTAACGCATGCCCATCATGCGCTCCTTGGCAATTCCCAGCTCATCCAACACGAGCCTATCGTCGGCCCTCAAGCTTTGCGTTCCAAAGGCACGATCGCACTACGCATAGCGTCTTACTCTTGTGTCGGCTGCAACCTTTTCCAAATGATAACTCGGGTCCCGAAGGCACACCTCGAGCTACCCTTGCACATAAGCCTCGGCCTCTAAAGGGACCCGCAAGCGGCTACCCAAAACGGCGCGAACAGGGAGGAACCCAATGTCCAAGCCCGCCAGCCAACACCCAACTTGCCCCGGCCTCTAAGGGATCCCGCGGGCTGCTCACAACGCCAGGCACGGACGAGGGGACCCTTGCCACGACTCGCCGGCCACACCCAAACACTTGTCTCGGTCTCAACGGAACCCGCGGACACCAACCGCTAAGGCACGAATGAGGGGGACCCTGTATTGTCACTGCCCATCTGCCAAAGCCCACGCACTTGCTCCGGTCCCGAAGATCCCGCGAGCGACTTGCCTGCCAAGTGAATCGAACGAGGGGGACCTTAATGTCACTGCCCGTCGACCACGCTTCTCTCTTGCTTTTCCTTTCTTACTCAACCGTGCGAGGGGGACCTCAACGTCACTGCCCACCAGAGAGTTGCCTTTACCTTTTCCCACTTTGCCTCGGTCTCAATGGAACCCGCAGGCGCGGACCGCACGAGGGGGACCTATACGTCACTGCCCGTCGGCCGCTCACACTTAACCTTAACCAAACTTGCTAGCCGTGCGAGGGGGACCTCAACGTCACTGCCTGCCGACATAGCTTTTCCTCTTCCCAAACTTGCCCCGGCCTCTAACGAGGACCCGCGGGCACGCTACCTCAAAATGGCACAATCGGGAGGAAACACCAAGTCCAACCCGACGGTCCATGCTCACAAACTTTTGCCTCGGCCTTGAAAGGACCCCGCAGGCGCTTACCCCAAAACCGCACGAACGGGGAGGACCCCAAGTCCAAGCCTGCCGGCCAACCAGCACACAAGCCCCGGCCTTAAGAGGACCCGCGGGCGCGATGCACCGAAAACGGCCAACAAATTGCCCCGGCCTTGTAAGGACCCGCAAGCATGGCCAAACCCCCAAACTGCCCGAATGGGAGAACCGTGTTCAACCCGACGGCCCACGCAACTAGCCCCGGCTTCATGGAGACCCGTAGGCGAAACCTCGAAACGGCCCGCACAGGAGGACCATGTCCAACCCGCCGGCCCGCACAACCATTTCCAACCGAAAACACACTCCTACACCCGGAGTGCACAAGCTAACCGGACGGTTCGGCTTCCATAGCCTCACCAAAGATCGCAGAACACCCAACATAAGGGTCAAGTCATTTCTAGCACAAAGTGGAATTGGGGTGGCGCACTTTCTTTCCCAAAAACTGTTATAACAAAAATGCCCGAAACTTCGCGGGCTCCGAGGCTACCCAAACGCCTCTCCAAATCCTGAGATTTTTAGCATGGTACATTCCTTTATCAAGATAGAATATGGGGGCAAAGCCACAAAGTGGAGCGATTACTTTTCCTCCCCCGAATTCCACTTCCAAAATCATCAAAAACTGTTGTACCGGCAGCCCACAAACATGAGAGGGGGCCTTTGCTTGCCCACACACCCCAAAACTGAAGATATCTTGCACACGAGCCGGCCCGAGCCCTCGCGAGGAGAGGTCGGCACCGCCTAGTGTCACTCCCGTGGAGATGTGCTACGCGCGGACGGTAGAAGCCCCACCCAGAGGTTCACGACTTACGGCGCGACGGCGACTTATCGCGTGCGCCTTCACACGGCAACCTTGCAAGTCTATGGAGGATTTACCTCCCTCCTCGAAGGGGGAAAACGGGGCCTTAGCCACACCGGTCCAGCCTAAGAGGGATACGATCGGGAGAGGGAGGCCCGAAGGCAGAGCCCACAAACACATAACTGGGCGAATAGAAGTGCCATTCACAAAGGATCCAAAAAACGGTGAGACGGCTGCCACTCCGCCCCACAACCCGTTGCCACCCGGGCCTTAAGAACCCATCCACTGCCAAGAACCCTGCCTTTGCCGACGGCCCGAAGCCGAACAGCTCACTTGAAGCACATATGTCACAAGAAAAATTTTCCATAAATTTGCCAAACGACCGACGTCCCACACGAGGCCCATCGCCGACGGCATGCACCGTTTTTCCCAAAACTGAAATTTCAGCCCTTTGCCGATGGCCCGTCCATGGCACCGCCGAAGGCTCACACGCACCCGATCCACAGAGCCGAAGCTCTGATACCAAATGTGAAGTTAAATGCAAACCCAAGTCCAAGGGGCTGCCCATCGGTCCGAACCCACTTGAAACTTGAGATGCACGAAGGGACGTCCAAAGGGGCCTTTGCCCGAGAGTAACCCGAAAACGAAGGGACTCCAACTTAAAACACGCAGAAGCATAACCAACTTTAGAAAACGGCCCGAAGGCCTACGCATGCGGAATCTAACTTAGAAATTCCCCAAAGAGTTGAGAACGGCTGCACGTAGACAAACGCGTTCTCGCGGGGCACCGTCAAACGAAAATGCACACCCGAGTGCGAACCGGACGTTTAATCCTAAACCGAAACGGGAAGGCCAACGTACTCAAGCCAACCCCAAAGGGACCTCAACCCGAAGATAGGAGGCGGCCTTCCAAGACGAGCCAACCTCACGGCTCAAAACCGTCAAGGGACCCAAGACCCGCCGAGATGGGGCGGGGGACGCTCCCATTACCGGGCATCTAGCCACGGCTCTAAAGACAACCGACGTTCTCCAAAACGGTGAGGAAGGGAAGGCTCGGCACACACGTCCATAGTGCTTATAGTGCTTCTTAGCCCGCATGTTGGAGGCCACTCCTGTCCGGTCCGCAGTGCAGAGGATGTCACGGAACCCACTCCCCTTATAGTTGCGCACAATTTGGCGCCGCATGGGGAACCACCCAAGCACCACTAGGGGCTGGATAGAAATACAGGGCCGTCACAACTTCCTTTTGTGGAGTGATTTCCACATAGCTTGGCACTTCCTTATACATGAGTGCAAGCCACTTGTTCACCACATCACTCCCAGGGGGGATTTGTTGATATATTTAGGTAGTGATGTGTGTGAACACTCTAGGACCGTCGGGGCACTTTTTTTCCCTCTTTAGGACATTTTTTTCCCCGCGCTTGTATATACGCCTATTGCCCTAATGGGCTACTTATCTTTGTACATTCTCTAGTAATACATTCAGTATTGTGTGTTGTGCTCCAAGCTTCTTCTTCTTCCTTGTGTTGTTCGCGTGCTTCCGTAGACGTCTAACTCCAACAAACACATGCATACATGCCCATGCATGTGTGCATAAAAGGTGTTCATTCAAGCAAGTATAAAACAAGAAAAGCCAGGAAAATGTAGAAGAAGAAGGCACAGCACATCTGTAGTCTCTTGTCACAATGATGACTAAACTACAGAATGGTAGTCAATTCTTCATTGAGGTATTGTTGTCCAACACTTGGGATGGTACATTGGGCTTTATTAGCACCATAACAACTCTCAGTTTAATGACAATAGGCATTTTATTTGATATATCCATGTACAAGGTAATAATGTGTATACAAACATATAAGTATCTATATAACCTATCTAACATCCATCATTCCCAATAATGTGCAAACTCATTCGAAGGTGAATCCTTCATCTAAACATTCAGTGTTTCTATCAATGTCAACCTTGATACATGCCAGGAATGTGATCACTAGCACCTTTCAATAAAACATTAGATATTCTCTTAGACAAATAGCAATATGAGTACCGAGTAGGAACATGCATCTTAATAGTGACACGGAAGGCTCCCACTAGGCAAGCAAGGCATGTAGATTCCTTGCATATGCCTTGTTGGGATAAGCCCAGCTTGTAAATCAAAAAGGATGCCTTATTATGAGGCTTGCATACGTTGGCTAAACCATAGGTCACGACTCAATATAACCTTTATGCTTTAGGTGGCTACATGGCTACTCCAACTTGTGGTAAGCTCATAGTTAAGTGAGCCCGTCAAGGTGGTTTGGAAGGTTTGATACGCATATTTAGCACGGTACCATATCAAACACCGGGGTTTGAAATGTTATGGAGCATTAAAATATATAACGTATATATTTTAATATAAAATATTAAAGTATAATATATATACCATAACACAAGGTAATGGGACTGCGCCTCTCATCTTCTTAGATGGAGGTCCCGTTGTTGATAGCCGTCTCTCGAATTCCTGAGCTCTGGACCACACTAGTGCTCTTTGAATAGGCACGTCATAAGCTAAGCACCTGTAAATGATTTTCGTCAGTGCACAACACCCATGAAGCACATTCTTATGTTTCTTATTCCAGCGCTGATGCGCTAGGTGGATTTGATCTATGATCCAGTGTGGTAAATTGATTGTGAGATCCTCTGTCTCTGCCAAGTACAAGCTGAACCAGATTCTTTTTGGTGGCATAGTGAATCGTTCTTGGGCGGGGAAGGCGAAGTGTTGCATGATCGTTCGTAGGTGGAGGGCGATGGTTGGTGTCATAGCTACCATGTCCTTTAGTTTATTGAGATCTTTGTGCTTCATTCTTCCGGGAATCATTGTTTCTTTCTCTGTGGGGATATGCATACCTTTCATATCTAGGGCCTCCCTTACTAAGTTGAGGGTAAGCTTGAATCTCTTTAGTTCATGACCAGGTGTTAATGAGGGAAGCACAAAGGTGCTATCGCCTCCCTTGGCTCTGCTAGGGGTGATGGTACTTATCAAATAGGAGCAACGCAAGAAGTCCGGCTTAGGTAGGGCTACCCGGAAGTAGCTATCCAAGCCTGTTTTTGGTCCATACAGATCGCATTACTTCTTCATTCTGGTACTTCTCGAATTCACGGGTGAAGAAATAGTATCTTCCCCATTTGCCATTAAACTCAATTTCTGCCTCCCAAAAGTAGGTGCCTTCTCCCAATGGTCTTGCGACATCACTGAACCAAGGTGCGTGTTTCCCCACTTGAGAAGTGTGTCCCTACGAAGGGTCCTGAATGGGAAGTACATGCACAGCTCTAAGTTCTTGAGGCCTCTCGGTGAGTTGTGGTTCGAGGAGGAGGGTCTCAATGTCCACTATCTGGGCGCTGGACCCGGCTTCGGAACTGGTACCTCCTGCTTCTGCCATGTTACTTCTTGTTTGCTGGTTCTGTGAGAATATAGAAGCATAAGTTAACATTGTAATGGACAAGATAGAACAATTTTTATCCCCGTTACAACATTAACGTGAGTTTAGTGGGTCAATGAGTGCTGGGTGATTGTGTGTGTAGTTAGTGAATGAATAATCCTATTAGCTAAATGGAAAGATGTAGTGTGAGAATGATGCAGTCAGTAAGTGGAAATGAATTTACAAATGGGAGTCAGGGGGTTTATTACAAGCTTTCGGCTGCCAAACACAGTGAACGAATTTTGGTTTTGATTTTGTGGAGACTTTGGAGGGCTTTATAAGAGTGTCTGCTCGAAAAAGAGGCTTTTTAGAGACCCATTTACAAGTGATTCTGCTCTTTCTCATGGGCGAATATGTGTTCGTGCGTGGTGAATAAGAGTGGGTATCAGCTATTCGAGTGAGTGAACCATGTTGTACATGGTGTGGTCTATGTGTAGCTATTTGAGCCCGCAAGCAAGCCTTAGGCACCCAAATTTGTCTGGATTGTGGGTCAGCCTTGATCGACTTCTTGGGTACCCAGATAGACTTCACTTTAGTGGAGGACTTTTTGAAAGACTTCTTATTAGTGTCCTGTGGTTGCCCACTAATATGAAGTCGAGCCAGTGATTGTGACTAGACTGCAACACGTTGGTCGCCTGTCCGCACCCACACTTGTTTTGATGTTTAAGACACCGTGCTTCGTATTTTCTTTTGGCTTCGAGCATAAGTCGTCTGCTTCTTCTGCATTCGATCCGCCTTTGGTTGTTGCATCCTTGTGGCTTTTGGAAAAGAAGGGAGTTCCGTCGTCTCCTTGACTTCTTTGTTGAGATAATCATCCCTCTACATCACATAGTTTTGGACAAGAATAGCATGGTCATCTTCATGTGTACTCCTGGAAGGACCAGGAGTTTGTGCCTTTCCTAGTTCCTTGAGTGCCTCATTTTCTAACTCAAGTGTAATGCGGTTCTGATCTACCCAGACCTGAAGAAGTCCACTTCTTAGGTTTAGGTTAACTTAGGTTTAGGTTAACTGCATGATCATAGATCTAGTTTTGACCCAAGACAAGAGGCTCAGTGAGATCCTCGTCTTCACACACCAGTACTTTAACTGTCAATAAAACATCTTGAATGTAGAGGGGAAGTTCCACCTCTCCAAAGCAAGGGGTCCCACACCTCCTAATCCTATGAGATATGCTTCTATAGGATTGACACTTAATTTCAACTTTTGACAATAAGAAAGTTTAACTGCACTAGTGGCTGCACTTGAGTCAATGAGGGCCCGTACAGTCCTTGCACTTTTTCCTTGTCCTATCTCTAAGGTTACAAAAGGACGTCGATCAACTATTCTATGGGGACTTACACTTCAGACTTTGCACATAGCCATATGATATCTTGGATCCTCGTGGGCATCTGTCCTAAGCTTATCTCTACCCTGCCTTCTCAATTTCATTCTTTGGATGCCTTCCAATGCTTCTGCATGTGCTTCTTCTCGAATTCGTTTTTCCTCTTCTTTACGTTTCTTTGCAGTATTGAGTTGATTTAACATCTCCTCCGTAAGGGGTTCCTGATATAACTTAACTCTGCATCCGCTAATGTAACTAGGGAGAACATCGCCTTCTAGAGTAGCTAATTGAACTGCTAGACTTGTGCAGATCCTATTGATAATCATGGGTCCATAGCCTCTCTTCTCTAATTTCCGTGCACGTTGCTTCAATGTGTAGACTAGTACTAGATCTTCTGCCTTCAAGCCTTTATCCTTAACGTGGGCATCAAAGTACGCCTTCTGTCTTTTGTTAGCAGCACATATTCCTGCGGCCGCTCTTAGTCTTGTTTCACCTAGTCGTTCCAAATCAAAAATTTGAGAGGAGAGCTCATGCCCTGTCCAGTTATGCTCTTGTGCTACTTTCAATGTAGGTATCAAAAAGTCCAATGGTAGCACTGCATTTTGGCCAAATACCATCTGAAAGGGTGTGCCTTGGAATACCGTTTTATAGGCAACTCGGTATGCCCAAATAGCATGGTGTAGTTGTTTGTCCCAATCAGAGTGTTTATTGTTCACTAATTTCGTGAGTACATTGCATAGAATCTTATTTGTGCTCTCAGCCTGGCCATTAGCTTGTGGATGATAAGGGGAAGACTTCTTGTGTATCATCAAGAACACTTGGAGAAGATTTTCAATAACTTCATTCAAGAAATGAGTGTCTCTATCACTTACTAGCTCTATAGGTAGCCCGTATCTAGTGAACACATTCTCGAATAAGAACTTAGCTGTCGTCTGAGCATCGTTCTTTGTCGTAGCTTTTACTTCTACCCGTTTGGTCAGATAATCAGTGGCAACAATGATATATTCAGCATGTGAACCCTTGGCTGGGGGATTAATAGGGCCTACAAAGTCTATTCCCCACTTAGAGAATGCACGTCCACCCATCATAGGTTTCAGAGGCATCTCATCTTTGCGCACAGGATACTGAGTTCGTTGGCAAACATCACACCTCTTCACATAGGTATGTGCATCCATATGAAGGGTTGGCCACCATAATCCTGCAAATAGGATTGCCTTGATCACCCGATCTGGTCCAAAGTGTCCTCCTGCTACACCCTGGTCAGCAGTTTCCAAGATCTTAACATATTCGCTCTCATGGACACATAAACTGAGGTAACCATCTTTACCACGCTTGTATAGATTATCACCAATGAGTGAGTAATCTAGGGCTTCTTGTTCTAGACTTCTTTGTCTCGCCAATGTCATATCTTGAGGGAATGTTTTTGTCCTCAGGAAGGCTACCAATGGTTCACTCCAATCTAGTATTAGAGACACTTGGTACAGTGTAGCATGCTCCACAGGTGGTCTAATACGACAGAGTGGGCATTCTTTACACATCTTATGTACATCTGCTTCCATAGTTGGTCAATGCACTCCGAGTCTCCTTAGCGTTTGTAGGGTTCGTTGCCTTGAGTAGTGTTGCTCTAATGCACCTACATGTGCTAATTGCAACCATTTTGCGTACTCATCCTCTTCCACACAACATGCTAAGATCCTTTGATCTGTATGCTTGTACATACTCCCTGCCATGATATGGTACTTCTCGGCTTTTACTACCTCCCTATCTGGAGTGTTTATTACTGGGTGGTTAGGCCTGTACGTCAATACTGGCACTAATGTCTTAGCCCATTGAGGTACCACTTCCAAGTTAAACAGGTAAGCATCAGGAAGGTCATCTGATACTCCTTGTGAGGCCTCTCCAGATGTGAGCCTAGAGAGATGTTCTGCTCTTAGATGAGTCTTTCCTTTCCTCACCACAACCTCTAAGTCATATTCCATTAGTAAGAGAGACACCTTACTAATCTTCCTGTGTTGCATGGCTTGTTTACCAAATACAACAGTGCTTGATGATCGGTAAAAAATTTAAACTTATTTGCAAGCAAATAGTGTTTAAACTTTTTCACAGCATATACCATGCCTAATCCTTCTCGTTCACTGGTGGTATAATTTCGTTCAACTGCATTCATCAAATGTCTACTGACATAGGCAATTGGAAGATCCATATTACCTTCACCAGTAGGTTGTGCAAGCACACATCCAATAGCATAATTGGATGCATCCACATGAACATGAAAAGGCTTGTTCCAATCTAGTGTGGTCAAGATTGGTGCGAACATAATCGCCGTTTAAGCTCGTTGAAGGAGTTCTCGCATTCTTCAGTCCACTCAAAGTTAGTAAAAAGTCCGTACAAAGGCTTTGCAATGATGGCATACATGTGTATAAAGCGTTGGTAATAACCACAATGCCCCATGAAAGCTTGCACTTCCTTGACGTTCTTGGGTCTAGGTAGCTCAGCGATAGCTCTCACTTTCTCTTCGTCCGTGGATATGCCATTCTTCGACACTATGTGTCCTAGGATCTTGCCTTGCCTGACCATGAAAACACACTTTTCTGGGTTCAAGCAGACTTGATATTCTCTACATTTGTCGAAGATTTGCTTGAGTTCAGGTATATGTGTCTGTCTAATATTGGAATGAGCACAGAGATCGTCAACGTAGACTTCCAAATTCTTCCTCAAGAATTCTTTAAACACATGACACATCAGCCTCTGAAAAGTGGCTGGCGCATTGGTAAGGCCAAATGGCATTACCCGAAAGGCAAATATGCCCCACTCTGTGACAAAAGCCGTCTTATGCTGATCTTCTGGAGCAATGGCTACCTGATTGTAGCCAGAAAATCCATCAAGGAAACTGTACACTTCCTTGCCTGCTACTCTTTCTAGTAGATGCTCAATGATAGGAAGTGGATAATTATCTCTAATGGTGGCTGCATTAACCTTCTTCAAGTTGATGCACACACGTAGCTTTCCATTTTTCTTGGGCACCACTACAATGGGGGATACCCACTCAGTGTGCTCAATTTCATAGATGAATCCAGCTTCAACGAAGCGATCTATCTCTTCTTTGATCTTGGCAGCATAATTATCCTTATACGCGTATGGCTTTTGTTTTGAGGGTTTGGCATCTGAGGTCATGGGGATAGTGTGTGAACATATGTCAGGGTCTACACCTTTCAAGTCCTCGTAACTCCATGCAAACACATCTCTATATTGTCTTAGCAGAGCTATCAACTCTTGCTCTTCTTCTTCCGTCAGGTCATGTCCTATGTAGGTGCATCTTTCTTCTCCTTCCTCTATGGCTACGACTATCTTCTTGGTGGTTTCTTTGTTATCATAGGCCTCCCCTGATTGCGCCTCACGTTTACGCATTCTTACCATGACTCTTCTATCATCTATTTCATACTTCTTAAAATTTTCAGGGACCTCAAACAAAGATTCTTCTTCTTCTGGTGTGACTTCCTTCTTCTTCCTCTTCTTGCCCTCACTCTTTGCGGCCACTTGTGTGGTTAACCTTACATCATTTATGAGCTCTTCATGTGTCTGAGGGTGAACTTCTACTTCATAGAAGTATTCTTCATCTGATCCGAAAGGTGAGTCCATAATGATTGACTCTAGATCAGAGTCACTTGCATCCTCAAATGCATCAGTGCTAGGTTCACATTCTTCAATAACCGAATCACCCATAATTGGCTCTATTGAGAAGAGTGAAATGTCATACCCATCCTCGTCACGGCGGGGTGTCCATTGTTCTTCATTGATGGCTACATCCATCGTTGCTAGAATTTCTGCCCAGCCATGAGGTTCAAACTCTTCGTCACGAAATACTAGAGGTGCATAGTGAAATGTCATACCCATCCTCGTCACAGTGGGGTGTCCATTGTTCTTCATTGATGGCTACATCCATCGTTGCTAGAATTTCTGCCCAGCCATGAGGTTCAAACTCTTCGTCACGAAATACTAGAGGTGCATCGGATGGGTCTTGAACTGAACTATGGGTTTCTTTCGCACCTACCTCTCTCGCCTTTTCCCTCTTTTCTTCTTCTACTGCTACTTTGCACATCCATAAGTGGGTATCTTAATGCATCCATGAGGATCCTGATCCTATGGATTGCACTGACTCAGTATCATCTTTGGCTATATGGATGGGATTCCATTGGATGGGGGTACATCTCTATGGGAGTAATCCTTGAGATTGACTTTGGTCGTGACACCTAAGTGTTGTAAGTACAAGGAATTGGTTCCCCAATCCTTGCAACTGTCGCATAAATGGTCTTCCTAAAATCATCTCATAGGCCTGGTTCTTGCTAAAGTCACAGATAGCAAATGTGTGCTCAAACTCTACACCACAAGTAGTGAGAGTTATTCCTTCTAACAGCCCTAAGGGCCTCTCAATGTGACTGTCGGCCATCTGCAACTTCATTGTCGTTGGCCTGAGTGCTTGTTTGCCCCAACGCTTCCATAGGGAAGTGTTAGCAATTGCAACTCCTTCACCTGAGTCCAGAATTGCCTTGGTTGTGTATCCTTGATGGGTGACGGAGAGATAGGTGTTTCCTTCTTCTCCTTCACTCATATCTCCTATCTTGTCTAGAGGTATTTCTGGCACTGTTCTATGAGTACCTACCTGGGAACGAGGTTTAGCTATTTCCAACACTTGTTTGGCCACATGTTTCCATAGTTCTGGTCTAACTTTAAGTAGCTCCTCTAAAGTGAGATTGCACTGCACCTTAGTGTTTTTCACTACCTCCGTGTTCCTAGGTCTTACTGAGTCTTCGTTTCTTACCATGACCGTGGGTGCTCTCATGCAAGTAGACTTAGCTTCCCATGGCCTGTGAAATGGGGTAGTTCCTGTAAGGAATTTGACTCGAAGTCTAATCTCTCGTGAGATTGTGCACTCTCTTGTTCCTCATAAATGGAAGGAATATCTTGTGGGAATCGATCATGTGCGTCATTCACAAGTTCAATGGGAGGAGGTACTTCACTCTCTTTAGCCCATTTCTCTTTTTGAGTCTCTCGCAGGAATTCTGGTGAATACCTATTCATAGAAGAAGATGTGTCTGGCTCTGTGGAATTTGGCACATAAGCTTCCTGGGGGAATGCTTATTCTTTTACTTACCTCGTCTCTTCCTTGGGAATTTCCTTCCTTGGCAGATCTTGCAATTATGCTTTCTAACTTTTCTAATCGTCCATCCAAGTGCAATTGTGACTTAGCTGAGCAAGAGTAGTTGAAGAGGCGACTGGCTTCAAACATGGTATGAGCCAATGCTACCATTTTCGCGCAAAGCTTCGTTCTTTCTATTTCTAGGTCAGCTCTAGGATAACATTTGTCATGATCTGTCACATTTGGCCCTTCTTGGATTCTGGCCTGATATGCCTTAAGCATCATATCTATGTCCTCAGGAGTGGGGTCAGCCTAATACTGATCCTACTCTAAGGGGTGGTGGAATTGTATGAGATGGGTTGAAAGATGGTGGATTAGATGGTGATAGGGATGAAGGTGGTGGTGGTATGTGAGAGTTTGTTTGAGAGGTGAGCTCAACAATTTTGGCTTTTGTTTCTCTTATGCTTTCTTCTAAGTCGCTCATCTTCTTAGCCCATTGTCTTTTCATCCTTTCCCGACTATCTTTCCAGGCTTTAGTCCTCTTCTTGGTTATGCTCTCGGTTTCGCTAACCTCGGAACTCTTTTCTTGACCTAATCCTTGGGTTTGTTGCCCAGCTGGGGCTCTAGTGACCACTTGCACGGGGGCAGTGGAAGTAACGCTTCCTGTGGAGTCTACTACAAGCCCAATAACGATGATAGGAGTAATTTTCGGCATATTGTCGGGATTCTTAGGGAAATCTCGTAAGAGATGCTCCTTACCGCAATCTTGACAAAAGCCCTGGATTGTTACATAATGGGGTTGTGTGGGATATTGTTGGGATTCTTAGGGAAATCTCGTAAGAGATGCTCCTTACCGCAATCTTGACAAAAGCCCTGGATTGTTACATAATGGGGTTGTGTGGGCACAGGCATGGGGCAATCACGAATGAGGTGATCTCCCTGACATCTGTAGCATGGTCCTCTAGGGAATGGGGGTTTTACTTGCTTAGGTTGAGGTCTAGGGTTGGGATTTGTGTACATGATATTTGCATACTCTGGATCCCAACTAGGTTCACTCGGTTCTTCACTATAGTAGGATTCACCATGTTCAGGAGACTGCATGTAGTAAGCCTGGGGGCTATCAATATGTGTAGAATCAAAGCTATGGTCACTGGGGTCACTTTCCAAAAGTAATGGAGTTACTGGAACTATAGCTCTATTCAAATTTTCTTCTGCAGCTACATACTTTAAGGGAATCACATTAGCTGGAGCATGAGGTTGTTACGCTAGCACTGGTTGAGGTCTGTGCTGGGCCTGATATTGTGGTTGGTAAGTTTGTTGAGGCCTAGCATACTGTTGTGGTGGGTACTGATTCTGGTATCTTACTTGTTGAGGGTATGGTTGTGGGTAAGTTTGCCTAACAGCTTGCTTATTATAGGGGCAATCTTGTGCGGTGTGATTGGTGTACCTCCGTTCTATGGTGCAGTACTCGCTATAGGATTCACTTGGGGTTGAGCCATAATGGGGCATACATTCGCCATATGGTCACCACCGCAAGTATAGCATCTCTTTACTTCGGCAAATCTTAGGATTTGTTTGCTAGACACCTAGTTTTTGAGCTACTTTCTCAGCGAGTTCCTCAATAGATGTGGATTGTGAGGAAGAGAGGCTAGTAGAACTATCTGAATCTTTGTAGATTTTTGAAAGTTCTAATTCCTCCCCTAGGTTATCCTCGATGTCGATGCACATGCGTACACACTCTTCTACGGTCCTAGGGTCTTTCAAGTACACATATGATCTCAACTTTGTACTCAGCAATCCATCTAGGAATAAAGCCACTTGTTTGGCCGGTGTGGGTAACTCAGGAATAGGACATCTCTCTAGATATTGCCTAAACCTTCTTCCTGCAAGTCTAACGGTCTCTTGGGGAGTCTGCTTGAAGCTATGAATCAGTGAGGAAGTATTATGCCTTATGCCACTCTTAGAGAATTCGGTAATGAATGCCTCTAGAAGTTGGTCTATGTTCCTGGACTGTCTCTCATTTAGTGGTTGAAACCATGTACGGGCTGTGTTCGTAAGGGTTAGACCAAAAGCATTGTACTTCATGAATAGGTCCTCAACTTGTTCACCTGTCAAGACTTGCCTAAACTCGGCCACATGATCATATGGGTCTCCTGTGCCAACGAAGTAGTTCTTCATGGATTTAACTAGCTGTGTAGGTCTCAAAGTCCTCGTGTGGTCTCTAGGTCTTGGCAGAGGGAATTCATCTACATTTCTTGGATTTCTTGGAGCTCTAAGTCTCTTAAGTTCCACTCTATCCGTTTCCGTTCTCGTTCTTTCTCTTCCCATTGGGTTGGCGAAACTCATGTCTCGCCTATCTCTACTTCTGTCCCTTTGAGCTCCATAAGCTTGGGATGTTCCCGCTCCTGGGTGGCCATAAGAGACATTAGATCTTGGTTGGGGGAAAACAAATTCACCCTTCCAAGTGTAAGCATGCCTTCCATGCTCGTTGATCACAAAGATCCTTTCCGAAGTATTGTCTAAATAGGTCACTTTGCTTGGGCTATCAAGATCTTTGAACTCATAGATTGTGATCATTCCTACCTCATTCGGCTGATCAGGCTTATACCTCCAGAAAGCTTCATCGATTTCTCGATTTAGAAGCAGATCTATGCTCTTATTGTCCTGGGGAATCCACTCTGGCGTGATAATTCTAGTAAGAATTGATTTGCCTCGAGGGGTTTTAGGCTTTCCACCTATGTTCCCTTGCTCTAGGTCACCTATGTTCGTTTCTGGGATCACATTACCAAATTCATCTGTCCTACCTGGGTGACCGGTGACTACGTATATGGTTCCTTCTTTGTCCAGGTATGCTCCATTTTCAAACTTGAAAGCTGGATGTTCAATTCCAATGGGTTGGTCAAGGTTTTTAATTTGGACCACAGATCTTCCTAGGCCGTCCTCATAGATGCAAGCACCTAATCGGTTGGTACTAAGATATTCGAGTTGCTTCTTGTAAAGACCTTCGACCCTTTGTAAGTATGACACACCTGAACTTCCTGTGGGTCTCTCCATACCCTGAGACCTCTCGGACTCGCTAGTTTCAGAGCTAGGGTAGTGCGATAATGGCTCAACCGTTGGGCCCAAGACCTAGCAGTATGATTGACACTAGCCTCTGAAGACCTAAGACTTTGTTTATCTCTCCCTAGGTGTCGTCGTGATCTAAGGTTCATATGCCTAATTGAATAGCCCAATTTTCCCAGGTACAACCTCGTTGCAGATCAATTTGCATTATTCACTTGTTCTTTTTAATTTTCTTAGAATGTCACTTCTTGTCCAACCAATTTTCGTCACAAGGAACACCTAGGTTTTATCGTACTTGAGTTTGGTCGCTTGATTTATATTCTTTTCCCTTAGGTTGTTTCGCAAATGGAATTTCTTTGTACTTGCACTTGAGTGATTAGCGTTCTTTGACTTAATCGTGCTTAACGTATCCCTAATTGATCAAAACCTCTATCCGTACTTAGCCTAAGCTAGGGATTGACAGAGGGTGTTGAGAATTTCCAACCTTTAGTTTCTCTCCTTGCTTTCCCTTGTGTGCCCAGGAAGTGTGTTCCCAAGCTTGCACTTACACTGGCTCAGAATGCCCTTCGATGCTCTCAATGGACCTGTAAAAGTCCCAAAGTTAGCTCAAGATTTGAATTCAATTGACATAACAAACCCTCATGCAATTTAGAAATCAAATGTGAGCTTTGGCTTTATGGAAAACAATCCTAAACATCCCTTAGTTTTTCTCCCCCTAGATATGATCACTCCAAAATAGTATATCTAATAATCCTGATATTAATTTTACCGTAACCAGTGGAAGTTTTGGTAGTACTCCCCACGAGCTTTCCAACGAGCCTAAGATCACCCCGAACGGATTTCGTATGAGGAAGTTATGACTGTTCAGGGTTCTAGGATTAAAACAGGGTTCAAACAGGCTAACAAGCAAACAGGACTTATCGAAATACTTTGTGTAGCGGCCTCACAATGCTCTACTAAACCTTAAATGCTTCTTACACATTAGCCAAAAATAGACCAATATTTTTTGCCCTAAAGAATTGGCCGAATTTGCCCGTCAATCGCGATCGAGTGATCTGTCAATCGCGATTGATGTGTCAGTCGCGATCGACGTGTCGATCGCGATTGACAGGTCCGTTGTGGCTGTCAGTCGCGATTGATGGATCAATCGCGATTGACACGTGGCCGGAGATTTCAGTCAGACGTGGTCAAAGCATCGTTGACTCTGTCGATCGCGATTGACATGTGGCACGCGGGGTCTGTCGATCGTGGTCAAACAATCGTTGACTGGGTAAGTCGCGATTGACAGGTCTGTCGGGACTGTCGGTCGCGATTGATGGGTCGATCGTGACTAATGGGTCGGTCGCGATCGACACGTGGCGCACGATAGGCCTATCGGTCGTGGTCAGTCAGTCGTGGACTCTGTCGGTCGCGATTGACAAGTCCGTCGGCAAGTGTCTGTCGTCGTTTGTCGATCGCGATTGACGTGTCAATCGCGATTGACAGAAAACAGAGGCATATTAAAATTTTAAGCACATATTTAGGAAGCTCTAGGCATGCAAATCATGATTATCTACTTAGTTTGGCAAAATGTTCACTTTTTTTGTCGGTCGCGATTGACAGAGGTCAACGTCTCGGGACCTGCACAGTCAAATTTTTTACCTGCTGGAGCTGGTACAACTGCTAGGGATTCCGGTTCTTGCAAAAAATCTCAAAAAACACACAATAGCACAAACACGCAAACGCTCTCTCTCACAAGTGAAATGAGAGGAAATGGTGTGGGAATAGTGATATGACCAAAAAACTGAAATTTCCGCGATGATGGAGATGGAGGTGGGAGATGGTGATGATGATGATGATGGCGAAGAAGATAAAGGAAAATAGATCAAAGTGAAGAAAATACCTATGACTCCAACGTCTCACCTCTACGTCTTACCATCACATGCTCGTCCTCAAAGTTCGTTCCCCGACAACGGCGCCAAAATTTGGTGTAGCTCAGTGATGAGTAGCACCTCCTTTAATGTTAATCCGGGAAGACATGAGGATGGTATGAAGACCTCGAGCAAGTGAAGGCACAAATGTGTGAGTGAGAAGCACACAAACATGCAGACACATTCACACACGCGCACACAAGGAAAGACAAAGAGAGAGAAGCAATGGAGTTCTTTAGATTACTCAAAAGTGCTCTTACAAGTTGAATTCTGCAACAAGCTAGCCTCTAAAAATGAGCTCTCTAGCTCTTTTTATAGTTTTTGACTAGTTTTGGCCCTTTCCAGACTTAGTGTCTGGCTTAGTTAAAAATTAGGTTCTAGGGCCTATTTGAGGGCTCAAATGGAGTCTAAAAAATATGAAAATTGATAGGTAGGTACTTCTAATGCTCCTCAAGCTCAAGGACTCCTTGGCTTGCATAAAATGGAGTCGAAACTATCCAAAAACGGTATTTACAAGGTTAAGGTAGTGATGAAAATCACTGTTCAAATGAGGTTTGGTTGGAAAATTTGGATGGCCTATTTGGAAGATCTTCGTTGACTACTTTGCTTGTGCCTTCTCTCTGCTCTAGCTCCCTTCTTTGGCTTCCTTGTCTCTTGAGTCCTTGGGTGCCTTGACTGCTGCCAACACACACATATATATATATATATATATGTATATATATGTATGTATATATATATATATATATATATATATATATATATATATATATATATATATATATATATATATATATATATATATATATATATATATACACACACACACACTATATATATATATATATATATATATATATATATATATATATATATATATATCGCGCACGTGCGTGCAGACACACATTATGTATATGTACAATGTACATGTAGATGTATATGTATCATAGTGGTATGCAACATTTATGCAACAACATGTTAGCAACATGGCAATGTTTAGAGCTAGGGATTGCAATTAAGTTATTCATTTCTCAAAGTTTACATATGAGTTTTTATATTTTGGGTCCTCTTGTGTATATAAGGTGGGATATGATTAAATATACCATAAAATATAGTATAGGACATATATAATACCAATTATGAAGTCTAAAATAGTCACTACACATCACATTATTCACCATTCGCGATGATGGTAATTGTCAATCTTCATATCAATCCTCATAATACATACCATCTTAGATGGACCAATAGGTGACTTTAAACAATCGATCAAGATTCATCATTCAAGAGTCAAAGTTAAGACTTCAAACTTCAAACATTTAATATTAGAAAAGATGTGTAATGGGGCAATCTTCCACTAGGGACCCCACATGTAGGTTAGAATTGTGTGGTGAAAACTTGGTCAAGAGGCTGATCAAACTGGTCAAAATAGTCAAAATTTGACAAAAGATATTATTGCATATTGTGATAGTACTCCTCAAGAGCTATCCAATGGTATATAACACTTGGGTATTTGACAAGTATGTGTGTATCAAAATTCAAACCCTAAATTCAAGAGAGAAACATTTGCAAAGTACTTGAGAAGTCTTTCTCTTTTCAGATATCATCACATGGCTGAGATGCATGGATAGCACATTTATCAACTCCATAACCTTTGGGACATATACAATTAACTCCTCCATCCTAGACATGGCCACAATACTTACATCTACATGTCCAATTCCCTTTTGGCAAGGCTTTGACCTTGTCCACATATTCCCATTCTCCACCTGCTTTCCTTGGCATCTACAAATATGATGCCAAAGAATGCAATTAAGTCATTAATATATATCATAATGATATAGATTAAATCATTAAGATATAACATATATCAGTAATAAATTGCTAATGATATATGTTATCTTTAGTAACAATTAAATCAAGTCCAAAGTCAGTACATATATCATATATGATATAACATATATCATATATGATATAACATATATCATGATTCATGTTTGCAGGCCATTATGCAACTTGTCAAGTATATCATGATTCATGTTTGCAGACCAGTATACAATTTGTCCAATATATTGTGACTCATGTCTGTAGCATCATGCATGTAGTGAACTGTAGGGTGTAACTGTACGTGAACAGTTGTATGTAGGTACAAGGTTACATACGCAGGTACAGAGTTACATAGGCAGGTGATAATGTGGAGCCAGGTGCACTATGGAGCATGCTACGGTGCTGTTTAATTGTGTTGTGTATGTACTATCCTGCATGATGCATCAATGTCCACCTCACACCACTGTGGGCTCAGGACCACTGTACGATGATGCATGCTATATCAAAGTCCACTGTAAGCACAGGACTATACGGCTGTAGGCTGTATGTGTAAGAGGCACAATTAACTTGGCGAAAGTGGTCCGGGACTGAGTGAGTAAGTGCCATGTACTGTCACTTGAGCCTTGACTGCAATATCACAAGCCTCAAGGTCACTATTTTGCAGCAGAACACTCTTGGGCAGACTTAGAAATCAGTATATCGGTCCCGACCAGAAATGAAGGGAAAAGTGGCCAAGCTTGGGAAGAAAAAAAACGCAATGTCAGGAATCAAATCTGACGTTGCCATCAACATCCCATCAGCTATGTCAGGATAGGGCACTTGTGATGCATCAGAAAGCATCGCTCTGCATACATATATGCATATGCATACGTATGCATATGCATATACGTATATGCATATGCATACGTATATGCATATGCATACGTATATGCATATGCATACGTATATGCATATGCATACGTATATGCATATGCATACGTATATGCATATGCATACGTATATGCATATGCATACGTATATGCATATGCTTACGCATATGCATATGCTTACGCATATGCATATGCATAAGTATATGCATATGTATATGTATATGTATATGTATATGTATATGTATATGTATATGTATATGTATATGTATATGTATATGTATATGTATATGTATATGTATGTGCATATGTATATGTATATGCATGGTTGTTCCATATAGGAACCATACATCCATACCATATGGGTATGGAAATGTGGAACAAGTATGCTTTGCAGCTCTATGTTGTTCCATACATGACTAAAATTTTTAGCAAAAAGAACTTAAGGAAAAATCATAATATCGGCAATGAATTAAATTCTGGTTTTCATCATGCATTTCTCCAACTCCTTGAAGAGCATAAGAAGTGGCGAATAAATTATGATACCTAAAGCTTAAGGATGAATGAACCACCTGATCTTCAGCTTCTTTTTCAGTTATTTTGCTGTTACGCACTGCTTCAATAAGTCCTACATATGATGAAATAAAAACAAACTCATTTGGAAGTCTTGTATCAGTAATGTTATGATTGAAAAGAGGGGAACGGATATACAGGATATTTACCATTTGCAGCATGGTGCGTTTGACACCATTCGCCCATGCTAGTAAGCAATTGTTCATTCTGATGGATTATCAAGTCTGGCCCCTGATATCAACACTTGAAGTCAAAAGAAAACTATATATGGGTGCTGACATGAAAATTATGAAATAAAGATATGTCATGTTCTCTGTCAATATTTGAGGTAGCATATTCTCATGGTGTAACTAAGTTATTTTTAAGAATATGCCAGAAAAAACTCTGGATCTCAATTCTCCAAGGATGTTAAATGCAAATGTGTCTCTCAGAGTATGCAAGCACAACAAACTACATGATAGGTATAGGACATAAAAATATTGATAATTACTGGAAAAATAAAACCCTTTTAAATTCTTAAAGAATATTATATGAAAATGGGTCTGCAGGAATGTGAAAATGAGACAAATATTAAGTGATGGAAAAAGGAACATTTCCAGAAATCTCATAATATATTAATGGTTACTGTACATAATAAAATCCTTCTAAAACTTGCAAGTCCATGAGCCTTTATGATACTCAAGACATACACCCAAATTCCAATAGAGAGACTGAAAGACAAAACTTTTGATGGATAACAATCACGAAAGCTCCATGATACAAAAACTTTATTCTGGATACACTGGCAGAGAAACACCTGCTGAAGAAAACAAGTGTGAACATTGATGTCCATCTGGAGATTGGAAACTTTTTCCGCATTCTCCTGAGGTAAGTAAAAGTATTTGATTGTTCTTGTAAAACAAATCTGTTTCACTGCTGGTCATAAAGAGTCTGATCTGTTGCCACCCATTCACTTTATACATAGAAAGTGCCCACTCTCCATGAATGGCCATCCCTCTTCTCATCATGCTATCGAATCTAGAATCTCGAGCATTCCAAGAGTGTGACCTTCCTATTCATTTGTAGGTTCTTTACCTTGCGAAGAAGCTTGGTTTTTTATTTTGAGTTGCAATTTATTCAGGCATATAGATGCCAAAGTTTGAAACATGTAGAAATGTAAAACACAAAGCATGTCCGGCAACAGAAGTTCGTCAGGGAGACACAATTTCCACACTATCACAAGTATTGCACTTTGCAACCTTAAGGTATGAGAAAGGGATATTAGGGTTTATATTACCGCAAGTATGGCAATTTGCGACCATAAGGTTGACAAAGAACAGAGAGTAAACATGACCGTTTATTGAGAGTTATGAAATTCCATAACATATTGTAGATATTGTTGAAATGCAACTAATTGTGACCTGTAGTTGTTACTAATGTATATCTGGCTCATGCCTCATGAAGAATCCATTAAAATGTTTTCGATATCTACTTTTTTTTGTAACATCGTTCAGTTTAATAATAGAACTTGACGAAACAAAAATACACATAATAGACATCGACAAATTTCTATTTATTTAGGCTAATAGGCTTTGTGTTTCTAGGATCAACACATAATTAAGAACTCGCGAATTTTGATTTTCTGGTTTACACTTTGAAAGCATAATCAAAAACCGAGAGTAAACTCTTGTAGGACAGTTTGCAATGGTTTAGTTCGAATTGTAATTTCTAACACCAATCTAAGATCTCAAGCATAAAGTTGGGCAAAATTGTCTTGACACATTAGAAAGTCAACCATGTTGTGAACCTTTGGTATTGTTTAACATGTCCACAACACATGTTGAAAACAAGCAGATAATGAAAATTTGGTTTGCTTATCATATTTTCAAGCATGCATACAGCTTGTATTGTGAACTTTGTGTGAAAAAATGTAAGCGTGAGAGTGCATTCTTTTTTTTTGGTAGGGGTTTGGGAGTTTTGAAAGGGGGAGATGTTAGCCAGGAATCACAAGGACATACACACATGAGAAATTGCGCACATACAAAAGAACGATCACATATGGAATAGATCAAAAAACAGATGTCTTCATTAATGATAAGTAGAGACAATTAATGATATACCCCAAATATACAAAAGTGAACTCAGAATACATGCATACATCCTTGAGAGCTAGTGAAGGTTTAGAGGCTGAAGAAAGCTTCCAGTCACATCAGAGGATAGACGCCCACACCCATAACTGATAGGAAATTCTTATGAACTGCATACCACCTCCAAATGTGTGATCACGCCCTCCAAGAGTGTGTGATGGCAAAGCTCCCACCCTCTTAGTAGAGAGCTCCCTCCAATCAATGATATACATGATTGCAAACTCTGTTGGAATTTGGGGCCCCAGGATCGTTCCAATACTAAAACCTTTTGAGCATACACACTTAATTAATAAAGATGATAGGTGAGAGATAGAAAGAAAGAGATCTTGAGACAAGGATAGAGAACGTAAGCTGAATGCTTACTCACTAAAAAATAGATGTCCAAATTACAACATGGGAGTACTACTCGACCATATGATGTGGTGCACTCACTAATGGAAGAATAGCCAAGAAGATGATGATACAAAATTCAGATTATGCTGTTATAATCTGAATGTGTGTGAAGCAAATGAGCAATGAAGCGAACTTAATTCTCACAAGATAGTGCAACAAATCTAAAAATCAGCAAACCCTAATTCTGAAATTAGGGTACAGAAACCCTAAAAACAGAATATAAGGCTAACTTACAAAAGATAGCTGCCACCACCTTGCAGAAGACTTCTTGCTCCAAGAGAGTAGCCTCTCCTTCACCAAATCTTCACCTCCAAAGCTTCAGAACTTCAAACTCTAGCTTGTGAATTGTCCAAGAGTGTTGCACACATGCTCCTTATATAGGTTATAAGCCTCCCAATAAAGCCATGCAAAAAAAATAACGAAAAAATCTGCTTTTAGCCAAAAAACAGCGATCGCTAATTTTAATTATGCTTTTCGTGGTTTTAAAAAACCAATTGCTAGAAGTTGCTTTATTTAAAATTGATCACCCAATTTTATCTGCTTTTGGCCACATTGACAATATAACTTAGCTTTTTAAAGTTTGGACTTCATAGACTGCTTTTCCTCCATTTGGAGCTGAATTAGGGTTTGGATTATCTCCACCTCTAATGAAGAAATGAAGCATACCACTAGATAGCTCTCGCCAAGCTCTATTTATCTAGCCTAAAAAAGTTTTACCCAAACTGTACGAAAAATGCTAAGTCCAAAATGTGATTTGCTGGAAATGTACCAAATGTACATTGATTTCCACCAAACTCTTCCTTATATATATATATATCTTGTCATAGCAAAGGCTTTTTAGGTAAAGCACTTGCGTAGGTTCTCACAAAAGCATACATATTACTTCCATTAAATTTGGTGCCCAAATTGATGATGTGGCATTATTTATCCACATGGCATAATTGAAGTGATGTGGCACTTTCAAATGTTTTGCATAAACTTACTATGACATGTGGCATGTGTTTCTTAACTATAATTTTTGACCTTTACCGTTCCTAGAGCAGAACTAGGTTTAGGGTTTTGGGATTATTTTGGGGTTCTCACACGGAGTATTTGGTACCATTGCAAAGCTCAAAAGAAGTGCTACATGAATAATTGAAAAAGCCCCAACTTGACTTTTGACTTGATCTTTGACCAATTTACCAATTTTGACTTGAAAACTAAAATTGACTGAAATTACAATTCAATATAGGTACTAATATCTTAAATATTCAATTAGACTTTGTCAGTCTGTCATATTCCCTCAAACAAAAAAAGGGAAGAAGAAGGTGGTGGGGGGGGGGGGGGGGGGGGGGAGAGAGAGAGAGAGAGAGAGAGAGAGAGAGAGAGAGAGAGATGGTAACCTTAGCCATACATATAGTACTCTGGCTTTTGCAGCCAAGAACATGTGCTCTATCAACCATACAAAACTCGCTACATATGCATGTTAACCATATGGCTTCAAAAGAAGCCTCTATGGCTGAAATATATTCAGCCTCTATAGTAGATATATCCACATCACCTTTTATGTCAGAATCCATGCGATTCCGGTGGACACTTTCCGTAAAGCCAATTTGACGTTCTTTTCAAATATCCCATAATAGACTTCATTGCATCCCAATGTGTTTTGCCAAGGTTAGCCATAAAACAGCCCACCTGCATAAGCAATATCTGGTGATTGGTTTAATAGCAACCATGACATACATAAGTGATCCACAAGTTGATGCATAGGGAACATCTCTCTATAATTGGCTGCAACATCAGCGTTTAAATATGAAGGCATCAAACTTCCTATACCATTGTTCACTTAAAGGACCAAGGAGGCTCCTTTAAGCTAAGTAACTCCCACCATTTGTATGCATAGCTGATGTTGTGCCTTGGGTAGACACTTTGTGAGAGCATCTGCAGGATTCTTTGAAGTATTGACCTTGATCAAAGTGGTCAGGCCATCCTCTAACACCTCTTTGATGAAGTGGTATCTCACATCAATATGCTTTGTGCGAGCATGAAACATGGCATTCTTTGCCAAACATATGGCACTCTGGCTATCGCATCCAAGAACAAGTGCCTTTTCAGGCATCCCAAACTCACTGCACATGCGGGCTAACCAAATGGCTTCTTTGGAAGCCTCTATGGCTGAAATATATTCAGCCTCTATAGTAGATAGTGCAACTATCCCCAGAAGTCTAGAGCACCATGAAATAGCTCCAACTGCAAGGGTGTATACATAGCCACTTGTGGACTTGCGTGTGTCCACATCACATGCCATGTCTGAATCACAAAATCCTTTTAACTCGAATGGACCCCTTCCATAACACAGGCATTTACCTTTGGTCCCTTTCAAATAGCTCAAGATAGATTTGACTGCCTCCCAATGAGCTCTGCCAGGAGTAGCCATGAACCTGTTAAAAACTCCCACTGCATGAGCAATGTCTAGCCGAGTGACAACCATAGCATACATAAGTGAACCGCAAGCTGATGCATATGGAACATTCTTCATATAATTGGCTGCATCATCATCTTTGGGACAGTCATCCTTGGAAAGCTTAACAAGTGGCTGCAAGGGCACTCCAAGAGGCTTAGCATCAGCCACATTAAATCTGTCCAGCACTTTTTCAATGTACTTTTCTTGGGATAAATGCAAAGTATGCTGCTGCCTCTCTCTTTTTATTTGCATACCAAGAATATGCTCAGCTTTCCCAAGGTCTTTCATTGAGAATGAAGAGCTCAGCTGCTGTTTTAGAGCATTCCGAGTGCTCTTTTTCTTCCCAGCCAGCAGCGTATCATCTACATACAGCACAAGAATGATTGGGCTCCCATCTTCATCCTTTTTAGTGTACAAACAGTGGTCTGCATGGTTTCTTTTGAACCCATGTTTGAGCATAAATGCATCAAATTTCGTCTACCATTGTCTAGGGGCCTGTTTCAGCCCATATAAGCTCCTTTTCAGCTTGCATACCAGATGATCTTTTCCAGGAATGGCATATCCTTCTGGCTGTTTCATGTACAGCTCTTCATCTAAATCACCATGCAAAAAGGCTGTTTTAACATCCATTTGGAATAACTCCAAATCCAAGGCAGCTGTGAGAGCAAACAACACACGTAATGTGGTCATTTTAACCACTGGAGAGAACCCCTCTTGGAAATCAATGCCCTCTTTTTGGGCATATCCCTTAGCAACGAGCCTTGCCTTATACTTGGGTTTGCCATCAACAATTTTGATTTTGTACACCCACTTGTTGGGAATGGCCTTCCTACCTTTGGGCAACTCAACCAAATCCCAGGTATCATTTGCATGCAAGGCCTTTATCTCTTCCTCCCACTTCTTCTCGTGCTCACATAGCTTTGCCTCTTTATGTGTGAGAGGCTCACCCTCATCTGATAACATAATGTAATGTATAGAGGGGTCATATCTATTCACTGACCTCCTAGGACGTGTAGATCTTCTTACCCAATGATCCACATTATCCAGCAATGGATCTACATCAGGAGGTACATCAACTTCTTCATTGTTAATGGGCTGCTGTACATCATTTCCAGCCCTGTTTTCAGCATGAATAGGTGGCTGCATATGCCCATCAGGAGCATCATTTTGTTGGCCAACATCATCAGGCTCAATAACCACGGGCTCATTGTCATTTCCAACCATATGTGGTGCATCCCAAGGGTTCACATCAAATTTAACTGGTGGCTGTACATGCTGAAATTTGACTCTTTTATGGTCATCTTTAGAAGCACAATTGTTTTTTAGCAGCCTTGCCTCATTAAATACAACATCTCCGCTATGTATTACCTTCTTGAGTTGAGGTAGCCAAATCATGTAGCCATAGTAAAATAAAACGCGTTTTTTTGCCCAAATAAAAAACTTTTATGACATCCGGATGTTCCGGACGTCCTATTGCATTTTTTTGCCAATTTCTTTTTCGAATTTTTGTTTTGGAGGCGTTCGAGCTGCATATGCAGCCGTTGAGCTTCGCTTTAGGGCATTGTAGCCTCCTTGCTTTCTCATCTTCCATGCCTTCTCCTCTCCCTTGCCTCCTTGCCTTCTCCTCTCCCTTGCCTTCTCCTCTTTGAAGTTTGCACAAACACTCTTCAGTCTTGCCGTCGCCCGTGTAGAGTCTAGAATCTCTTTCCCTCTTTGCTTTCAAGTTTCACCATGGGTAGAGCTCCTGATGTCATCCGTAATCATGTGAAAATTCATAGCCCTACCTCTTGGGAATGCAATTATTGCAAGGGCATGTATGGTGGCTCGGCATCCCGCATGAAAGGTCATCTCCTTGGGTTGAGAGGAAAAGACATTGGAAAATGCACATCCATACCTCAAAAAACCGTAGAGGAGTTGACTACTCAACTCGAGTTGAGTCAACGGGTGGGTAATTTGCCTATCCCTCCATCATCTCAGGGCACTATTGGTGCGGGTAATGAGCCTCTTCATGAGAAATTATGTCTCATCAAGTTCATGATCAGAGTGCAACTAAAATGCCACGCATAGAGAGCATGAGTTTCGTGGGTGCCAATGCCTCTCCCTCTTTTTCACGTCATCCAGCACATTCAAAGATCCCCGATAATAATATATTCATGAGAGGCAATATAAGGGCTAGAGTGCAAAAACAACATATGCAAGAGGCCACTAGAGAGTTGACCAAACTCTTCATTCAGTGTGGCATTCCATTTAATGTTGTTAATACTCTTCCATGGAAGAGGGCAATGAAAGCCATTAGTAGAATAGATGTTGCTTGGGAGGGCCCTACGGGACAAACCTTGCGCACTACTCAGCTCTTAAGGCAAACAAAGCTGGTAGAGACTGAAATGTTATCGTTAAGATCTATATGGGAGAAATATGGATGCTCTATTCTATGTGATGGTTGGTCAGACATTCGTAGAAGGAATGTTTATAACATCCATGTGTCCTCTTGCAAGGGCACAATGTTTTTACCTGCTATACCGGCCCATGCACAAGGCAAAGTAGTAACAGGTGAATTCATATTCTCACATGTTAAGAAAGCCATTTAGGATGTGGGAAGTGAGAATGTAGTGCAAGTTGTGACCGACAATAGGTCCAACTGCATGTCGATGGGGCGTATGATTGAAGAGGCATACCCCAAGATTACATGGAAACCATGTGCATCCCAGTGTTTAGATTTGCTTATAGAAGACATTGGGCCACTTCCATGGGTGAAATCGATCCTTGATAAAGCAAAATTCATTGTGAAATTTGTCACTAGTAAGCCAAAAGTATTGAACATCTTTCGTGCCCACTCTACCTTGGATTTCCAAAAACCCTCTATCACACGGTTTTGTTACATGTATATAGTACTTGATAGAGTCCTTAGAGTAAGAAAGGGGCTTCTACACACGGTGGTGGCTGAGGATTGGTACAACATCAAGGAGTTCAGAGGAGGAGACTCTCTCTTCACAAAGTTCTCAGTGCTCGTTATGGGAGATGATCAGTTTTGGACGAAGCGGGATACGTTGGTAGCTTCCATTCAGCCAGTGTACAGTGTTCTTCGCATCACAGATATGGAGAGAAGCACACTTGGTCTTGTATACGAGTACATTGATCGTATACAAGAAACCATCCAGAAAGTTGTCAAACTCTCGAACATTGAGTAAATTTGTGAATTGATCATATGATGTATCATGTACTAAATTCTAATAGTAATTTATCATGACTCATATGTTTATAACTTCATTGTTTATTATATTATATATAGGAAGAATAGTTTATGTGATGCAGTGAGAAAAAGATGGGATTGGTTTCATAAACCAATCCATGCCTTTGCTAATATTCTTCATCCATTATGGAGAAGTGAGCAACAATTTACAGACACTGAGCTAGAGGATAGCTCGATTGACTACATCATGCGATGGAGCGGCGGTGATGTTGGTATTTTGTCATAGTTAGAGAGTGAGAGATTGCAGTTCCGTAGCATGGAGCGCTACTTTGGACAGCCCACTGCATGGCTACGCAAGAACCAAGTTGCTCCGATCACATGGTGGGAGAAAGGCCTCTAAGCAACACACACTTAATAGTTATTTTGAAATCTGATGTGTACTCATCCTCACAACTAGAAGTGGCTATAATAGGCTGCTTCTTGCTAAACCAAGATATGCATGAGCTACCAATCATGAATCAAAAAACACTAGCAGACGCTTAAGTGTCATAAGAGCTAGTCCAAGTCTAAGTCAAAATAGACATGTTACTCTAGAGATAATGATCTTTCCTTGGGATAAAACAATCCAAGTAGCGGAGTACTACTCAAGTATCAAAATATGCACTTAAGTGCCTACCAATGCTTGACACAAGGGTGATGCATAAATCTACTCATCTTAGAGACAACTATTGGTAAGTACTTTTACCATTTGAATCTTTCAAAATCCATTTGAATCTAGTTTTTATGAATCATGATCTATTATTTTTTTCACTAATCATAGCGAAAATTAGCCTTGCGAATTCTTTCGCAAGATTCTAGCACAGGTCCTGCAGAGAGGAATTGGAGTACATGGACCATATTCCATACGAAAAAAAAGAATAGATTGAGTCCTCAACAACTTGAGAGATTGGTTTACTGCCATTGTAACCTCAAGTTGTCAGAGACTAAAGGGATCAACATAGCCCCACTACAGGTAAGTTCTAACTTTGAAGTTTTATGAAAGCTTAAAGCTATTTATTAATGTCTAGACTGAATTTTGATTAAAAAACTGAATTTTGCAGGTGAATGTTGATCTAGTTGATATTAGTAAAGTCAAAGATATTCCTCAAATCCCTCATGAAGAGAGAGATATCTTTCCCATGATTGCAAAGGAGTCTCAGAGATTTGTACGACAGACTCGTAGCCGCACTCGAAGGGGTAGGTAAATTGTAAAGTTGTAATACTATTACGTACTAACTTTTACACGTAACACAAGTATGCCCATTGCTACAATTTTCTCTTATATATATATATATATATATATATATATATATATATATATATATATATATATATATATATATATATATATATATATATATATATATATATATATATATGCATTGTTTATGTAGGTGATCCATCATTACCGTCCACTAGCCAGCATCCACAGAAGTATGTTTCGAGAAGGGGTGGACCACGTTGTGGAAGGGGTGGTGGATCCTCTACCACTCAGTGAGATCATCTAGTTGTTCGAGAGGATTGGGAAAAGGATTCAGCCTCATCTTCTAGTGGAGATTATGACTTGGGAGGAGAGATTGTTGAGATTGGAGCTACATTTGGATATACAGAGTCAGATAGTACATCTTCATGGGCTAGCACATTTGATGATGAGCCCATAGAAGATGTCTCTACCGAAGACATTGCACGGTCATCTTAGACTTTAGTTTGTATAGCATGCTTCATATTTTTTGGACATAGTGTGATAGTGATCATTCTCGCACCAATTCCACCGGATGAGTTCGGGATTGATCAGCCATTCGGACAAAAAATTGGATAGGTTCGATTTGTGTCCATCCCATCCGTTGACAAAGTGCTGCTATTGCAATGTTTACACCGGAACCACCATCAATTAATACTTGAGTGATTTTATGATTCTTATACCAGACCGTAATCAAGGGCACCATATGATCCACCGTCGGATCAAGTTCGGGCTGAATTGTTGCTGTCGAAGGAGCTCATGAAGGTCCTGGATTGACCTGTTGCTAGAACTATGGGCACATGCCAAGAACCAAAGCCAATAATTGTCCCAATGGTAGTGTAACGGACGCCTTGGATAAGACATCCCACACCGGATAAAATTTTGCTACTTCCGAGGACTCCTGTACTAATTGGGTCCGATTTCTGCCTTCCGGTACTCCCTGCGGTATGCTTTGTTGCATCATCGGAATTGGGTCAGGAAAATAAGTTTGTTCCTAGGTCCCCACTTGCTTGCTTTAGTAACCACCTTCTGTTGTTCACAAATTCCAAGTTCAAAAATCTCTACAGCTGGTTGTAATTGCTTTCCTGAGCGTGTTTGCAATACTGCTGTTTGAGTGTCTACTGCTGAAATGTACACCATGTTCGCCATCGGGTATTGGCGTTCCTTTTGGATCATGGATGTATCTTGTTGGATTTAGACTTATGACATGGTTTTATCATTTATGACATTCACAATTCATCATTCATATATACATTCTGCTCTAGTATTGTGACTTGTCTTCTAAGTTCTAAGTTCTATAAGGTTGTAAAGTAAGTTTTTAATGTGTTTTTAATACTAGATATATAAATGAATGCTAGACATGCATTATTCATGGTTTATTTGGGGGGGAAAAAAAATGTTGCGACAAAATATAATACTCGTTTTTTATTTCCATTTTTTTAGTACCCTACATACTAAACATTTTAAAACCCGTTTTTAAAACTCGTTTTTAAAACTCACTTTGTACTATGCATATAGCCCATTTCACCTTATCTCCATAACCCATGAAGATTCCTTTCATGGACTTTGCATCTAACTTGCTTCTCAACTCAGGTCTTATATGCACAAAAGCATCACAACCAAAGATGCATAGGTGGTCATATGAAGCTGGTATTCAACATTTGTAAACTCAACCCCATTATCTGTACGTAAGCATTTAAGCTTTCTACCTGTTTGGGTGGTCACAAATGCATGAAATTTCTTAAATGAAGCAAAAGCTTATCTTTAGATTTTAAAAAATATACCCAAAGCTTCTTAGAGTAGTCATCAACCAAAGAAACAAAGTAAAGAGCACCCCCCATAGATTTTGTGAGCATGCTACAAACATCAGAATGAACAAGATCAAATACATTAAACTTACGAGAGACACCAGAGTAGTAGGAATTCTTTACTTGCTTACCATATTGGCATTCATTACAAAAAACAAGTTTTGAGCCTTTAGCATCAAACCTGTCCAAATTACATAGTTTATCAAGGCCTTTTTGGCTCATGTGGCCAAGCCTTTTATTCCCTAATTCCATATGTGAATAGATTTCAGCCAATGCAATAAACTTCTCCGGCAAGGCTTTACCATGAAAGCAATAAAGAGTCCCTTTCTTTGTACCTTTAACAATTAGCCTAGAGCCTTTGATAAGCTTCCATGACCCCTTCTCCAAGAGGGTACTATATCCTTGCATATCCATTTGCCCAACAGACAATAAGCTTTTCTTATGCTTGGTACATACCTTACATCATGCAAAACCAGCTCATTAGTACCATCCACTACCTTCAATAGAAGAAGCATGGTTATTTCCAAGATATACATGTCCATGGCTGCCTACATGAAAGGTAGTAAAACATTCCTTAATAGAAGTAAAAATTCACCAAAAAAGATAATTCACCTATTGTCCTGTGCACAATTACATTATGAGACTATAGCTGAGAAATTAAGCCCAAAAACTGCTCAAAACTTGCAAAAATCAATTTCTGAAAGTTTTTGCAGAAAATTTCAACAAAATCAAACAAGTTGTAATTGCATCAAAAACAACAAGTTTGTTCTTTTTCAACCACAAAAGGCATACATAGATGCAATACTGAGTCAATGGATGCTTGTTTTCACAAAAGCACCAATTTTTGCAGCAATATGACCTGTAAAATCAGAGAAATGACCTGCTGTAATAAATTTCCAGCAAGTATGCACTTCGTCAATCTTTGGACATGTCCTCCCACTTGAAATGAGAGAGAATTTCTACAACAAAGGACATGTGGATGAAAAAAAATCAGAAATCTGGATGTTGAAAACGACTTCGGGGATACAAAAAGAACAATAGAAGAGATTCTTCGCGATGAAACTCTCTAAAAAACCCAAAATTTGTTGGAGTTAGACGTCTGCGGAAGCACGCGAACAGCACAAGGAAGAGGAAGAAGCTTGGAGCACAACACACAAGACTGAATGTATTACTAGAGAATGTACAAAGATAAGTAGCCCATTAGGGCAATAGGCGTATATACAAGCCGGGGGGAAAAAACCTCCTAAAGAGGGAAAAAAGTGCCCCGGCGGTCCTAGAGTGTTCACACACATCACTACCTAAATATATCAACAAATCCCCCCTGGGAGTGATGCGGTGAACAAGGAGCTGGCACTCATGTATAAGGAAGTGCCGAGCTATGTGGAAATCACTCCACAAAAGGAAGTAAGCCCAAAGCTTTGCGGAAAGCTTCAAACTTCTCCCTAGGCAGAGCCTTCGTGAAAAGGTATGCAATGTTCTCCTGCGTGGGCACATATGCCAAGCTGATCTCCCCAGCAGAGAACCTCTCCCTGACATAGTGATAATGCACCTCAATGTGCTTAGTGCGAGCATGGAACACAGGGTTCCTCGCAACTGCCAATGCGCTCTGACTGTCAGTGAAGATGGTGGTGGCAGAAGACTGGCCAACACCCAAATCAGCCATAAGGCGTCTGAGCCACACACACTCAACAGTCGCTGTGAAAGCTGCCCTATACTCAGCCTCACAACTGGAAGTGGCCACAGTAGGCTGCTTCTTGCTCAACCAAGATATACATGAGCTACCAAGCATGAAGCAAAAACCACTGGTGGACACACGAGTGTCATAGCAACCAGCCCAATCTGAGTCAGAAAAAGCATGCAAATCTGGCGGTAGTGATCCCCCCTTGGGATAAAACAACCCAAGTAGCCGAGTACCACTCAAGTAGCGAAAGATGCGCTTAACCGCTTTCCAATGCGTGACTCCTGGGCAATGCATAAACCTGCTCATCTGTGAGACAGCAAACTGAATATCTGGCCGAGTAATGCATAAGTAAATCAAGCATCCAACAGCCTGCTGATAGAGAACAGCATCAAATGCATCTCCAGCATCATGAAGACTCAATCGTAAACCTGTCTCCATAGGAGTGGCAATAGGCTTACAGTCTTCAAGGCCAAAACGCTGCAATAATGTGTCAATATATTTCGTTTGACACAAAGCCATTCCACCATCAACTTGCATAAACTGAATGCCCAAATAGTGATGCAAATGCCCCAAATCAGACATCTCAAATGAGGCATGCAAATCAGCCTTGAAATCAGCAATATGCTTCTCAAGAGGACCAGTGAGCAGCATGTCGTCTACATAGACAACAATGATCAAAAGCACATCATTAGCACGCTTAACATATAAGGTGCTTTCAGTTGGACTGTTCTCAAAACCATGTGCAATCAGATAGGCATGTATTTTCTCATACCAAGCACGTGGTGCTTGCTTTAAACCATATAACGCCTTCTTTAACCTGCACACCTGGTTTTCATGCCCTTTCTGCACAAAGCCACGGGGCTGAAAAACATACACTTCTTCATGCAAGTCACCATTCAGAAATGCTGTTTTAATGTCCAACTGATGTACATTCCAACCATGATGGGCTGCAAGTGCACAAATGCTCCGAACAGTAGCCATACGGCATGTAGGTGCAAAGGTCTCATCAAAATCAATGCCTCTTTCCTACGCATAACCCTTTGCAACAAGCCTAGCCTTATACCTGTCAACTGTACCATCAGGTTTACGCTTCAGCTTATATATCCACTTAGTGCCAATGGCCTTCTTGCCAGAAGGCAAGTCACATAAAGACCATGTACCATTCTTCATTATAGCATCATATTCAGATTGCATAGCAGCCATCCAATTTTCTGAATTTTGTGCTTCATCAAAAGAAACAGGCTCATTCTCATCACAGAGACTAGATGCAGCCATAGCATAGCAATCTGATGCAAAGGAGGTACTATGAGAGCCTGAACGAGTACGATATGACAAAGGTGCATCTAATTTGCTGTCACGCAAAGTCTGCACCAGCCATTTTGGCATAGTTTTTGCCTGTTCAATATCAACTCTCTCATCAACAAGTGCATCATGTAAATCTGCATCAGAAATGGCATGATCTGCATCATCATATGAAACCTGCAAAGGCTGAGAAGTTGCCTCATTAGGACCAGCGCTAGCCTGTCCACCTGTAAAAAGAGGCATCAAAGTATCATACATGTCTTTGGAGCTAACAGATGTCTCCTTAGTACATGAAAGCAATGGTTGAATAGCATCTTCCACAAAGACAACATCACGGCTAACCAGAATGCGTTTAGTCTGTGGATGATACAGACGATAACCTTTACTTTCAGAACTGTACCCAACAAAAATACATTTTACTGCCTTATCATCCAATTTTCTGCGATGTTGTTCAGGCACTAATGCATATGCCAAACAACCAAAAACACGCAGATGAGCAACAGATGGCTTGCGGTCATGCCAAGCCTCATATGGAGTGATAGACTGCAACGCTTTCGTGAGACACCTGTTCAGTACATATGCTGCACACATGGTTGTTACTGACGTTTTTCTGACTTCTGACTTCTGACGTTTAGCCGACTTCTGACGAGTACGGTAAAACGTTTCTGACGTTTCCCGACGCGACCTTTTTTTTTTTTCTAATAAAATATCAAAATCTATATTATTTTTATATACATATTATATATTTCAACAAAATAAATATTTTTACACATTCATAGACAAAAGATAATAAAAAGACATCATAGTGAGCCAAAAAGATAGTAAACACGCTGCAAAAAGATATGATAACTAGCAGCCAAAAAGACTAATAACTACTATGCCAAGGCCCAACAATATATGAAGTCATCAATCATCATCAAGCTGAATATCCTCCTCTCCTACATCATCATCACCATGAGGAGCATCATCATAATCATCATCATCATCATCATCATCATCATCATCATCATCATCATCATCATCATCATGTGCAAAAAGAGGATCGTCATCCCTCAATGAAAGTCTCTCAAGTATGGGAGTAGTAGAGTCAAGCATACCCTCACCCTCTTTGCTCTTTTGCAATGTGAGAAGTCTATCATCATCTTTTTCATGTTCAATCATATCAAGTGTGACTTCTATCTTCTCAAACCCTCTCTCTTTGATTTTAGTTGCAAGCCGTAAGTTGGTATGAATATAAACCAACTTTTCTGTGTTCCTTGGAAGCAATTTATTTCTCAACTTAGTATGTATCAAGGAGAAAGTACTCCAATTTCTTTCACAAGGAGAAGCACAAGTTCCTTGTGAAAGAACACGCAAAGCAAGCTTTTGCAAATTCGGCGTACGAGCCCCAAATGATTCCCACCACTTCACCGCATAATGCATTCTCTTTTCATCTCTAGCAAGAGGCCTTTGATATGTACCTTCAATTGATTTATACTTATCAAGCTCATCCATAAGAATCCCTTGCTTTTCAAGATCTCCATGTGTGTAACGCTCAAGGACATCCATCCAGCCATCACTAACTTCTCCATCATCATCGGGGCATTTTTCTCTCCAAATAGGGTGGAGAACATAGGCTGCTGCATGCAATGGAGAATGCATCATGTCCCACCTTTTCACACACAAAGACTTCACTTCCTCTAACCTTGCATTCTCAATACCATCAATGTGGCTGATTTGCTCAATCATTCTATCTGTCAATTCATAAACAAGACCCATGGTAGCTCCTTCTCTATCCGCTAAACGCAATACCTTCAAAATAGGGGCACATATGCTTACAATCTCTCGTGCACTTCTCCAAAAAAATGCACTTAGAACAATACCAGATACATCTTCAGCCTTTCTTGTTTGGCATACTTTTTTTCTAGTATACTCAGCTGAAACCACCATGGATCTCAATCCATTATACACTCTTTCATCCAACAAGTTTGATAGCATGATAAACATGTAAGCAAATCTGGTTTGTGCAGGTTTAAGAAGATCTTTTGAAGAATGTTTTCTAAATAGAGCAAGTATGCTTGGCTTCATAGTCACAAAAGTTGTGACTTTTAGAGCTTGATTCAATATTGGCTTCACCCAAGCAAGCCCACCAATATCCTCAAACAACAAATCAATGCAATGGCATGTACATCTCGTGTAAAAAATATGTGGGAATTCTTGCTCAACCAAAGAACCAGCCCTTACACAATTTGTTGCATTGTCCATGCATACTTGGACAACATTTTCAGGTCCAACATCTTTGATAGCTTCTTTCAAAATCTCAAAGATGTACTCACCAGTTTTTACTTCACCTGAAGTGTCCACAGATCTCAAAAACATGCTTCCATAGATGCAACTGACCATAATATTAATGATTGGTCGATTCCTAACATCAGACCAGCCATCACACACTATACTACATCCAAAACGTTTCCACTTCTCACGGAATTTCAGCAAGTCACCTTCAATGAACCTCACTTCATCACAAAGATGACGTGTACGCAAAAGATGATATGATGGTGGCTTATAAGAAGAGCCCACACGACCAATTGCACTAACCATATCAAGAAAGTAAGGGCTTCTTACTTTCCAAAATGGTATATCTTCTGCAAAAAAGAACCTACGAAGAGCTTTGTCTGCATCAGCTCTTGCTTGAGCTTCCCAAGCTTTTTGCAAAGGTCCTTGAGAGGCTCTTCTTTTTTGGGATGCATGAAAAGTGGAAGTATCACCACATGGCTGAGATACATAGGTTTCCTCATGATCATCAATATTTGCTGATTCATTTGCTACAATATCCTCATGTGAATGCATCACATTGGCATTAGAGCATGACCCACTTTCTTGAGATGATTTTGCAAGTAGTTTTCTGCATGCTTCCTGTATCTTTTGGGGAGCTTGAGCACATTTGTCTACTCCATAACCTTTGAGGCCAAGAATGTGTGCCCGAATTCGATTGGCTCCTCCATCCCATATGTGGCCACAAAATTTGCATCTACATGTCCAATTCCCTTTTGGCAAGGCTTTGACCTTGTCCACATACTCCCATTCTCCACCGGCTTTCCTTGGCATCTACACAAGCCAAACAATTGAATCATTAAGCATGGAAGCATGCAAATGTGATAGTTCAATTTTCACCAATGATCACAATTCATTAAACATTTATGGCAGTAGAAATTAGAAAATCAACTGTAGAACAGTCTACTGTAGACTGGTTGTTTAGATGCAGCGAATAGTTGTCCAGAACAGGCTACAAATTGCTACAAACTTCAAAGTATTACAAAATTATAGAAACTAGCTGAGCCAAAGTTCCTTATGATAAATAAAGGTGTAGCCTCTAGGTTGCAGGCTGCAGCTGATCAGACCAGCAGGTATGCAGTATACACTGTACAGTATACTGTATACTATATGGACTATATAGACTACCAGCAGGCAGTCCAGCAGAACTTAGTAGATAGCAGATGCTATAAATCTACAGACATAACAAACATTGAATGTAGAGTGGATGAATACAAAAGATGGAGGCAGAAGAACAGCCAAATTTCTGATTTCGCAGCAGTCAGAGTTCAGACTTTCATTCTTGACAGATAGCAGAGCATTAGACAGTGGGCAGCTCTGCATATATTCATGGGCTGTTTGAGGAATTATCATAAAGACTAGCCTCTAGGTGTAGATAATTCCCAGTCAAATCAGTCTTCAGGTCTTACTCATGACCTGCTGTACTGTGTACACCTGTCAACTACTGTACAGGCAGGCCCTGTAGGCTGTACCTTGAGGCAGGCCCTGTAGGCAGGCCCTGTAGGCAAGCCCTGTAGGCAGGCCCTGTAGGCGTGAGGGCTGTGGCTCCAACTGAAGACGAGCTCGACTGTACTCTGCACACGAGTTGGCTGGGGGGATTTTCGCGTCCACTTCAGCTCAGAAATGAGCCCCAAACGATGTGCACTTGGCTAATACCTGGGAAAAAAAAAAGGCAACGTCAGAAACAGGTTCCTGACGCCCCCGTCAGTAACAAGTCAGCCACGTCAGCAACAGGGGTTCCTGACGCGTCAGGAACCAACCCTGGCTGCACACATGACAGCCTCAAGCCAGAAACTATGTGGTAAAGCCTGACTTTTGACCATGCACCTCTCCATCTCCATGAGTGACCTGTTCTTTCGTTCAGCAACTCCATTCTGTTGAGGTGTATACGGCACTGTACACTGGTGTTTTATCCCACGTTCAGCCAGAAATGCATTAAAATCTGAAGACATATATTCCCCCCCTCGATCAGAACGGAGGGTGCCCATTTTACATGCTGACAGATTTTCAGCCAAAACCAAAAACTGTTTGAAGCACATGAACACTTCGGACTTTGCTTTGAGTGGATATACCCATGCATGCCTGGAAAAATCATCAATGAAAGTCACGAAGTAAAGGTAATTTCCAAAAGGGGGTGTCTGCATAGGACCACAGACATCACTATGTACAAGCTGCAATTTCTGCATAGCCCGAACTGAACCATCTTTTGGAAAGGAAGAACGCTGCATTTTGCCCAAAATACAGCCTTCACAAACATGTTTTCCAGGTGCCTCAAGTTTGGGCAAAGAGGACACCATTTCAGATTTCTGCAGGCGTAACAAACTAGCAAAATTCAGATGACAAAAGCGTGCATGCCAAAGCTTTGCATCTGACGTAGCCTGAGAATCATGAACTGCACATGCCGAATCATTCACAGATTTTTCATAGTCTATGAGCTTATACAGCCCACGACATAAAATGCCAGAAGCAATAATCACATCGCCATTTGAGAGATCATGGACTGTACACCTGTCATCAACGAATTTCACAACCAAGCCAATCTTAGCTAATGCAGAAACTGATAACAGGTTCTTTTTGATCCCTGGCACAAATAAAGCATCTGACAAAGTGAAAGAACTACCATCAGCAGTAGTCAGAATGATCTTACCAACTCCCATAACAGGATAAGAGGAGTTATTGGTGCATGTGACAGTATTCCCTGTAGGGGCAGGCTCGAGTGAAGAGAAGAAACTGCACTGCGAGGTAATATGTTTGGTTGCCCCACTGTCAAAGTACCAAACATCTGAGTCTACTGCAGACATGCACTGATCATGAGAAGATGGGTCAAAACTGCAAACAGTAGTAAACGCCCATTCTTCTTCCTGCACAAGATTTGCAGACTCTGTTTTTGGTGTAGAGGCCTCTGCAACAACCATTCCAGCCTCTTTCTTCTTTGCCTCTTTAGCAGTCAGTTTTGGACAATTCTTTATAATATGATCATTTTCTTTACAGTACTTGCAGAACAATTTCTGCTTTTCTGATTTCTTCTCATCTTTATCCTGGTTCTTCGATTGTGCAACATTTGCAGATTTCTGCTTACTAGTAGAAGAGCTCCATTTTCCTTTGCCCTTCTGACTAGCAAGGAAAGCTTGATCTGCAACACGCATAATGGACCTGTTCTGCCTGGATTGATCTTCCTGCAACAGAACAGAGACTAATTCCTCAAATGACAAGGCATTCGGATTGCCTTTCATCATCAATCGAAGAGTAGAGGCAAAACTCTGATATGAATCAGGAAGGCCATTCAGAACGGTCTGCACAAGTGAGCTATCTGGTATAACCTCATCAGCAGAAATCAATTGTTCCTTCAGGTCTTTGATCTTTGTAAGAAAACTGTCCATCGAATCACCTTCATTCATGTGCTCACTCTCCAACTATTTTCGGAGGTAAGCAACACGAGCCTCATTCCTAGCCTGGTACAAAGTGGTAAATGTATCCCAAGCATCCTTTGCTGTTCTGCAAGAGCGAATGTGAGGAATAATGGCACGTTTGACAGACAAAGCTATCAATGCATGTGCCTGGGCATCTCTGCCATCCCAACGAATCTGCTCTGCAGTAGGTGCAACAGAAACAGCAACACGAACAGGAATCTGCGGAATATCATCTTCGACACCATCTTCATCAGCTCCAACACCTGTATTTGCAGTACCTGTCGTTACAGGTGTAACAGGACGTCTTTCAACACCCTGCACAATGTTCCATAATCCTTTTGCAACCAGTACATGTCGCATCATATAAGCCCATAATGGGTAGTTGGTACCATCCAACTTATCCTCAACAGCCAACATACGGAATACATCACTGCTTTCAGCCATGGCCGGTGACTAAAATACCTTGATGCAGAAAATTGACTGTATCTCAAAAAGTTGAACAAAACTGCCAAGACGAGTTCTGCTAGACCTGTAGCAGACTTCGAGACGCTTAAACTGGCGAACAGAAACTGGTATATACCTTTGGCACAAAAGGACGAAATAGCATGCACAAGCACTGCGATAGTGCGTTCGGAGGCCGAAACGAGCTCAGATCGCGATTTCGGCACCACACAGCAAAGCTATTTTGATCTCGAAAACACCCTGAGTATGCTCACCAAATTTTGTGCGAATCTGAGACTGCAAACGGAGGAGTGTCGACGGTGCCCTAGAAGAATCAACGACCTGCTCTGATACCAATTGTTGGAGTTAGACGTCTGCGGAAGCACGCGAACAGCACAAGGAAGAGGAAGAAGCTTGGAGCACAACACACAAGACTGAATGTATTACTAGAGAATGTACAAAGATAAGTAGCCCATTAGGGCAATAGGCGTATATACAAGCCGGGGGGAAAAAACCTCCTAAAGAGGGAAAAAAGTGCTCCGGCGGTCCTAGAGTGTTCACACACATCACTACCTAAATATATAAACAAAATTTGCTTCCGCTTTGCTTCGAACTCAAGTAATCCTCCAAAAACAGCACTTTTATCAAGAAAAAAGAAAGTTTTTCGCAATGAAATTCTCCCAAATGCAAAAAAAAGCCTTCAACTTAACATAGATTGAAGTAGAAAAGCACTCGAGAAAACTTTGATGCGATGGTTCAGCTCAAAACTCTGATACTAGTTGAAAGAGGCCATGGAGAGCTACGTTGTGGTGTGCTCGGTTGCTCCAAACGCCAAGGGAGTGGGCTTTCGCGTGAGGAGAGAGAAAGTAGAGAGAAAAAACTGTGCAAAGGTTTGGTGAAGAAGATGGAGAAGCTGAAGTTAAAGAAGTCCCAATCAAGTTATGAGAGATTTGGGACCAAGTCTTATTGATAAGTGACTTTTAAGTCATTTGAGCATGTTCACACATGTCAATGACCAAAAGTCATAAAAATAATGTAAATGCCTATAACTCCCCAACTTTGGGTCCAAAAAATATAACAAAAATATGTATGGAAAGCTCTCGAAGAGAGCTTTCACATGGAAGGGTCAAAATATACAAAAGGAGAGTCCTTGGGGCCTTTATCCCCAACACAAGGCTCTACCATGTAAGCAATAAATGGCACCTTTCTTTATCCTTATACAATCAATCTGAAGTCTTTTGTTAGCTTCCATGAGATCTCTCAAAGAGAGTGCCATGCCCATGCATATCCATCTTCCAAATTGAAAGCAAACTCTTCTTAAGATGCATATCTTACATCATACAAGCCAAGCTCACCGGCACCATCTAATGTCAAGTATACAATGCCCATGCAATCAATGGAGAAGACATGATTATTTCCAAGATAAACATTCGCATAGCTATTTTGATGAACTGTGGCAAAACGCTCCTTAATAGGGGTCATATGAAATGATGCACTTGAATCCACAATCCATATCTATGAAAGAGGGCCATTTATTATCAAAAAGCCATCAATCAAATCAGTTTTGATAAATTTTATTATGCAATGCATAGAAAGATTAAGCATCATCAATTTAAACGGTAGCACACAAGATGTCCTTCATATCTAACAGCTGGTCAATCACTACATTGGAGGCCACATTGGGCTTCTCCTTCTCTTTAGAGTTCTCCTATGCATTTTGCTTTCTCTCTTCCTTCTTTTTATCACTCCATTCTGTTAAGTTTTAGCATTTATTACTTCATGGAAATTCTAATTTGTATAGATTTTGGGTTTGACCTTTGATTACATCATTACCACATGTTTCTTCCTCTCACATGCCCGCTTTCAAGACCTTTCGACTATATGGCCAAGTCTTTTACTCCATAGTTCCATGTCAAGATGCATTTCAGCCGCAACAATAAAACTACCCAGCAAGGCTCTATCATGCAAGCAATAAAGGGGCCTTTCTTTGTGCCTTATACGATCAACCTAGAGCCTTTTGTTAGCTTCCATCGTCGCAGTCCGGTGCATTAGATGCATTCAATTCCGTGCGTGTAAGGTGTGTGAACCGAATGGTATGAGGGGGTAAGGTGCATAATGTGCATTGTGTGTATATATTGGATGACGCTGAAATTACGTCTGATGCCTTCATTAGTACCTCAATGAATTGCAGAATTCAAGAATGTGCTTTTTTGACCATAGGCAAAAAGCAATCTTCCTCCTTTATGGCTTTGCGTGACTCTTGGGAGACACTTGTGATCTCTTTGTTTAATAACCCCAACATGACATTCGACGGCGCGAAGCAGCATATGTTGAATGCAAATAAAGAGAAAGTTCAATGTGAAAATAGTGCTGCTAATGCTGCTTGTGGTAGAAAAGACAGTGCAGGACAAAGTAATAGAAGTAAAAGTGAGAGAAAATCTGATATTATTTGCTTGCATTGTGACAAGAAAGGCCATGAAAAACCAGACCACAGATACTAGAAGGAAGAGTTGGAACATAAGAAGAATGCTAACAAAAAGAGGAAGACTCAAGCTGCTCCAGTCTATGTGTGCTGTCAAAAAACTTGAGAGAGTTGACTTACACGTCAGCTCATATAATTAAATGCAGCAGATACCACCCAACAAAGCTCTCATATGCTTAGCAGTGCTCTCAGACTGCAATACTTGTTGCGCATAAGCCTCATGGTTCAAAAATAAAACAGGGGCAAATCAGGAACAGCAGTACAATGCCATACTGAATTGAACTACTGGATCTACAGGTGTGTACAGCAGCGACACTGATAAATGTTGAGCAGGCATCTTCACAAGGATACAGGAAACATGAGCAAACTGAATGTGAGTAGCTTAAACAACTGTAAGCAGCTTCCATTCACATGAAAGACAGCAACAAGATGATGGAGTTGAATGTTCTAATGTAAGGTGATACTCAGAACTTTCCATCTGCCTTTCCATATTTTTCCATTGCCTTTCTTAACTCCAGAATAAGTCAATCCTTCATTCTTCCTTGATTTCATTGTAATTATATGAAGAAAAATTCACGTCATTCAGACTTTGTAATGAAAAGACATGACAGACTGGCAAGATTTGGGGCTACCAATAAGTATTTACGTTTCTTGTCTCATCAACTCTACCAGTCTGTGAACTAGGCTGCATAGCTTCTTGTGTTGCAGTATCAAGGTTGTACAACAGAATTACAGGAATCAGATGTTTCTCCATCAAAAATGTGATAGTGAGTTTCTAATGGAACTTTTAAGGCAACATATGTGTCAGCGTTTTTAATCTATGCATTTAAGATAGAAAGGAGGAGAAAGAGAAGAGGTTCCTACATTCGTCATGTGAAAGCAACAAAGTTACAATAATTTATTTTCCTTTCTCTAGAGATTATAATATCTGACAAAATAACAAAATGATCTCCTACCTCCAAAAGAAATTAATCTGAAATCTGAATGTGTTTCTAAATAAGCTTTCTATTTCCCTTACCAAAATTTCTTTTCCCTACTACGATGTGTCATGCAGAAACAAATTGATTATCTATTTTTTATGATAGTCCACCTTATTCAAATTAAGCTTCCATGTGAATGTGCTACCACATAAGTTTGCTATTTCCCTATCTAGTCAAAATTCTTGGAACTTATGGATCTTGATTCCAGCCACCTGTTAGTATCATCCCATTTTCTGACTTCTTAATGTGAAGTACAGGCAGAAGCAAAACATAAAATTAAAATACTAAAAAGAAAAAAGCAAGTCTGACACCTGCTAAATGACTTTGAAAATGAAACTTCAAGGTGCAAACTATCAACACTCATCTTCACTGGAAGGATGGAATATTCCCACACATCCATCAATATGTATTTGAATTTTCATCACAAGCATTGAAGCTATGCTCATATTGATTCTCCAGAAAAAAGAAAAGTACACCCATCTTATCCTTCAAAGCAAACCTAAATATTGTTAAAAATAAGCCTGACCTTCATTCATTTTAGGTTTCATATACTCACATACATCATGTATCAGAAACAATCAAAGCAGTTTCAGGTCTTATGACAACTTCCGACCATTTTTCATTGTCGTAGACAGAATACTGGCGGTCTCAAGCACCAAAGTGATCATCCTAAGAATCACCAAAATGACACATTATATATATATTAGCTTAAGTGGCAATCATTGACCATTGTCATCCTTCACTGCCCCAGTGATCAAAAAAATCAACCCCATTAGAAGCTGACAACAATAAAGTGAAAGAAATCATCCTGTGACCTGACCTCAAATGTTTCCTGCAACTTCCCATCTGTAATGATACAAGCTATTTCCAGAATCCTATCCTTTTCAAGATCAAGGCCTGTCCATGTCTCTCTCTCTCTCTCTCTCTCTCTCTCTCTCTCTCTCTCTCTCTCTCTCTCTCTCTCTCTCTCTCTCTCTCTCTCTCTCTCTCTCTCTCTCTCTCTCTCTCTCTCTCTCTCTCTCTCTCTCTCTCTCTCTCTCTCTCTCTCTCTCTCTCTCTCTCTCTCTCTCTCTCTCTCTCTCTCTCTCTCAGACCACCACCGATGTACCACATACTACACCCACCTCCACCCATCACCAGTAGCTAGGGCGTTTTACTCACATTTTGGATCCCCCCATGTATTAGGTGGCCACTATCTGCAGAGTCAGAGCCACGTCTCCCCAGCCTTTTCCAGCCCTATATAGCTTTGTGTAGCGATATACTTTTTATTTCATTTTATCTTCTACACAGGGTTACTACACTTGTACATGGTTTTTGTCTCATAGGCCAAGTTTGGCTTCCAGAAGACGTTAATATGTCTTTCTTTCTCTCTCTCTCTCTCTCTCTCTCTCTCTCTCTCTCTCTCTCTCTCTCTCTCTCTCTCTCTCTCTCTCTCTCTCTCTCTCTCTCTCTCTCTCTCTCTCTCTCTCTCTCTCTCTCTCTCTCTCTCTCTCTCTCTCTCTCTCTCTCTCTCTCTCTCTCTCTCGCGACCAGGCAAGGGTGAGGAAGAGGAGATTATATTGCTGCTTTGTGGACTTCCGCAAAGCATTTGACACCGTTCCCAGGGGACGACTCTTCAGACGACTACTTGATATCGGAGCCCCAGAGGAGATAATATGGGGGATCTATGCCTTATACGAGAGAGTATCTGGCAGAGTCAGATGTCCGAGGGGCTTATCTCATCCACTTGCTAGCACTATCAGGGTGAAGCAAGGATGCCCTCTTTCACCCACCCTCTTTGGTCTCTACATTGATGAGATAGTAGACTACATACAGCAGCAGGGGGGTGATGGCATTGAGGTACGCGGGTCCACTGTCCATATTCTTTTATATGCTGATGATATTGTACTGGTTTCAGAGTCTGCAGAAGGTCTACAGCATCATCTACATGGCCTAGATGACTTTTGCACACACAGAGGGTTATCTGTGAACCTTGGTAAAACCAAGGTCATGATCTTTCATACATCAGCACAGGTACGCAGACATAGTTTGTTCACGGCAGCGGGTGGACCCATTGAGGTGGTCGGATCGTATGTTTACTTGGGAGTGACATTTACAACAGCATCAGGGCTCTTCTCTATGTCTCAGGCAGCACGTGACCGCATCACACGTGGGTATGCAGCACTTGCCTTGATGGAGAGACAGTGCCACCAGGCATATTTTCAGGAGCCCCGCACAAAAGGGTGGCTCTTCGACACTTTGGTTACACCAGCGCTCATGTATGGGGCAGCCATATGGGGACCATGATTAGCCACATCAGTATGGACAGCATTAGAGAGGCCACAGATCCTCATGATTTCCAGACTTATCCGGAGCAAGCCTTCAGTACCACATGATATCATGAGCTAGTTGCACCACCGATGCTAGTTGAGGCACTATTCCAGACAGTATGCCTATTGCACAGACTCCGCAGCATGGATACAGAGCGCATTGCTTATCGGGCTTTCCAGGCATCACGGGACATGGCATTAGCAGGCGACACCTCCTCATGGTATGCACAGACACGAGACTGGTTGGCCCACCACGGCTTTGACATAGACAGGCTACCACCACTACAGTACGACTCATGCACCCACCTACTCGCTCTCTCATCAGGAGAGGAAGAGGATCATTCGTCAGGAGATATGGCATACATACATACAGAGGACATGGGTGAGCCCTAGGGGTACATTGCCACCGAAAATGCTCTATTACCGTGAGCATTTTCTACATATATCGGACGAGGGCTTCATCGAGATTCCGAGATACATGCAAACATATCTACCCCACCAGCTTCGAGTCGTCATTGGGAAGCTCCGGGTTTCATCACATCAGCTCGAGATTGAGAGGGGTCGATCCAGGGGAGTCCCCCGTGAGGAGAGGTGGTGCCCAGTATGTGAGACAGAGGTAGAGAGTGAGGAGCATTTTGATGTAGACCTACGAGCATACGAGAGGCGGGATCGGTCACTCCAGCCCACACATCAGCCACAGGTGAGTACGCAGCAGACCATTACCCAGTTTTTTCAGCGAGCTGAGCTACATCAGAGAGGTCCATCTATAGGGCTCACGCTCCACCAGGCAGCAGCACAGAGAGCACGGCGCCGACCACGCATGGGCAGATATCATCGACCACGACTATATCAGGGGGAGATCTCATGCATCAGGACAGCCTACGACCACATGATGGAGCATAGGCGCACCACCACCCCATGGGTTGTCTTCCTTCAGGAGGCACTCAGACCACCCCCGATGTACCACATACTACACCCACCTCCACCCATTCACCGGTAGCTAGGGTGTTTTACTCACACTTTTACTCACATGTCCCCCATGTATTAGGTGGCCACTATCTGCAGAGTCAGAGCCACATCTCCCCATCCTTTTCCAGCTTTATATATATCTTTGTGTCGCGATATACCTTTTATTTCATTTCATCCCCTACACAGGGTTACAACACTTGTACATGGTTTTTGTCTCATAGGCCAAGTTTGACCTCCAGAAGACGTTAATATGACTTTCTTTCTTTCTTCTCTCTCTCTCTCTCTCTCTCTCTCTCTCTCTCTCTCTCTCTCTCTCTCTCTCTCTCTCTCTCTCTCTCTCTCTCTCTCTCTCTCTCTCTCTCTCTCTCTCTCTCTCTCTCTCTCTCTCTCTCTCTCTCTCTCTCTCTCTCTCTCCCCCCCTTCCCCTCCCCCCCTCCCCCTTCCCCCCACTCCCTCCCCCCTTCCCCCCACTCCCTCCCCCCTTCCCCCCGCTCCCTCCCTCCTTCCCCTCGCTCCCTCCCTCCTTCCCCCCGCTCCCTCTCTCTCTCTCTCTCTCTCTCTCTCTCTCTCTCTCTCTCTCTCTCTCTCTCTCTCTCTCTCTCTCTCTCTCTCTCTCTCTCTCTCTCTCTCTCTCTCTCTCTCTCTCTCTCTCTCTCTCTCTCTCTCTCTCTCTCTCTCTCTCTCTCTCTCTCTCTCTCTCTCTCTCTCTCTCTCTCTCTCTCTCTCTCTCTCTCTCCGAGACTTCACCGACACCAGATTGCGGAGATCCAGGATTGTGACCATCGCGCCATGGAGGAGAGACGATCCCAGATGATGGCCGATCCCGTTGCATCCATCAGGGTGGCCCTGACTCCACCTCCACCTATGTATCACATATTACATCCCACCCACTAGCACAGGATGGAGCTAGTTAGTCGTTTTAGATGCATTCTCATGGTTGTTGTACTACCCTTTTGCATATAGACTATCATAGATATCGCACTCCATACACCCCCCACCACTTTCATGGGTATCCCCACATGCACACTACGGAGATCTATATCAGCTTAACCAGTTTCTTTTCAGCACTTTTATCTTTTCTGATTGACAGAAGATACACCCATGTACATCGATTTGTCTCATAGGCCGAGTTCGGCCTCCTAATAGACGTAAAAACACTTTCTTTCTTTTCTTTCTTTTCTCTCTCTCCCCCCCCCCCAAGCTGGGGCATACACCCCATAATAGATGGTACGATGAGGAGTGCAGGTGACTATACCGACATCTCATAGCACAGAGTATCACATAGTATCCTGGGATCCATCACAGAGAGGGAGGCACGACGACAGATGCGACCCCTCACGCGCTGGAAGCGGCGAGCTTTCGAGGAGCGACAGGAGGCAGAGTTGTTCGACCTTCTCATGAGTAGGGATTGTGCCACCGCGTGGAGGGCCCTACGTGAGCCACGCCAAGCTACACCCATAGTAGATCCTCAGACTTGGAGCACCTACGCCCAGAGGTTATATGATGTCCCATGACAGCCACCATTGCCGATCCCTCCCACACCGCGTCCTGTGATATCCACCCTATTCACGGAAGGCATGGTGCTGCCAATATCAAAGAAGAGATAGATCGCTTGGTTGAAGCTGGATTTATCTATGAAATCGAGCACACTGAATGGGTATCCCCCATTGTAGTGGTGCCCAAAAAGAATGGCAAATTACGTGTATGCATTAACTTGAAGAAGGTTAACGAAGCCACTATCAGAGATAGTTATCCGCTTCCTCTCACTAAGCATCTATTAGAGAGGGTAGCAGGCAAGAAAGTGTAAAGCTTCCTGGATGGGTTCTCTGGTTACAATCAGGTAGCCATTGCACCGGAAGATCAGCATAAGACGGCTTTTGCCACTGAGTGGGGCATATTTGCTCTTCAGGTAATGCCATTTGGGCTTACCAATGCCCCTGCAACCTTCCAAAGATTGATGTGCCATGTGTTTAAAGAGTTCTTGAAAAAGAATTTGGAAGTCTATGTTGATAATCTTTGCACTCATTCCAACATTAGACAGACACATATACCTGAACTCAGGCAAATCTTTGACAAATGTAGAGAATATCAAGTCTACTTGAACCCAGGAAAGTATGTTTTCATGGTCAGGCAAGAAACGATCCTAGGACACATAGTGTCAAAAAATGGCATATCCACAGATGAGGAGAAAGTGAAAGCGATAGCAGAGCTACCTAGGCCAAAGAATGTCAAGGAAGTGCAAGCTTTCATGGGGCATTGTGGTTATTACCGACGTTTCATACACATGTATGCCATCATTGCAAAAGCCTCTGTACGGACTTTTGATAAACTTTGAGTAGACGGATGAATGTGAAAAATCTTTCAATGAACTTAAAAGGCGATTGTGTTCAGCACCAATCTTGACTACACCGGATTGGAACAAGCCATTCCATGTCCATGTGGATGCATCCAATTATGCTATTGGGTGTGTACTTGCACAACCTACGGGTGAAGGTAATATGGATCTTCCAATTGCCTATGCGAGTAGATAGTTGAATGAAGCTTAACGAAATTATACCACCACTGAACGAGAAGGATTAGGCATGGTGTATGCGGTTAAAAAGTTTAAACACTATTTGCTTGCAAATAAGTTTAAATTTTTTACTGATCATCAAGCACTGTTATATTTGGTAAACAAGCCATGCAATACAGGTAGATTAGTAAGGTGGTTTCTCTTACTAATGGAATATGACTTTGAGGTAGTGGTAAGGAAAGGTAAGACTCATCTGAGAGCTGACCATCTCACTAGGCTCACATCTGGAGAGGCACCGCAAGGAGTATCGGATGATCTTCCTGATGCTTACTTGTTTAGGCTCACATCTGGAGAGGCATCGCAAGGAGTATCAGATGATCTTCCTGATGCTTACTTGTTTAATTTGGAAGTGGTACCTCAGTGGGCTAAGCCATTAGTGCCAGTATTGACATATGGGCCCAAACATCCAGTAATAAACACTCAAGATAGGGAGGTAGTAAAAGCACAGAAGTATCATATCATGGCAAAAAGTATGTACAAACATACAGATCAAGGAATATTAGCCTATTGTGTGGAAGAGGATGAGTATGCGAAGTGGTTGCAATTAGCACATGTGGGTGCATTAGAGCAACACTACTCGAGACAAAGAACCTTACAGACATTGAGGAGACTTGGAGTACACTGGCAAACTATGGAAGCTGATGTCCATAGGAACATGCCACTCTTTATCGAGTGTCTTTCGTGCCAGATTGGAGTGAACCCTTAATAGCCTTTCTGAGGACCAGAACCTATCCCCAAGAGATGACATTGGCTAGACAGGGGAGCTTAGAACAAGAGGCTTTAGATTATACTCTCATTGGAGATAACCTATATAGACGAGGAAAAGATGGGTATCTTAGATTGTGTGTCAACGAGAGCGAATATCTGAAGATCTTGGAAACTGCTCACCAAGGTGTAGCAGGAGGACACTTTGCACCAGATCGGGTGATCAAGGCAATACTATTTGCAGGTCTTTTGTGGCCAACCCTTCACATGGATGCACAAACCTACGTGAAGAGGTGTGAGGTTTGTCAACGGACTCAGTATCCTATATGCAAAGATGAGATGCCATTGAAACCTATGATGGGTGGACGTGCATTCTCTAAATGGGGGATAGATTTTGTTGGTCCTATTAATCCCCCAACCAGGGGTTCACATGTTGAATACATCATTGTGGCCACAGACTATCTAACCAAGTGGGTAGAAGTAAAAGCCACAACGAAGAACGATGCTCAAACGACAGCAAAGTTCTTATTTGAAAATGTGTTCACTAGATACGGATTGCCAATAGAGTTAGTGAGTGATAGAGGCACACACTTCTTGAATGAAGTCATAGAAAACCTTCTCCAAGAATTCTTGGTGATACATAAGAAGTCTGCCCCCTATCATCCACAAGCTAATGGCAAGGCTGAGAGCACAAATAAGATTCTATGCAATGTATTGACAAAACTGGTTAATAGTAAACGCTCTGATTGGGACAAACAGCTACACCATGCTGTTTGGGCATACAGAGTTGCCTATAAAACGGTACTCAAAGCCACATCCTTTCAGATGGTATTCGGCCAAAATGCAGTGCTACCATTGGATTTTTTGATACCTACATTGAAAGTAGCACAAGAGCATGACTGGACAGGCCATGAGCTCTCCTTTAGAATCTTCGATCTTGAATGATCAGGTGAAACACGATTGAGAGCTTTAGTAGGAATTTATGCAGCCAAGAAAAGGCAAAAAGCATATTTCGACGCACATGTGAAGGATAAGGGCTTAAAAGCAAGAGCCCTAGTCCTAGTCTACACCTTGAAGCAACATGCACGGAAGTTAGAGAAGAGAGGCTATGGACCAATGATTATCAATAGGATCTCCACAAATGGAGCGGTTCAACTAGCCACTCTAGAAGGCGATATTCTACCAAGTTACATAAGTGGTTGCAGAGTCAAGTTATATCAGGGACCCCTCACGGAGGAGATGTTAAATCGACTCAATACTGCAAAGAAACGTAAGGGAGAGGAAAAGCGAATTAGGGAAGAAGCACAGGCAGAAGCTTTAGAACGCATCCGACGAATGAAATTAAGAAGACATGGTAGAGATCAGCCTATGCCTGACTCTCAAGAATCTATAGGTTATCACATGGCCATGTGCGAGGCTTCAGGTGAACGTTCCCATAGGATAGTCGATCGACGACCCTTTGTGACCCTAGAGGTAGGACAAGGAGAGAGTGCAAGGACGGTGAGAGCTTTAATTGACTCACGAGCAGCCACTAGTGCAGTTCGACTGTCTGACTTCCAAAAATTGCAATTGAAGGTCAATTCTATAGAGGCATATCTCATAGGGTTGGGAGGTGTGGAAACCCCTTGCATGGGAGAGGTGGAACTTCCCCTCTACATTCAAGAGGATCTAATGGTTGTCAAGGTTCTAGTATGTGAAGACGAGGATCTTACCGAACCTCTTGTCTTGGGCCAAGACTGGATCTATGATCATGCAATCAACCTCAACCTAAGAAGTGGACTTCTTCAGGCTTGGGTAGGCCAAAACCGCATCACGATGGAATTAGAGAATCAAGCACTTAGGCCACTAGAAGAGGCACCAAATCCTGGTCCCCCAAGGAATCCACATGAAGATAACGATGCTATTCTTGTCCAAAGTTCTATGCTGCAAAAGATTGTCTCTCTTGATAAAAGTGCAAAAGTCAAAGAGGAGTTCCCTTTTTTTCCAAAGAGGATTCGAGGCAAAGTCACCAGGGGACGGGGACGGGGACGGGGACGGGTCCCGGGGACGGGGCCTAGGGTGTCCCCGGGACGCGTCCCCGGGACGGCACCAAAATAATGCTGATTTTTTCAAAATAATCATATGAAAATCATGTAGAATGAATTTGCTAACATATTAAATGATCAATTACAAGAAAACCATTAAAAAATATGTTTTTTAAGTATAAACAATACACATGTACAAAGCACGCTGATCGTTGAACATTCAAATCTGAAATTTCAGAATTACTCAAGAGTCAAAAGTGACAAGTCATATGTATCTATCATGTCAATTAGTGTGGATACATCACCATAATCATACCAAAAAGATGTTACATCATGAGAACAAAAAGATGTTACATCAATGTCAAATTATCATAGTTCATAGCATCGATCGACAAAAAGACTACATATGGCAGCTGACTAGAACATAAATGACAAATATAGAGACTAGTCACTACAACAAAAACGAAAAATGTAATGACTATGGAGAATCCAAGTGGGGAGTGTCATTTTCTGCAACACAATCAACGGCTTCTACTTCTTCATGTTCTTCATTTGCCACTTGGTCTGACCCCTGCTCTACCTCCCATTCTCTGAAAGGATCTCCTTCACAAGATCACTAGCACGCTGCACACCAAATCTGTTCCTCTTTTTAGAGGATACATGTCCATACACACTCCATAGTTGCTCAAGGCAACTCGTGGTGCAAGCCTGACTAAGTCAAAGTCACAAGGGGACGCGTCCCCGGGTCCTAGGGACGCCGGGACGCCGTCCCCTCAAGCAAATATCTCGGGACGCCTAGCCGGGACGGCTGGCGTCCCCTTACACCTTCCTGAAACAGCAAACCGTCCCCGGGACGCGTCCCCGGGACGGATTCTTGTGATGACTCTGTTTGGGGACGGGAATCCGGGACGGCTGTAATGTTGGGACGGTTTTTTTGGAAGAAAACTTCAAGTTTTTTTGGGCCTCTCTTTTAGAGTTTCTAAAGCTAATGTTAGGAGTCTCTAGAACCTTCTTGAGGTCCATGAGAAACCATAAATAGAGGCCATTTCTCTCTCCAATTTTCCTCCTTGGATCTCGATTCTCATGTGTATGGACGCTTAAGCAACCTTCAGCCGTATGTGGCAATCCTCTCCACCCACTTACCCGTCTTCACCCTTTTCCTCTTTCTCCATACTCAGTACATTTATGTTTGTCTTTAAATTTTTTGGTTTGACTTTGTAGAATCTCGACTAGTTGTATCTGTTGATCCATAATATGGTGCAACAGATAGAACATTTTGCTCTCAATGCGCATGATAATACATTATGTATATGAACTTTGTATAGGATGATGATGTTGCTGTAGAATCTTGTGCTTTTTTGAGATGATGAAATATTTTTGAAAAATCATCATTTTTATAGTGCCGTCCCGGGGACGCGTCCCCGGGACACCCTAGCCTCCGTCCCCGTCCCGGGGACACCACCGTTCCCGGGACCCGTCCCCGTCCCCTGGTGACATTGGACTAAGTATACGAATGGCCAATTGTTGAAGATCTGGACCATCAAAACCAAAGTCCTCCCACCATAGTGCAGCACCAACACGTAATCTATCCTCCTGGGCATCTGCACATGCATATGAAGCATCTTTCCCGGTCCTGTATTTGGATAACTGATCTCTAATAACTCTTCTTGTTGCACTATCTGGGACAAGCCTCTCCAATATGATCCTCCATCCATTGGCTACCTCTGGATATGCATATTGCTTTTTATCTTGGAATTCTGGATCTAACATGTACGTTGTTGCATGAGGTGGGGAGTAGTACGCATTCCACCTATTAACACAAATAGCTGCAATTTCTTCATACCTGTCATTGTCCTTCACCAATGTTTTGAGTGACTCAATTGTGCGATCCATAGCTTCATACACTTTACCTATGCATTGCTCCATGGAATCCACAACTTTCAGCAAGTGCACAAGTGGATGCACAATATCCACGATGTGAGAAATGTTCTCCCACCATGTTGCATCATCCGCCAATCTTCTAAAGTGCTTTACTGCTGAAGTAGAAGCCTCTGGCATCCTCGCAAATTCATCGCTCAATAAGAGCCCTCGCAAGACACCGCTACATTTCACTACTCGATGTAACATAGTGAAATTGTATGCAAATCTTGTGTCTGAATACTTGAGCAAAGCAAGAGTAGACCTCTTGCTAAACTCATTCTTCACGCGTGTGTGGTTGTTGATGAAACTAACCAATGAATTTGCCTCATTAATTCGAGGCAATATCCAATCCAAATTCCCAATATCCTTGAGAATATTATTTAAACAATGGGCCATGCAAAAGCATACAATGATGTGAGGGTATAGATTTTCAATAATTGCACCTGCAGCTTTGTTTGCTGGCTCTCCATCTTCGACAATGCAAACAACATTTGATGGCCCCACAATCTCTATGGCACTTGCCCACTCTGCTGCAAGTACATCTGCTGACTTCCCTGTCTCTGATGCATCGTGTGATGAGATGAAGTACATCTCCCCACGAGAATAAGCCACCACTCCATGGATAGAGCGTCGCTGAATATCACTCCATCCATCTACAAGTAATGAAACTCCATTTCTTTCCCATGATTTTTTTATACTCTCGCATGCGGCTTCAACAAGCTTCTTCTCTTTCTCCAACAAAGTGGTGCGCAAGTTCTCTGAGGATGGAGGCACATAGTGTGGTCCATATTCACCTATCTTTTTTACCATGTCTTTGAAGTATGGTGATCTGTGGAAGAAGGATAAATCAAACCAATAACATTCATAAGTAATGGTCCATGCCACATGGAATAGCATTTATGATTTATGCCAAATAAATTAATAATAAAGAATGAAGATTGAAACAAAACAATAGAACCAAGATTCAAATTTCAATATTTACCTTGCCGCATTGAAAGCTATGTGGTCAAGGTAAAAGAAACGTGCCACCGCTGTGTCAACCTCCTCCTTCAATATGGGGTTCCAATTTTCATGGAGTGTTTGTTGACGTGATCGACGTACATAGGGCATTCCTGATGGTGTGGAAGACGGAGTAGGAGGAGTAGGAGTGTGAGTAGGAGTAGGAGCACGAACCGGAGCCGATGAAGATGATGCTCTTGAAGTCGATGGCATAGAAGACTTCACAAATGATGCCGGATCAATGGGAGCTTGTGAGGCACGACGAGCATGAACTTGGGCATCACTAATAGCGAGTTTATTGAGCGATTCTTGCTTCTTCTCCGAAGTGATTGAAGAACAAAATCTCACTTCATGTCCACGTTCATGAAGTAAGTGTGCACGCACCTTGTTTGCTCCACCCGTTCTTTTGTAGCCACATAGCTTGCAAGTCCATGGCCTTGCACCACCTCCTTCTCCCGCGGATACGGGAGAGTCCACCTCTTCCCACCATGTCCATTTGCTTGTAGGATTCCTCCTCTTGTTGTTCGATGCACTTGTTCGTGATGAAGAGGCCATAGGAGAAGAGAACACTATGAGGAGAGGAGAAAAGAGGAGAATGGTGAAGAGAGGGCTGAGAGGATAGAGAGCAGCCCTTGAATATGCAAGGGGGAAGATAGCTCAAGCTTTCACACACAAGAGGTGCTTGCAATGAAAGCTCTAAATGCTTGTGGCTGGATGAGCTGAAGTGAAGCCTTTTTATGCTTGTAATAGTGGCTCAAGAGGGTTCTAGAAGCCCTAAAAAATGGGCGCCAAAATTTAGGGCAAAAAAAAATCGAATTTGAAAGTCAAAATTCAAAAAAAAATTCCCGCCGTTCGACAGGCGTCCCCGTTTTCTCTTGTCACCGAAAAGCATCCCCGAGACGCGTCCCTGGGACGGATGCATGTTATGAAGAGTGATGAGGGGACGGCTACCGTCCCGGCTGCACTTCCCTCCTTCTAGGTCCTTGGGGACGACGTCCCAGCGTCCCTAGGGGCCGGGGACGCGTCCCCCTGTGACTTCCTCGTGGCATGAAGCAGATCTGGATACGTAAGGGGCAACTACCCTCAGCTTTGGAGATAGGATCCCAAAGATGCACCAAACGTGCTTCACCGTCGAGAATCACAACGGAGTATCCGAGGCATCAATCTAGACAAACCATTTCTATTTGGGTTCTATAGAAGTCAATGAAGACTATCCCAAATGCTAGACAGATATGGGTGCCCAAGACCTGCTTACGAGCTCAAATAGCTTCACCTCCTCCACAAGATTGAATCAACACTCACAAGCACCCTTGGCACAAATCCCAGGGCAAACATCTACACTCCACACCACTACATCTTCGGTCACACCTAGGAATGTCGGGAAATGGGTACCCAAAAGGTCCCACATCCCACACAATCCAGTCCACAAACCTTTACGTGTCATCACCAATAAAAGCTACAATTCCACCATCAAAGTTTGGAGACTTAAACCCCATATCAAACCGCCTGACCCAATTTTGTAAATCAGTCCCCTTTGATGTAGGTGCATTCTAAGTACATTGCACATCCAAAGTATGCATCCAAGATGAACACTAACCTCCTAACCAACATTCTCACACATCACAAATACTCCACCCACTAACCCCTAACCACTTGAAATTTCATGTTAGTATTGTGGAGGGAACACCATAACATCATGTTTCCTATGCAATGCTAATGTGCCTCTCTTCTTCTAGTAGATAAGCATCACCAGCTACACGTAGTCTCATGGTAGAAGGAGCAGGCTCAAGCTCACAGGCAGGAGTAAGTACTGCAGGGATTGATGTGGACAGTCTACCTATTGATGTGCCACCAACTGAACAATCTGTAGAGCTACAACACCTACAGCAAATACCTATACCGGATCCTCCCACAGGAATCACAGAGAGAGTCCATGCAAATTCTCATTGGTTCAATGGTATGCCAGGGCCCTTAGGAGAGGCAAAGTATATCTGGGAGTCCAAGTGTGAGTATGACAAGTCATGGGTCAGATTCCAGTTCTTTTCCAAGGAGTTTGAGACTCTCCAGAACACACAAGATCTGCAGACCGTATGACTAGATCCATATTCTATGGATTCCCTGCCACCACATCCCCTTTCATGGCTTTTCTGCCTTCGAGTTCTCACGGCCAACCTCCCATCCCACCATTCCTCCAACCTGCCCATGACTACTTTTGTAGAATGTATTAAGCCACCACCCCACCCTCCTCATCAATCCCATCCCCACCATCCACACAACACTTATTCACCACTATCACACACACACCACCTACCATTCCGATATACATGGTAGACACCACACTCACGTCCACTCCTGAGGGTATGGACATTTCACCACCAAGAGCACCTCCACCACCCCCCACACTTCCACCTCCCCCCATCCCCCTCTACCAATGTCACCGGCACACACATCACCTACAGACACAACATTCACTCTTCCCATTTCCCAATTCCCTCCCCTTGCATCTTCCATTGTACAATCCACACCTTCATCCTTAGGCAATGCATTTGACACCATGATTGCATGTATGTCACAGTTAACGACAGCATACTATCAGTTGCAGGCACATAATCAAAGGTTACAAGAACACTCCGAAGCACTACAACAGTGCCTCGATACACTGGAAGAGGACAAAGCCAGTCTCCAAACTCAATTTCAAACCTTACAAGAGGCTCATGGCATTTTGGAGACACAATTTCAAAATGTGGATCAGGAATCAATCCAAGGGTTAGAAAGCCATTTGCAAATACAATTGGAAAGAAATTCCAAACTCCAACACAACATGGCCTTGCTCAAACGACACCTTGCGGCAGCACACGAGGAAAATAGACGGTTTCAACAACAGAACCAGGAAAACTTAGAAGCAGCCATCGAAAGCACACCCAGGGCTCCCATTAGTCCTTCCAAGTTTCAAGCAGTGACCCCAGAGAGCATCAAAAACATTCTTGAAGACTATGCCACTTTACTCGATGCACATGACCAGTTATCAGAAGAACTAGGTCAACTGAAGCAGACAAGACAGAAAGAAATGACAGCGGGTCCCCAAGCTACTGACTCAATTGCTTCTCTTATCACGGACTCGGAGACCCTTCAAGATCTCCAAAAACAAGTCGAAGAATTGCAAGCACGTCTACTCCAATACGAAAGACCACCATCCATCCCTGAGGCGCCCACATATGAGGAGACAGTCTCCATTATGGTGGAACAAACGTTTGAAGAGGAATATGATCCATAACCCTTCCCAGGAGGACAACAAACGGAAGAAGGTCACGATACGTTCGAAGCACCACGACCCCCATGGGAACTGTGTTACAATCTGATTACTTCAAGAACTTGTCATCTAGACGCCTTATCCTCTCATCAAAACTCCAATATAGGCCTTACTATGTTATTCTGGCCGATTATAATGCTAAAATACAGAGAGTCACGGGTAAGATTCCTTCCTTCGCTACCCAGTTTCAACCCGAAGATCTGCCTCCAGAGGTGCAGAAAGGCAAAATCCGTCAACCGACATGGCGACAGAAACTTCTCGAGACATATCCGGAAATGTTTCGCACATGGAACAATGCGCCTTTACATCTACTTTACAATCCATGCTACGGCCCCGTCCTACGACGCAGATCATGGAAAGCATTCAACATAAAGGTACAGAATAATGCCCAATGTAATGAGTGGCTCAATTATCCGTACATAGCACCATCACAGGGACCACCATCGATAGCATACATGATGGCCACAATTCGACATTGGATGCCTCGACTGAAGCCCATGCCAGATGTGGCGGCCCAAATGATGCTTAAAATTTTGGATATGATGCAAGTAGTACTCAAAACCTTTAGAAATGAAGAAGCACCACAAGTACGTCTACCGGGGTTTACCAATGGCAATTACGATTTGGTGTATGATATGAGCACCACCCCCAACATTCGGGTGGCTTATGCGTGGCATGCACGAATCAAGTATCTTCCCGCATGCTATAAACAAACATTTGAAGACATGTTCCGATCAAGATTTTGGGAGTATCACTCGGAAGTATTTGCACCTAAGCCAACACACCTACTCCATCTATTCGCTTGCGAACAAACCATGTATTCGGAGTACTACACGACTCCGCAACCAGACATCCCAAGTGCAATAAATTGGGACGCGTTGCAAGCTTATCTAGCAAGAGGACTACGGATAGGCAAACACGAGCTAGCCACCAACGTTATCCAATACTATATTGACCACCCTATAGAACAGAGGTCTGTCAGGGGCGACAGACGCTAGGAAGAGGGGAGTGTTAGCATACAAGTCATAAGCAGAGCATACAGGCACAAAGGAGCAGTCACGCACAATACGACAACAAGACCCAATCATTTTTTTCATAAACAATTTCCAACTCAAGTGATTTTCATCACTACAAACACATTGTAAATCCCGTTTTTGGTAGAATAGACTCCATTTTGTTCAAGCCGAGGAGTCCTCGAGCTTGAGGAGTATTAGAATTAGCTACATACCAATTTTCATGATTTTTAGACTCCGTTTGAGCCCTCAAATAGGCTCTAGAACCTAATTTTTAACTAGGCCGGACACTAGGTCTAGACAAGGCCAAAGCTAGTCAAAAAACTATAAAAAGAGCTAGAGAGCTCATTTTGGGGGTTAGATTGTTTGTGAATTGAGCTGATGTAAGAGACTTTTTGACTAATGCAAAGAACTCCATTGTTCCCCTCCTTCTTGCCTTGTGTGCGCATGTGTGTATATGTGTGCATGTTTGTGTGCTTCTCACTCACGCACTTGTGCCTTCACTTGCTCATACTCTTCATACTAGTCCTCGCGTCTCCACGGATTGACAATTATGAGGTGGATCTCCTCACGTTGGCACAGGGAGAGGGCCTCTGAGCACAAGGTCAGGCAAGGTGCAAACGAAATTTTTCCACTATCGACCATATCTTCATCCTGCGTTGTCTCATTGATGGGGCAAAGGCAAGGAAGAAGAGGCTTTATTGTTGCTTTGTGGACTTCCGCAAGGCTTTTGATACAGTTCCACGTGAGAGGATGTTCAAGCTCCTACTGAGCCTTGGGATCCCGATAGAGATAATATGGGCCATCTATACTCTCTACGAGAAGGTGTTTGGCCGATTTCGATGCCCTAGAGGTTTATCAAAGCCCATTGCTAGCACCATTGGTGTTAAGCAAGGCTGTCCCCTCTCCCCGACACTTTTTGGGCTTTACATTGATGAGATCTCTGATTACCTACTACAAGCAAGCAGGGAGGGGAAAGACCTCGGAGGTACCCCAGTTCACATTCTTTTATATGAGGATGATATTGTTTTGATTTCAAAATCACCAGAGGGGCTCCAATGCCACCTCGGAGCCTTGGATGATTTTTTTTTTTTTTCACATAGAGGATGGTTGTGAACCTTTGCAAGACCAAGGTCATGATCTTTCACACATCCAGTGTAGTGAGTGCAACCATCTTCACCATAGCAGGAGGGCACGTCGAGGTGGTTACTTCATGCGTCTACTTGGGGGTTACTTTCACCCGTCTACAAGGACCTTTTTCCATGAGGTAGGTAGCTATTGACAAACTCACATGAGGGTATGGAGCCCTCGCCATGCTAGAGTGGAGTTTCCACTAGGCACACTTCAAGGAAACCCACACAAAGGGATGGCTTTTCGACACACTAGTCACCCCCCCCTTGATGTATTCCCCGAGAGTATGGGCACCAGGCTTGACGATCGATCAGTGGGCATAGATTGAGAGGCCACATGTATGTATGATCTCACACTTGTTCCATAGCAAGCAGAACATACCACATGACATCATCCGAGCAGAGCTCTCTGCACCACCCATGGTCCTCGAGGCACTATTCTAGACAGTGAGTTTCATTCAAAGGGTGAGGGAGTTGACACACGATAGACTCACTCGTAGAGCTTTTGAGGCAGCTACACAATTATCTCAGAGTGGACATGATAGAGCCTCGTACTTACATGTCATAACTTGGTTCGCGACACATGGGCTAAATATGGAGAGTTGCCACCTTTTCAGTACGACTCAGTCTCTCTTAGCGAGAGGAATCTCGTGCTCAGACAGAACTTATGGAGGCTCTACATCAGGAGAGTATGGAGATCACCCAGTTGAGAGGCAGCTACACAGTTGACACACGATAGACTCACTCGTAGAGCTTTTGAGGCAGCTATACAGTTATCTCAGAGTGGGCATGATAGAGCCTCGTACTCACATGTCACAACTTGGTTCGCGACACATGGGCTCAATATGGAGAGTTTGCCACCTTTTCAGTACGACTCACACTCACCTTACTATCACCTCTCTCGTAGCGAGAGGAATCTAGTGCTGAGACAGAACTTATGGAGGCTCTACATAAGGAGAGTATGGAGATCACCCAGTTGAGAGGGGAGGATGTCAGACTATAGAGACCAATTTCTCACCATAATGTCTTATGGATTCATACAGAGGCAATACTACATGGACATCTATATGCCACAGAGTTCACGAGTAGCGAGTAACGATTTGCCAACTGAGGGTCGCATCACACAAACTCGAGATCGAGAATGGAAGACACAGTAGGGTCTCGAGAGCAGAGCGGATTTGCAAACTATGAAGAGAGGAGGTGGAGAGTGAGGAGCATTTCGTATATCGATGCAAAGCATACACTCATATTAGAGACAGTATGAGACTTTGTTCAGAGGACAGCCCACCCTACGAGAGATTATGAACCCAAGATGAGACAGTTAGGACGTTTCTTGATAGAGATTCAGAGGCATAGAGATGCACTCTTACCACTGACACAGCTACACAGGTGGAGAGGAGACAGCTATAACTCACTTATTTTTTCCAGAGGTCGAGTCCCCTCCCCACCTGATTCCCAGCGAGGAGTGACACTACAGCAAGCTCACGTGAGTCAAGCTAGACGATGACCACGAGTCATAGCCCTCAAAGGAGAAGAAGCTATACCATCGCCATGTTGGGGATACAGGCCCCAAGGACTCTCCTTTTGTATATTTTGACCCTTCCATTTGAAAGCTCTCTTCGAGAGCTTTCCAGACATATTTTTATTATATTTTTTGGACCCCAAATTCAGGAGTTATAGGCATTTACATAATTTTATGACTTTTGGTCATTGGCCATGTGTGAACATGCCCAAATGACCTAAAAGTCACTTATCAATAAGACTTGGTCCCAAATCTTTCATAACTTGACTTGGACTTCTTCAACTTCAGTCTCTCCATCTTCTTCTCCAAATTTCTGCGCAAGTTTCTCTCTCTACTTTCTCTCTCCTCACGTAGCAGCCCACTCCCTTGGCGTTTGGAGCAACCGAGCACACCACGACGTAGCTCTCCGCGGCCTCTTTCAATTGGTATCAGAGCTTTGAGTTGTTCCATCGTGACAAAGTTGCTCGAAGTGCTTTTCCACTTCAGCCTATGTCAAGGTTTTTTCTTGCATTTGGGAGAATTTCATCGCAAAAAACTTTCTTTTTTCGCGATAAAAGTGCTATTTTTGGAGGATTACTTCAGCCTGGAGCAAAGCTAAAGCAAATTTTGTGCTTTTCAGAGTTTCATCACAAAAAATCTCTTGTATTCTTCCTTTTGTATCCCCACAGGTCATTTTCAGCATCCACATTGCTGATTTTTTCATCTACAGGTCCTTTGTGGCAGAAATTCTCTCTCATTTCAAGTGAGAGGACATGTATAAAGATTGAGGAAGTGCATACTTGCTGGATACTTATTACAGCAAATCATTTCTCTGATTTTACAGGTCATATTGCTCCAAAAATTGGGGCTTTTGTGAAAACAAGCACCCATTGACTTGGTTTTGCATCTACGTATGGCTTTTGTGGTTGAAAAACAACAAATTTGTTGTTTTTGATTCAATTACAGCTTGCTGGAATTTTCTGAAATTTTCTGCACAAAATTTCAGAAATTGATTTTTGCAAGTTTTGAACAGTTTTTGGGCTTAATTTCTCAACTATAGTCTCATAAGGTAATTACGCACATGACAACAGGTGAATTTTACCTTTTTTTGGTGAAATTTTGAAATTCTTAGTGTGCAAACATGGCCACTACCTCCTCTGATGTCAAAAGCTTGTTTGAGATCAAGAGATTTGAAGGTAGCGTCTTTGATTTGTGAAAAGAGAGAATGTTGGGCATCCTCTTTCTTAAAGATTGTGAAGGGGCTCTTGAGGAAGTCAAGCCTGAAGATATGACAGATGCAGCATGGATGAACCTAAACAAGAAGGCCATCACTTACATCAAGATGGCTGTATCAGATGACATCTTAGTGGATTTGAAAGGCCTTAGAACTTCTTTTGAGGTATGGGAGAAGCTGAAAGCCACTTATGAAAATACCATGCCTGTAAATCAAGTGCATCTTATGCGTAAGCTAGTGTGTATGAAGCTTGATGAGTCAAAAAGTGCGGCTGAGCACTTATCTTCTTTTACAGGTACTCTTTCACAATTGCACGACTCTGGATTACCTCCATTTGATGATAAGCTTAAGGCCATCTTCTTGCTGATGACCTTACCTGATTCATGGGAAACATTGGTTGTTTCACTTTCGAATAGCCCCAATCTTACCTTTGATGGTGTAAGGGATTCTATTTTGAATGAGGAAATCAAGAGGAAAGCTAGTGGAGAGGGCAGTGGTTCAGCCAATGTGGCTAGAGGAAGAAAAGAAAAGAAAAGTGGAAATGTACAGAGGAACAGGAGCAAAAGCAAAGGCAAGGCTGAAGTGACTTGTTATCAATGTGGTAGGAAAGGTCACAAGAAGCCTGATTGCAGATTCTATAAAGCTGAACTAGAAAGAAAGAAGAACACAGGTGATAGGAAGAATGATCCCTCTATACATTATATTATGTTATCAGATGAGGGTGAGCCTCTTACTTATAAAGAGGCAAAACTATGTGAGCACAAGAAGAAGTGGGAGTTAGCCATGCAAGAAGAGATAAAGGCCTTGCATGCAAATGATACTTGGGATTTGGTTGAGTTACCCAAAGGAAGGAAGGCCATTCCCAACAAGTGGGTGTACAAAATCAAAACTGTTGATGGCAAACCCAATTATAAGGCAAGGCTGGTTGCTAAGGGATATGCCCAAAAAGAGGGCGTTGATTTCCAAGAAGTGTTCTCTCCAGTGGTGAAAATGACCACTTTACGTGTGTTGTTTGCTCTCACAGCTCCCTTGGATTTGGAATTATTCCAAATGGATGTTAAAACAGCCTTTTTGCATGGTGATTTAGATGAAGAGCTGTACATGAAACAGCCAGAAGGATATGCCATTCCTGGAAAAGAGCATCTCATATGCAAACTGAAAAGGAGCTTATATGGGCTGAAACAGGCCCCCAAATAATGGTATAAGAAGTTTGATGCATTTATGCTCAAGCATGGGTTTAAAAGAAGCCATGCAGATCACTGTTTGTGCACCAAAAAGGACGAAGATGGCAGCCCAATTATTCTTGTACTGTATGTAGATGATATGCTGCTGGCTGGGAAGAAAAAGAGCACTCTGAATGCTCTAAAACAGCAGCTGAACTCTGCATTCTCAATGAAAGACCTTGGGGAAGCTGAGCATATTCTTGGTATGCGTATAAAAAGGGATAGGCAGCAGCGTACTTTGCAGGTATCCCAAGAAAAGTACATTGAAAAAGTGCTGGACAGATTTAATGTGGCTGATGCTAAGCCTCTTGGAGTGCCATTGCAGCCACATGTTAAGCTTTCCAAGGATGACTGTCCCAAAAATGATGATGCAGCCAATTACATGAAGAGTGTTCCATATGCATCAGCTTGTGGTTCACCTATGTATGCTATGGTTGCCACTCGGCCAGACATGGCTCATGCAGTGGGAGTTGTTAGCAGGTTCATGGCTAATCCTGGTAGAGCTCATTGGGACGCAGTCAAATATATCTTGAGATATTTGAAAGGGACCAAAAGTAAATGCTTATGTTATGGAAAGGGTCCATTGGACTTAAAAGGATTTTGTGATTCAGACATGGCAGGTGATGTGGGCACACGCAAGTCAACAAGTGGCTATGTATACATCCTTGCACGTGGAGCTATTTCATGGTGCTCTAGACTTCGGAGGATAGTTGCATAATCTACTACAGAGGCTGAATAAAATTTCAGCCACAGAGGCTTCCAAAGAAGCCATTTGGTTAGCCCACCTCTGCAGTGAGTTTGGGATGCCTGAAAAGGCACCTGTTCTTGGATGCGATAGCCAGAGTGCCATATGTTTGGCAAAGAATGCCATGTTTCATGCTCGCACAAAGCATATTGATGTGAGATACCACTTCAACAGAGAGGTGTTAGAGGATGGCCTGATCACTTTGATCAAGGTCAATACTTCACAGAATCCTGCAGATGCTCTCACGAAGTGTCTACCCAAGGCACAACATCAGCTATGTATACAGATGGTGGGAGTTACTTAGCTTAAAGGAGCCTCCTTGGTACTTTAAGTGGGAGGTTGTTGGGGATAAAGGCCCCAAGGACTCTCCTTTTGTATATTTTGACCCTTCCATTTGAAAGCTCTCTTCGAGAGCTTTCCAGACATATTTTTGTTATATTTTTTGGACCCCAAAATGGGGAGTTATAGGCATTTACATTATTTTTATGACTTTTGGTCATTGGCCATGTGTGAACATGCCCAAATGACCTAAAAGTCACTTATTAATAAAACTTGGTCCCAAATCTTTCATAACTTGATTGGAACTTCTTCAACTTCAGCTTCTCCATCTTTCGTTCCAAATTTTTGCGTAGGTTTCTCTCTCTATTTTCTCTCTCCTCACGTAGCAGCCCACTCCCTTGGCGTTTAGAGCAACCGAGCACACCACGACGTAGCTCTCCGAAGCCTCTTTCACGCCAGATATAGAAGATTCGAGCCCGACAACGTGAGGCGACTGCAGAGCGAGTAGCCCTGATGAGAGAAGATCTTATAGCTTTCATAAAGGAAACTCTAGCACAAGCTCCACCTATGTATCACATCCTCTGCCCCTCCATTACCACTGGATGGAGCTAGTAGACAGATGCATCTTCATGATTGTATTGCCCTCAGCATATAGACATGCATATATCCCAAATATAGGAATCCATCAGCCTTAGTATTTTACCACACATGTTTGAGACTAGATTGTATTAGCTTTTTATGATCTTGTTTTACTTTTGTGACAGTTGGATGATATCCGCATCATGTATCTTATGTTTTGTCTCATAAGCAGACTCTGGCCTGTCATAGATGATAGACGTAAAAAAACTTTCTTTCTTTCTCTCTCTCCCTCCCTCCCCATTCCCCTCTCTCTCTCTCTCTCTCTCTCTCTCTCTCTCTCTCTCTCTCTCTCTCTCTCTCTCTCTCTCTCTCTCTCTCTCTCTCTCTCTCCCTCCCTCCCTCCCTCCCTCCCTCCCTCCCTCCCTCCCTCCCTCCCTCCCTCCCTCCCTCCCTCCCTCCCCCCCCCCCCCCCCCCCTCCCCCTCCCCCTCCCCCTCCCCCTCCCCCTCCCCCCCGCCCTCCCTCCCTCCCTCCCGCCCTCCCTCCCGCCCTCCCTCCCTCCCTCCCTCCCTCCCTCCCTCCCTCCCTCCCTCCCTCCCTCCCTCCCTCCCTCCCTCCCTCCCTCCCTCCCTCTCTCTCTCTCTCTCTCTCTCTCTCTCTCTCTCTCTCTCTCTCTCTCTCTCTCTCTCTCTCTCTCTCTCTCTCTCTCTCTCTCTCTCTCTCTCTCTCTCTCTCCCCCCCACCACCTTCGAGTAGTCATCGGGCAGCTCTGGGTTTCATCACATCAGCTGGAGATTGAGAGGGGTCGGTCCAAGGGAGTCCCCCGTGAGGAGAGGTGGTGCCCAGTATGCCAGACAGAGGTAGAGAGTGAGGAGCATTTTGTTATCAGATGCCCTGCATACTTAGACCTACGAGCACAGTTCCAGATAGAGGAGTCGCTCCCGTTATGCATGACTATGGCCCTGGGAGACCAGCGACGCTTGGGACGCTTCCTCGCAGCAGCATACGAGAGGCGAGATCGGTCACTCCAGCCCACACATCAGCCACGGGTGAGTACGCAGCAGACCATTACCCAGTTTTTTCAGCGGGCTGAGCCACATCAGAGAGGTCCATCTATAGGGCTCACGCTCTACCTGGCAGCAGCACAGAGAGCACGGCGCCGACCACGCATGGGAAGATATCATCGACCACGACTATATCAGGAGGATATCTCACGCATCAAGACAGCCTACGACCACATGATGGAGCATCGGCGCACCACCACCCCATGGGTTGTCTTCCTTGAGGAGGCACTCATACCACCCCCGATGTACCACATACTACACCCACCTCCACCCATTCACCAGTAGCTAGGGTGTTTTACTCACACTTTTACTCACATGTCCCCCATGTATTAGGTGGCCACTATCTGCAGAGTCAGAGCCACAACTCCCCAGCCTTTTCCAGCCTTATATATCTTTTTGTCGTGATATACTTTTTATTTCATTTCATCCTCCACACAGGGTTACTACACTTGTACATGGTTTTTGTCTCATAGGCCAAGTTTGGCCTCCAGAAGACGTTAATATGACTTTCTTTCTTTTTTTTTTCTTTTTTCTCCCCCCACACATTCACTCCCTCATGGGTCCCCCTTGTATTAGGTGGTCATTATCCGCTGAGTCATAGCCACGCTCCCCTAGGCATCACAATTTTATCCCCACTACCTCCTCATTATCAGGTACACCATCCTTTGTTTTCTTCGGCCTACACAATTTTGTGTAGCAAGTATTTTTCCTTTCCCTTGCTACACAGAGATTGCCAGAGTTGTATATGATTTTGTCTCCTAGGCAAAGTTTGGCCTCCTAATAGACGTAAAACACCTCTCTCTCTCTCTCTCTCTCTCTCTCTCTCTCTCTCTCTCTCTCTCTCTCTCTCTCTCTCTCTCTCTCTCTCTCTCTCTCTCTCTCTCTCTCTCTCTCTCTCTCTCTCTCTCTCTCTCTCTCTCTCTCTCTCTCTCTCTCTCTCTCTCTCTCTCTCTCTCTCTCTCTCTCTCTCTCTCTCTCTCTCTCTCTCTCTCTCTCTCTCAGAGGGGCTTGACAGTAAACCTTGGGAAGACCAAGGTCATGATCTTCCACACCTCCCCCATGGTGAGGAATGGAGCACGATTCAGAGCTGGTGGTGGACAGATTGAGGTGGTCACTTCCTATGTCTATCTCGGAGTCACATTCACGAGCTTGCTTGGCCCCTTCAGCATGAGACAGGCAGCCACCGATAGACTCACACGCGGATATGCAGCTTTAGCCATGTTAGAGCGGAGATGTCACCAAGCACACTTCCAGGAGCCCCGCACGAAGGGCTGGCTATTTGACACACTGGTCAGACCAGCTATGATGTATGCTGCGACGGTTTGGGCCCCAGGTCTCACAATCACCCAGTGGAGTGCGATCGAGAGGCCACAGGTACGTATGATCTCGCGATTATTTCGTGGGAAACAGTCGGTGCCACATGACATCATCAGGGCAAAGCTAGCTACACCACCCATGGCAGTAGAGGCACTATTCCAGACTATCTGCTTTATTCAGAGGATTAGGGACCTCCCTACAGATAGACTCACACACAGAGCTCTTGAGGCATCTATACAGATATCAGAGTTAGGATATGAGAGAGCTTGGTACACTCAGGTTAGAGTCTGGTTTGATAGTCATGGACTTGATATGGACAGATTGCCGCCTTTTCAGTATGACCCAGACTCACCTCACATCCACCTCTCTCGTCGTGAGAGGAATGTTGTGCTCAAACAAGATCTCTGGCAGCTCTACATTAGTCAGACATGGCACACACCACACATGGGATCGAGACTATCGCACTATCGAGACCAGTTCATAGACATACTAGCTGACGGTTTCATCCAGCGACCACGCTACATGGATACTCACATGCCTCATAGCTTGAGGGTAGCGATTGGCCAGCTAGAGTCTCATCACACCGACTCGAGATTGAGACGGGCAGAGCCGCAGACATTCCCAGAGAGGAGCGGATATGCAGAGTATGCAGAGTAGAGATGGAGGATGAGGAGCACTTTGTATGCAGATGTAGCGCATATGATGGCATCAGAGGCAGATACGAGACTCTGTTTGCAGGGCAGCCCACCCTCCGAGAGATCATGGACTCTAGAGACCAGCGACAGCTCGGGCGATTCTTACTAGAGATACAGAGTCACAGAGATTCCCTACTCCAGCCTACTGTAGCACTCCATACAGGAGGGAGACAGAGTCAGCTCACTGACTTCTTTATTCCACGACGTGCTGCAGCCCTCCCCCCCTCAGCCCACATACCGAGCGGGGTGACTCTTCAGCAGGCTCAGATATCTCGAGCTAGGAGACGACCCCGTGATATAGGATATCGGGCCCCGAGACTTCACCGACACCAGATTGCGGAGATCCAGGCTTGTGACCATCGCGCCATGGAGGAGAGACGATCCCAGATGATGGCCGATCCCGTTGCAGCCATCGGGGTGGCCCTGACTCCACCTCCACCTATGTATCACATATTACATCCCACCCACTAGCACAGGATGGAGCTAGTTAGTCGTTTTAGATGCATTCTCATGGTTGTTGTACTACCCTTTTGCATATAGACTATCATAGATATCGCACTCCATACACCCCCCACCACTTTCATGGGTATCCCCACATGCACACTACGGAGATCTATATCAGCTTAACCAGTTTCTTTTCAGCACTTTTATCTTTTCTGATTGACAGAAGATACACCCATGTACATCGATTTGTCTCATAGGCCGAGTTCGGCCTCCTAATAGACGTAAAAACACTTTCTTTCTTTCTTTCTCTCTCTCTCTCTCTCTCTCTCTCTCTCTCTCTCTCTCTCTCTCTCTCTCTCTCTCTCTCTCTCTCTCTCTCTCTCTCTCTCTCTCTCTCTCTCTCTCTCTCTCTCTCCCCCCCCTCCCCTCCTCCCCCTCCCTCTCTCTCTATCTCTCTACGTGTGTATGACATATGAGTGGCTATTGGGAAGTTTAGGGTATCATTGCACGAGCGGGAGGTTGAGTTCGAAGGATATCCGGGGAGGATCACATATGCCCAATTTGCTAGACAGAGGTGGAGAACGAGGAGCATTTTGTTATATGATGCTCTGCATATGCTGAGCTTAGGGTACAATTTCAGATAGAGCGTCTACAGACTCGGAGATCTAGGAGACATTCACGTGTCCCTAGATATAGGAGACCCCGGCTATACAAGCTTGAGATATTGAGGATTCGACTACTTCATGGGAGGAGAGATGAACTATCCGCACCCTAACATGTCATTCTGCATCCGACACCCTGTAATAAATTGCTTGAATGATATGTGACTCTCCTCCCATCCTTATATACCCTCTTGTACTCTAAGAATAGCAATGAGTTACTCTAAAAATAGCAATGATCTCGAATAGTCTAGTGTGAACATGTGGCCATCATGCAACACTTATTCCCATTACTACCCAAGTACTCCCATTACTACCAAAGTACGTTAGGGTATCCCCCGAGCTTGGGACCTTGGCTAGCTAGCCCTTGTCCCTCACACACATGGATTGATCCCTGTGGATCAATGTCTGACACTCTCTCCCCCTTCTAAAGATCATTGTCCTTAATGATCGATGAGGGAAAGTACTTGCGAACCAGAGCTTCTGATTCCCAAGTAAAGTCAATAAGTGGTAATCCTCTCTAGGCTACTAAATACTCTTGGACGACACGATTCCTCAATCGCTTCTATCTCCGATCTAGTATCCTGTCTCGAGAATGATCCATGCTTTTACTTTCTTGCAAAGAAACAATACCTTCTATTAGATTATCCTCCCTAAAAACACTGGATGAAACACTAGATGAACTCTTCAATATGGAGGAAAATCTAATTGGTATGCAACTTCACCTAGCTTTTTAACTATCTTCTAAGGTCTAATCATCCCTTTTCTATAATTCTGTCAAGGACAACTCTTGAATTCTGTTCTCACTTTCGCTGAAAGTGTTGAAGCATTCCAACTAGAGTCGCCATGATTACATGAATTCATCATAGTACACGATGAATGCATATAATATAGAAAAATAAATAAATAAACTTACAATCAATTTTAAGCAACTTGGTAACGTTTACTAATCACATCTCTTGGAGATCTGATTCTCCATGGATCAGTACTCGCCTCCCCTCATGCTCAAACTGGATCACTTTACGTAGTCACTATTTATGATGCACTATAAATACAAACATCAAACTTGCTTCTCAATTGGTCTTCCATTTGGAACTCACTTTCTGACTTATAGACCTTGCATTGTTGTATAATCACTCCCTATTGAAGACAACCTTGCCTTGTCTAATAAATGCAAACCATGTTGTGCTATATAACCTTGTCTCACTCCCTGCTAGGAACTTAGACTATAGCCTTACGTTATTTACTCTTTGCAAACCTTGCCGTTCTGTATATCTTGGTCACTCTTGAATATCTGACCCAAAGACTTGCCGTGCTTATCCGCTACAAACTTTGCCTTTTCTTTGTATCTTGGCCATTCGAGAGTTCTTTGCCTACAGACTTGCCTTGCTTGCTTAATAAATATGAGTCTATCTAGGATCTCTATCTTTCACTCTAGATAAATAGATAGGTGGAACTACCCATATTAAAGTGTCAGAGAATCAAGATATGATTCCTTTTATAGAACTAGTAACTTTAAAGTCTATGTCTTAACTTCCAAATCTAAGAAGTTCTTACATGACTTTTCTTTTACTATTTCTAACCATGATATTCTAATCAAACTTAATTTTTTCTTATAATTCCACAAATCTGAAGTCTATACTTCTTGTGAAATAAACTTCTTTATTCTATACGCATAGAAATGTGTACTAGAACTCATAACTATGTAATCATAGTAATTACTTATGAACTAGATACTTAATTTATAAGCATCCTAAACTTGTAGGTGTTCTTAGAGTTCTCTTCTAAGGCGTCAATTTACCTTGAGTCCTCTTATTTCTAACTTTCTAACTCATGAGACCTTGGTAAAATGATCCCTTGTCTCACTTTGTCCTTTCTACAAAAGGGCAATTCTTTTCACTTGAAGAAATTCTTATCGCTTTCTAAATGTATTGCTTAAATATTTCCCTTTTAAAGCTTGACTTTATTTCTTTTGATCATAATGCGAATCGCATTCTTTCTTGGTCATTAAATCTTTGAGGATTAACTATCCTCTATTCTAGGTTCTAACTAGACATCTTAGAATTCTAACTTGTAAAATACTAAGTTCCTTTGACTTAAAACCACCCTTGGGCTTATCTTTAAATTCGTTTTTCCCAACTAGTGATATCTACTAGATATCCACAAACTTATACTTTTCTTTGATCAAAATGCTACTAATAATTCATCTTGATCATTATCTAGTTTGAATATTCTATGTATACTCAAACAAGTAGGTGGCAAGATAAAATAAATAAATTACAAGCCTTTTCTCAATGAAACATGAAAAAATAAGAAACTTTTAGTATGTTCTATATGCTTGAATGCATATGCATACTAATTTTCTAAAAATTTTGGCAACATAACAGCGTAATTTTGAAAACCGAAAAAAAAAATTACGACAAAGCAATTTCCGTGATATCGATGCCGGCAGACACAATCTATCTACAAATAGACCAAAAGGGGATTATACACCCTCACAAATTTCGCAATGCCAACCGGCATAATATAACTACAAGTAGACCAAAAGGGGATACACACCCTGATGCTAACCTGCAAAAAAAAATACTTACCTTTCCCTGCAAGAAGAATACATGCATCGCACAATACGAACTCGCGTCTAAACTACATATATATTCTAGATGCTATGCAAAATTGCGTGTTCTATATGCAATTTGATGCAAAAAGAAACAACAATACATATAAATTGATAAGAGACAGGTAAGTCCAAAAAGTAACTTGCAGGTACTGTAGATGTTGAAGATGGTCCATCCTTCGTCGAAACAACATGTGAATACTCCTCCAATAATCGATGCTTCCAAAACAATGCTTGGAATAGAGTTGTTGAAGAAGTAGGGCAAACTTAAAACTTAAAGATACTTGAAGGTGAACAATCTTTGCCAATAGACTCGTATGCTAATCTGCTTATATCCGCAAGTCAAAGAAGTTGTATACAATGGTACAAAGACATGGGTTCAAGAATCAAGACGTTACCAATGCTTAGATGTCCGTGCTTAATACACAATTGTGAGACAAGCATGGAAACGATGCAAGGAAAACGTCGCCTATGTTTCACTGCCTCATAGCCTTCAGCCGCAGCGCGCGCAACTAATCCCATATGTCATGTCAACTGGCAGCCAACTTATATATAAAGTCGAGTTTCCTCCATGCCAAACAGCAGGTTGATCACTTCGCTCGTATCGCCGGCTAAAAAAGCGACGCGATAAATTAAACAATGATATGTGTTGCTTGTGCTAACCCTCCAACGTTCAGAGAGTTGGCACAAGTCCTTCAGGTGCGTGATATACGCGTAGGAAGCGACTTATCTCGCAAAAGAGGTGGGTTGGCGTAGGGATTACTATCCAAGTACTCCCATTACTACCAAAGTACCTTAGGGTATCCCCCGAGCTTGGGACCTTGGCTAGCTGGACCTTGTCCCTCACATACATGGATTAATCCCTTTGGATCAAATAGACTGATCCCTGTGGATCAATGTCTGACACATCCATGTCTTGACTAATAGAGGAAAGGATCTTGCAAGATATAGCTTTGCACAATTATTACATGAAGAGGCAATTTATAATGTAGCAAGTGTTTTCTTCGTCGAAAGTGGATTACATACAGAGAAGCTCATTGCAATAGCCACTGATGGTGCACCGGACATAATTGGCTATAAAATAGGTGTGGATGCGCAATTTCAATCATTGATGCCTCTCATTATGGGCATAGATTGTATTGCATATAGACACGCCCTTGCAACAAAAGATGGTTTCATATCAAATCCACATGTGTTTGCTTTTGTGGATAAAATTGCTAGTAAAATGTATTCATGATTGGGCAAGTATTCAAAGAGACATGCAAAGATGTGGTAACTAATGCATAAATTTGCAATTATGGATGCTAAAGCATTCCAAATTCATTCCATACGATGGCTTTCACGATCATCACATGTCATGAAAAGATTGGTCCATATTATGCTTCTTGTTCTTGAGCAATGGAAACGTCATGAAAAAAAAAAGGCGGTATAGCCATGTTAATTTGTTTGTTGTTCAATTTATGATACACTTATTTGTTGATGTTTTGTCAAAGTTCAATAAAACTTGATTAAGAGTTTCAGAAAAATGAATTTGATGTAACATTGATAAATGGTTTAAACAACTTAACTTTTGAAAAATTTGCAAGCATATACTTGAGTATGATATGCCTAGGTTTCGAAATGGATCAAAGCATCTTCTAATGTTTTTGAATATAGCTAAGGAAAATTCATTGACTTATTTATAAACACTACAAGTCATAAGCATCCTTTTAAGCATGAAGACCATGGGCTTGAGACCTAAAGTGTTTAGTTATTGGGTGGTAAAACGGAGATGAATGGGGAAGAGTCAAATAATTCATATTATTCAATCGGATGTGGCTCCATAGAAAGATAAATTCGATGAGTGTTCATAATTTCATCTTGAGTTCGAGTTCATGGTACATATAAGAATACAATAGCAAAAAGAGACATTATCATAGATATGAATTTGAGGGTAAATTTGGGATTGTCGAGATTCATTTTCCTATATGTTTCTCATAGATATGAAATTAAGCTCATTTTGAGTTCACTGTCATTTTCAAAAATTGAATGTCATTTGATAAGTGAAGATTCTAAGAAAAATTGTCATATGAAAGACAATCACCAAGAATGCCTCTTATAAGAAATTTTAGGTGTGCCTATCAGTTTTAGGCCCTGCGGATATCCAACATCATCTTGATCCTCAAACATGAAACCCTAAAATTCCACTCATAAGGTCAAAGGAAAGTCAACAAAGATAACTATCTTCTTGTTGTACCAAGGTAATTGCAGTCATCTATATCATGTGGAGAAGTGTTTGCAGCTATCAACATCAGAGGAAGGAGTTTTTACAACATATGCTGTTCATATACACTCACATACACATTACATAGCTCTATATTTTCCATAATCAAACTCTACTCCTACACTTATTCAAAACACATACTTATTCAAAACACACACACTCTTCTCTTACATTTTTAAGCGCTTTTCTCTCATATTTTGTAGCTGGAACCCTCCAGATTTCAGCCTATTTTATTCATATATATGTATACAGTGGAGACACATTGTGGATAGTCATTCTTTCTAGTTCAATTTTTTAAGAGTAGTATTTCTACTCGTTTCTTATCTCTTGTCTCTTTTTCTATTGTCTATCTTCTCTTATCTACGTTATTTCGTTCAAATAGTGTAAGTGTGCAAGTTATTCTAATGGCTGGAAGTTCCTGTGATATGTGTGGACCTACCTACTTCCAACATTAGGTATCAGAACTTATTTTACACATACATACTTGTTCCCAGAATGGAAGATTATAGAGATAGATTAGAGCAAGAGGATAAACTTGATGGTGTGTTTTTGTTTCCCCGTGTGTGTGTGTGTGTGTGTATGAGAGAGAGAGAGGCGAAAGTGAAGATTTCTCATGAAGAAAGGATATATGAAAGATAGACATTTTGATATTGAATAACACACTATAGCACTACAAAATAAGAGAACATATCTACCTGTCATTTCAAGGTCAATCCAGACAAGAGGCCATTTCAAGCTGTCAGAAAGCCCACCATTGTGAGCTGAAGAGTTTAATAGTGAAGTAGCTGGAATATTCGCGAGGGGAAGCGAAGTTATAGGAGAAGGTTCGACTTTGTGTTGCTGTGTTTCTTCGTGAATACTTAATGAGGCTATTTGCAAGGACTCCGTACTGTCCTCCTTCTTAGGCTTCCTGCGCTTCTTCTTGGACCGATGCATTTTTCCAGCTGGCATGGGGTTCAGGCTCTCCTCTTGTTGGTCGTCTTTCTCTCCTACTCCCCCGTCTGAATCGACGTCTAACGAGAGCACGCTGAAGAGGTTCGCTAGCTTGGCCATGCAGGCTGCCGCAATGACTTTAAGCATTGACCCAGAGAGATCAACTCTGTTGAGTTCACAGCATCAATTGAATTTTTTTCTTTCTTCTCTTTTTTTTTTTTTTTCTTTTTTTTTTCCCTTCTCCTTTCTTTGGTTGATGTTCCATGATCCCATCATTGTAAAAGACAGGCTTTAATCTCTCGCTTTTGAAGGACAAACGCCAAGTCGATTCATTTTCATTTTTTTCTTTTGTTTTTTTTTTTTGAGAAGTTTTATTATTTTTCAAGTATGCTTGAAATTTGAAAGAACTCTCATACCAAGGAATTTCTTTATTTCCCATTTTCATACATGAACATAGAGTCCATTTGTATGTATTGAAACCTTACCTTAGTTCAATGTTCAGTATGTACTATGTCTTCTGATTTTTTTTTTTCACTTTTTTCAGAACTTATTCTATATTGATAAAGAAATGTATTTTAAACAAAGAAAACAAAGAAGTTGATGAACTTCTTATCCTCAGTATCACCCAACGGTTCCAGTCACATTGTGTATAAAGGTGATCAAAAATGTTTGTGCCTCATATGCATGAAATGTGCAAATAAAAGTGAAGATAGAAACATTCATGAAGCAATAACATCTTCATTATAAGACATCCCGCCTACCATATGTGCCCTTTCATAATCAGCAACAACATCTTCAATTCAAGACATCTTATAATGTTTAGCTCCTATGTTTTTATATTCTTTTGTTGATTTTAGATGATTCATACTTTTTTTGAGTGACTCTCTGCTCCATAAAGGCACTACTCAACTCTCTCTCTCTCTCTCTCTCTCTCTCTCTCTCTCTCTCTCTCTCTCTCTCTCTCTCTCTCTCTCTCTCTCTCTCTCGTGTAATTGAATATTAATATTTGTGATATGAAGAGCCAAAAAACATGGTGAAAAAACATAGTATACTCTCCAACTCCTTCAAAGAAAAAAAAATCAGAAATTTTAGGATAAGGTCCTAAATATGTCATGAATAGGAACATTCTAATAGACCATAGAATAAATGGGATTGGATCTTAGGTACACATATGTTTCATACCCTTTGTCTCACTATCCCATTCACACCATTAGTGATATTATTGTGGTAATGGAAGAGAGAGTAAGTTAGGCAAAACTTGTCCATTTTGTAAAGCCAATCCACCAAAAAAAAGGATTAGCACCTAACACGGTAGATCGGAATCCAAGTCATCTTATAAGGTTAAGAACACAACACGTCAAGAAATATGGATTTGTACAATAGTTTGCATAACATAAACATATCACATCAAATCTCAATATTACAGGCTTGGATAATTTTAATATAAACTGAGTATAGAAAATTGATCAAATATAATAAAGTATAAAGTTACTAACATTGAGGGATATAAATTCATGTCACATGTTTCAAACCAAGGAACCATTGATATGGAGCATTGGAATTGGCATGGGCAAAATATGAGACATGATTAAGAGGTTACTTTTGTAGAATTGTGGAGTGTTGCACATACAATATGTTTAACATGGATCTAGTAAAACATTGAGTTGTATAATCCATTTTAACCAAAGATTCCTCCTATACTACTATGATAAGGTGATTCTTACCTTTGAGATCATGCCAAATAAAAAATAATGAATGTTATTACTCACATAGGCAACTACATATAAGGAATGATTGTCACATTATAAGTCAAGGTATGTGAAATGAGTGCCATTTTTTATGATGATGATGTTTAGACATTGGATAACATTTCACCTATTGAGACTCTTATGTTTAAGTCTCTTTCCCATACATGTTTGTTGGACAAGTCTTCAATGCATATATTCATGTCATTCCATATATTGAACCATTTACTACTTACAAAGCCAATTTTGTTTAGCACTTTTCAACTTGAAGCTTCATAATATTGTGATGTTGTTGAGATTGGAGATGTCATAGTTCATTTTGAAGATTGTTCTTACCTTGTCATACATATTGTTCATCATATTCCTTAGCTTTCACATAATTTATTCTCAATTGTTCAACTTAATTGCAAGAAAATACAACTTCATTTTTTGTGTTTGATCCCGTTGTATATAACATAGAAGCATGGTTATTGCAACTTATTAGCTTTACAAAGTAAACGAAGGTGTGAACATTAGTTTTCCATACATGTGAAAAGCTATATAGGAGAAAAAAAGTATATAAAGGCATGATGAGAGGTCATTGACACACTTCTCCATGCCTAAACTAGAGGTTATGTTGTTGATATTGCCATTTGCCATGTGGGATTTGTATTTTAACATGGTTCTTCTATTTTAATTTTGATTGAAAATATTTTTGTGTGGTGGGTTTCTTTTTTCCAACATTGCACATTGTAGAAAGAGAGAAAATATGGGAGGTTGGTCAGAGGGAAAAAGCGTAGATTGTGCTTATATTTTCTCCTCCATGAACTCAAGGTGCCATCATTTTCTTCCCATGGACCTACACCCCATCTCCTTTCACCTGGAGGGACATTGATGGAACATCTTTTATGTTGAAAATTCGAGGCATAACCAGCCCTCAATTTTCTCACATGGACCTTCTTTCTCTCCCATCTCCAACATTGCACATTGTAGAAAGAGAGAAAATATGGGAGGTTGGTCAGGGGAAAAAGCGTAGATTGTGCTTATATTTTCTCCTCCATGAACTCAAGGTGCCATCATTTTCTTCCCATGGACCTACACCCCATCTCCTTTCACCTTGAGGGACATTGATGGAACATCTTTTATGTTGAAAATTCGAGGCATAACCAGCCCTCAATTTTCTCACATGGACCTTCTTTCTCTCCCATCTCCATTTCCACCTAAAGAGACAGTGATTGATCATATCTTTACGTTGAAAATTTGAGGCATAGAAATTTTATGCCTATTCTTCTTCCCTGAATTATTCTCCATCTCAAGGCAGTATTGATATATTTCAGTAGTGATGTGTGTGAGCACACTTAGGACCGTAGAGGCACTTTTTCCCCTCTTTAGGAGGTTTTTTGCCTATAACCCAAATGGATATGCCTATAATCCAAATGGATATGCTTGTACATATGCCTATAACCCAAATCGATATGCTTGTACATATGCCTATAAACCAAATGCATCACTTATCTTTGTATATTTACTTGGTAACACATTCTCTATTGTGTTGTGCTCCAAGCTTCTTCTTCTTCCTTGTGCTATTTGTATGCTTCGATAGACCTCAAAATCCAACAATTGGTATTACAACATGTTGCCTCATCACTTATAACATCGTCAACACCCCTCCGGTCACAGTCCTAGAATTGCACGAAAATTGGTGAGCATAATCATGGTGATTAGGAGTTCAAAATTACTTTGCTTTGTGGCATTAAAAAATTTATTTGAGCTTGTTTTAGCCTTCAAACACACTATCATAGCAACTATGCAGGCAATTTCATCCTTTTAGGCCAAACAGGTATACAATTTTCAGTTCACTAGTACAAATGGCTCGAAGTCTATAGGTTTAGCAGTGCTCGATAGGGTGTTCATGTTCAACTTTTTGGAATACAGTCAATTTTCTGCATTGGGGTATTTAGTCACTAGCCATGGTTGAAAGCAATGATGTATTTCATATTTTGGTTGTTGAGGATAAGTTGAATGGTACTAATTACCATTATGGGCATACATGATGGTTCATGTATTGATAGCAAAAGGGTTGTGGAATATTATGAAGGGTTTTGAAAAACATCCTACTACACCTCGAGATACAATTATTGAAGTGATGCAGATGGTGTTGAAGATGATAATCTTCAATTTCTTGGTTGTGTTGTGATTCCTATTGCATCTACTGCATAGCAACTTCGTTGGGGTCGTAGAGATGCACATGCATATGCACTGATAGATTTATAATCCATTTTAACCAAAGATTCATCCTATAGTACTATGATAAGGTGATTCTTACCTTTGAGATCATGTCAAATAAAAAATAATGAATGTTATTACTCACTGTAGCTCAGTGATGAGTAGCACCTCCTTTAATGTCAATCCGGGAAGACGTGAGGATGGTATGAAGACCACGAGCAAGTGGAAGCACAAGTGCGTGAGTGAGAAGCACACTAACATGCACACACATACACACACACGCGCACACACGGCAAGAACAAAGAGAGTAAGACAATGGAATCACTTCTATTGCCAGAAAGTTCTCATACAAGCTCAAACTACAAGAAGCCAGCCCAAAAATGAGCTCTCTAGCTCTATTTATAGTTTTTGACTAGCCTTGGCCCTGTCCAGACCTAGTGTCCGGCCTAGTTAAAAATTAGGTTCCAGGGCTTATTTGAGGGCTCAAACGAGATGTAAAAATTATGAAAATTGGCAGGAAACTACTTCTAAGGCTCCCCAAGCTCGAGGACTCCTCGGCTTGTACAAAATGGAGCTACAAAAAGGTGAAATGATATTTACAAGGTTTTTTAGTGATGAGAATCACTTAAAAATGATGTAGGGGTTTTGAAAAAAAATGAAGGGTTGCCTTAGTGCTAGATCTGCATGTGTGTTCGTACTTGCTTCTTCCCGTATGCTGTCAACACTCTCCCCCCCCTAGCGTCTGTCGCCTCTGACAGACCTTTGCTCTGCGGGTTGATCAATATAGTTCTGGAGAATGTCAGCTCCCACATCATGTTCTTTGATTCGCAGCCCTCGGATCAGGTCTCTCTGCAGGGTGTCCCAATTGACTGGGCCCGGTATGTCCGGCTGTGGCGTTGTGTAGAGTTCTGAGTGCATCGTTTGTTCGCATGCAAAGAGGTGTAACAAATGAGTGGGCCGTGGCGCGAACACCTCTGAGTGTGCTTCCCAGAACCCCGTGGTGAACATTTCATCGAACGTTTGCTTGTAGCAGGCATGGAGATATCTGATGCGTGCGTGCCATGCATAAGCAACTCGTATGCTCGGGGTGGTGCTCATATCATATAATAGGTCATAATTACCATTCACAAACCCGGGAATCGGAGGTTGAATATGACAGACATTTCGGAAAGTTTTGAGCACAACCTGCATCATATCGAAGATCTTGAGCATCATCTGGGCAGCCACATCTGGCATAGGGTGGAGGCGGGGAAGCCAATGTCTGATGGTGGCCATCATGTAGGCTACCGTAGGCGTGCCGTTGGGGGGTGCAATGGCAGGGTAATTGAGCCATTCTTTGCAATTGGCGTTGTTCTTGACTTTGATTGCAAATGACTTCCATGTCCTTCTCCGTTGTACTGGTCCATAGCAATTGTTATACTTTAAATGCATGGGTGTGTGGTCCCATGTTCGTAGCATCTCGGGATAGGTCTCCAATAGCTTTTGCCTCCAGATGGGTTGATGTATTCTCCCTTTGCGCGCCTCCTCTGGAATGTCCTCAGGTTCAAATTGCGTTGCGAAAGTTGGGTACTTGTTGGTCTTACATTTGATCTCGGCGTTGTAGTCTGCCAACAGTACAAAGTATGGCTTATATTGTAATTCTGAGCTGGTTATTAGTCTTCTAGGGGCCAGATGTCTGAAGTATTCTGATTGAAGTATGGTCTCTTCAATGGTCTTCATGGCCAACATCTGGTAGGAGATACGTTCTTCATGAGTCTGCCGCATTTCTTCTACCTGTTTCATCCATGCCGATGGGGGTTCCTCATAAGTGTCCTGTCCCTCCTCAGTGATTGTGCCTCCTGGAAAAGGTTGAGGCTCATAGTTCTCTTCATATGCTTCCTCCACTGGAATAATAACTGCTTCTTCTTCCATGGGTTGCTCAGGTGGGGAAGGAGGTCGTTCATATTGTAACAACTTGATTTTTAACTCGGCCACCTGCTGACGTAGCTCTAGTATGTCACTGGCTACTGATAGTTCCGGCTCTGGTGAGGTTGCAGCGTTGGCCATCTCCTTGTGTTCTTGTTGGTGTGGTGCAGGCACTTGGGCTTTCTATAGGTCTTTGACTTGGTCAGCAAGCAGATCATGAGCCTCCAGGAGAGTGGCATAGGTCTCTAATATTTGTTGTATATTCTCCGAGGGGATGGCTTGGAACTTAGCCGGGTCAATGGGTGCCCCTGGAGTATTTTCCATAGCTGCTTCGAGGTTGTCTTGATTTTGTTGTTGTAGTCTTTTATTTTCTTCTTGAGCAGCCACTAAATGGCGTCGGAGTAGAGCCATGTTTCGTTGTAGTCTAGCGTTACGGGCTAGTTGATCTCTAAGTTGTTCTTCAGTTACCCTACTCTTCTCTGCATGTGTGGATTCGAGCTCCACCTGATGTTGTTGAAGGGTAGTCACCTCCTGCTGTAGTTCTGTATTAGATAACTCCAGGGCCGTGACTCGTGCCTGGAGATGGGCTGACAAAGTACAGAGTTCTTTATTGTTTTCTTCTAGTAACCTGTATTCCTGTTTAAGTTGGGCGGCAGCTTCGAGCATGGTGTTGAGTGCATGACTAAATGAAGTGGGTGCAGGGGTAAAGGTGGAAGATGCAAGGGGTCGGGGGATGGGAAAGGGAAAAGTGGATGTTGTGCCTACAGTGCTTGGAAATGGCGACGTGAGTGAAATGATACGTGGTGATGTTGGAATAGCAGTGGTGGTGGGTGATCCTGTGGATGGTGAGATGTCCATGGGATCGGACGTGAGAGTGTGTGATTCGTGCACTGTGAATACAGGAATGGTGGGTGGTGTGATAGTGGTAGCAGTGAATGTGGGGGAGTGGGGTTGGGAAAGGGACTTTTTATTATAATTATCCACCTGTTGGAGTATATTTACAAGGCTTGTCCAGAATGATGGTTGTGTGACTTGGGCTGAGTGTGAGGCAGTTGCTAGGGGAGTGGTGGATAGGGTTTGGGTGTGGGTGAATGGAAAAGGATGGGATGAGGTCTGGCTATTGGCAAGTGGTTGTCCAAGGGCGGGGAGATAGGAAGGGTGACCTATTATGGTTTGATCGGTGGCCGGATGACCGGTGTGAGGTTCAAAAATTTGGGTGGAAGTGTGGGACGTGGGTAAAGGGAAGGATGTAAAAACGGAGGTGTGTACAATGGTTTCGTGATGGGTGGATATCGGTTGTTCAGGAGGAATAGTGGAGAGGGGTTCTGAAGGGTGGATGGAAGGTGGCTGTGGAGATGGTACGTGTGTAATTACCTCATGTTCGTCGGTGGGACTCGGGCTCGTCATGTGAACATCTTCTGAAATTATAGTAGGCAAGGCGGTAGAGGTTTCCATTTGAATCATTTTCCCGCGTCGTGGTCGTGTATCAATCCTTCGTTGATCATAGACAAGGTTTTCCTGATAGACCATTGTCCTCAATGCCTCCCCGATCCCACATGTCTATGCCAATACATTCAATGATTCCACAAAGTTGGAGTCAACATTCTCGGCTTGAAGCATCTGGTTCACTAGAGCTCTATTCGCCTCTTCTGTCATCTTATGTCTTCTCTGTACCTGCTTAATTGTCTTGTACAGCCGTCTGAGTTGTGCTGTGTAGGCAGGGACCTCCTCTTCACTGTCTTCCGGGTCATTTCGGTGTGCGCCTTCCTGCACTTGTGTGTTTGGGTCATGAGGATGTAGTGCCACTTCTTCCCCATGTACTCTGCTCGTCTCGCCCTGTGGCTGTTCTCTTTGGGCGGATGCACTCGGACCCACATTGTCAAGGGAATCTTCACTGTCGGATAGGGGGACCGTCTGCAGGAATCTTTCAAAATCGAAATTTGGATCTTCTGTGAAGGTGGCCATGGATGCAAACTCTGCATCGGTAGGTAGTGGAGGGGCGGATGGAACGGGTTGTACCACCTCTCTAGCTTGAACTCCTTGAAGATGGATCGTGAAAGGTGTGACTTGAGCTTCTGGTCGGGGAGAAGCTTCAGTCGTGGCTTCTTGAGGAATCGTTACCTGGGAGAGCGATCCACGCATTCGTTTTGCAGGCTGACTCCCTGACTTCCGCCCTTTGAACAGCTCCAGGTGTGCATACTTTAGGGCTCGGGCAACTGGCACATCATATGCAAGACATCTGTAGATGATTCTTGTCAGCGCACAACAACCATGTAAAGTGGGCTTCCTCACTCCCCGCTTGCCTGCCTCATACACTTGATCTAAGATCCATACCGGCATCTTAATGGGCAAGCTTCCGGTCTCTGCTAAATATAGCCCGTACCATATCTTCTTGTGAGGCTGCGTGAAACAGTCCTGAGCGGGAAATGCGAAGTGCTAGAGGCACATCTGCAGAGGTATGGCGATGTTGGGGGTGAGGGCGCACATTTCTTTTAGTTTCTTGATTCTATTGCTTTTCATCGACTCTGGTATCAAGGGGTCGCGGTCAGAAGGTACATGCGTGCCATACATATGAAGTGCTTCCCTGATTAAAGTCACATTCAATTCGAACTTCCTCATTTCCTCCAGATTGGACAAGGAGAGCACCCAGAATGTGCCGGAATGCTCCTTATCCCCTGTCGGCTTCAGCGTAGCAATTAAGTAGTAGCACCTGAGGAAGTCTGGTTTAGGCAGAGCTGCACTGAAATAAGTTTGTAATCCTGCTTTTTGCCAAATATCTTGAAGTGGAGCTGCATTTTGCAATGCTTCGAATTCTCGTGAGAAGAATTGGAAGGTCCACCACACTCCTCCACATTCCATCTTGGATTCCCAGATGTGATCCGCGTCTCCCAAATCTCCTGGCATCTCATTGAACCAGTGAGAATGCCCCTTTACTCTTTCGGTTAGGCCATTTGGTGGGTCTGGAATAGGAATCCTCCGCACATTCACGAACTCCTCAGGCCGGGCTATTGGTGGGGCCTCCGCCGGCATGGCATCCCAATTGATTGGAGCACCAGATCCTGCCTGAGAGCTTGTGCCTGCCGCGGTTGCCATGAGAGTAGGTTGCTTATCTGCTGGAAGACGAAAGGCACATTAGTGTTGCATAGGAAACAAGATGTAATGGTGTTCCCTTCACAATACTAACATGACAATCCCGGAAGTCAGTGGTTAGTGGTGAAGTGTTTGTGATAGGTGTGAGTGGTGATTAAAGGTCAGTGTCATCCTAGATGCATACTTTGGTTATGCAATGGGTTCGGAATGCTCCTGTGTTAGTGTGGACGGATTTACAGAATAGGGTCAGGGGGTTTAGTACACAGTTTAATTCTCCACACTTTGATAGAGGAGTCGTAGCTCTTAGAGCTAAGGACAGGTGAAGATTTCTGTATGAGAGTGTGATGTATTTGGGACCTTTTGGGTACCCATTTCTAGACATTCCTAGGGTTGATGGGAGTGGGGACAGTGAGAGGTGTAGGTATCTTGTCATTTTCTGAGTTGTTGGCCAAGAGTGCTTGTGAAAGTTGCTCCATCCTAGTGCCTGAAGGTGAAGTAATTTGGGCTTGTAAGCAGGCCTTGGGCACCCATATCTGTCTAGCATTAGGGGTAGCCTTCATTGACCGCTTAGGGACCCAAATAGAAATGGTATGCCTAGGGGTTATCCTAGGGGGCTTCTTAACTTCGTTCCTTGACGGTGAGGCTCGTTTCTTGTCTTCTTGAGAGTCTGCTATTAGAGTTGTGGGTTTCCCATCCTTGCGTATCCAGATCAGCTTTGCGCCCCGAGGTGCTCTATGTTGCACGGGTTGGCGCTCCTGCCTCTTGATCAGCGGCCTCCGTGTAGAGTGATGTTCGGTCTGCTCGTTTAGAATCTTCTTTGGATCAGTTAGGAACTCCTTCTTGGCTCCTGAACCTTCAGTAAGATTGACATTCCTCTGCACCATAGAAGTTTGGACAAGCACAACATTGTTATCTTCATGTGGATTCCTGGAGGGACCAGGAGTTGGTGCCTGTTCTATTGGTTTGAGTGCTTGATTTTCTAATTCAATCGTGAGACGGCTTTGGCCTACCCAAGCCTGAAGAAGTCCACTTCTTAGGTTGAGGTTGACTGCGTGATCATAGATCCAGTCTTGGCCTAAGACAAGAGGTTCGGTCAGATCCTCGTCTTCACACACTAGCACTTTTGCTGGCATGAGGACCTCTTGTATGTAGAGGGGAAGATCCACCTCTCCCATACAAGGGGTTTCAACACCTCCTAATCCTATTAGATATGCTTCTAGGGGATTTACCTCCAATTGCAGCTGCTGGCAATAAGAAAGCCGAACTGCACTTGTGGCTGCTCCTGAATCAATTAAAGCCCTCACGTTTGTTGTGTTCTCTCTTTGTCCTATTTCTAGGGTCACAAAAGGTCGTCGGTCCACTATCTTATGGGTACGTTCACCTGAAGCCTCACACATGGCCATGTGATAGCCTGGAGACTCGTGAGTGTCAGTCACAGGCTGATCCCTCCCTTGTCTCCTCAACTTCATTCGTCTGATACGCTCTAAGGCCTCTGCCTGTGCTTCTTCTCGAATTCGTTTTTCCTCCTCTTTACGTTGTTTAGCAGTATTGAGTCGACTTAGCATTTCCTCCGTGAGGGGTTCCTGATACAGCTTGACTCTGCACCCGCTAATATAGTTTGGGAGGACATCCCCCTCTAAAGTGGCTAGTTGTACTGCTCCACTCGTGGAGATCCTATTAATGATCATAGGTCCGTAGCCTCTCTTTTCTAGCTTTCTTGCGTGTTGTTTCAATGTGTAGATTAAAACTAGATCTCCTGCTTTCAAGCCCTTATCCTTTACATGGGCATCAAAGTATGCCTTTTGCCGTTTCTTTGCAGCATAGATGCCTGCTGCTGCTCGTAGCCTCGTCTCACCTAAACGTTCTAGATCAAAGATCCTAGAGGACAACTCGTGTCCATTCCACTCATGCTCTTGTGCTACTCTTAAAGCTGGAATTAGGAAATCTAATGGTAGCACCGCATTTTGTCCGAAGACCATCTGAAATGGGGTGGCATTGAGTACCGTTTTGTAAGCAACTCGGTATGCCCAAACAGCATGATGAAGTTGTTTGTCCCAATCCAAGCGTTTATTATTTACAAGTTTCGTCAATATGTTACATAGGATCTTATTCGTGCTCTCGGCTTGTCCGTTAGCTTGTGGGTGATAGGGTGCAGACTTCTTATGTATCACCATGAATTCTCGAAGGAGATTTTCAATGACCTCATTCAAGAAGTGCGTACCTCTATCACTAACCAACTCTATTGGTAACCCATATCTAGTGAGCACATTTTCGAATAAGAACTTAGCCGTCGTTTGAGCATCATTCTTCGTCGTGGCTTTTACTTCCACCCACTTTGTAAGGTAATCTGTGGCTACAATAATGTATTCTGCATGGGAGTTTCTAGCTGGGGGGTTGATGGGACCTACAAAGTCTATACCCCACTTTGAAAATGCACGTCCTCCCATCATTGGCCTTAAGGGCATTTCATCTTTTCTTATCGGATATTGGGCACGTTGGCATGTGTCGCAACTCTTCACATAAGTATGTGCATCCATATGAAGAGTGGGCCACCAAAGTCCCGAGAATAGAATGGTCTTAATTACTCTGTCAGGCCCAAAGTGTCCACCTGCAGCACCGCTGTGTGCCGTTTCTAAGACTTTCAAGTAGTCTGATTCATGAACGCACAGTCTTAGGTAACCATCCTTGCCTCTTCGATATAGGTTGTCTCCTACTAAGGCATAGTCTTGAGCCTCTTGCTCCATGCTCCGTTTTCTTGCAAGACTAGCCTGATTGGGCAATGTTCCCGATCTCATGAACTCAACCAATGGAGCACTCCAATCTAGGATTAATGACACATGATAAAGAGTGGCATGCTCCACTGGGGGTCTCTTCTGGCACACTGGACAATTGTGGATCCACTCTTGTATTTCTTTGTCCATGCTAGGCCAATATACCCCTAAACGTTTAGATTCTGCAATGTTCGTTGTTTAGGGTAGTGATTTCCTAGCAGTCCCTCATGGGCTTGTTGCAACCAACTAGCATGTTCATCATCCTCGACACAACAAGCTAATACGCCCTCGGTATCTTGCTTGTACATACTTCCGGCCAATATTTGATACTTTAGCGATTTTACAATTTCCTCTTTGCTTGTTTTAACATTTTTATTTGCAGGCCTGAAGGTTAGGACTGGTACCAACTTATTTGCCCATTTAGGAACAACTTCTAAATTGAACAGATAAGCATCGGGCAATTCATCAGACACTCCTTGCGGTGGCTCTCCTGAAGTGATGCAAGAAAGATGGTCTGCCCTAAGATGGGTTCTACCTTTCCTGACAACAACTTCAAAGTCGTATTCCATTAGTAAGAGGAACCATCTTACTAAGCGGCCTGTATTGCAAGGTTTATTGACCAAATATAGTAAAGCTTGATGATCATTGAAAAACTTGAACTTATTGGCCAATAGATAGTGTCTAAACTTCTTCACAGCATACACCATACCTAGGCCTTCCCTCTCCGTTGTGGTATAATTTCGTTCAGCTGCGTTTAATTGCCTACTAGCATATGCTATGGGCAAATCTAGATTTCCTTCACCTGTGGGTTGCGCTAGCACACATCCTATCGCATGATTTGAGGCATCTACATGGACATGAAAGGGTTTGCTCCAATCCGGAGTAGTCAATATTGGTGCGGTGCACAAACGTCTCTTCAGTTCGTTGAAGGAAGTCTCGCATTCCTCACTCCACTCAAAATTTGTTAACAACCCATAAAGAGGTTTAGCTATGATGGCATACATGTGGATAAACCTACGGTAATATCCACAATGGCCCATAAAGGCTTGTACCTCTTTAACATTCCTTGGTCTGGGCAATTCTGCTATTGCTCTTACCTTGTCTTCATCTGTTGATATTCCATTCTTAGAAACAATGTGACCTAAGATCTTACCTTGTCGTACCATAAACACACACTTCTCTGGATTCAGACACACTCGATAATCTCTACACTTGTTGAAGATTTGCTTGAGCTCAGGGGTGTGGTAACTTCTCTCTTGGGAATGAGCGCACAAATCATCCACATATACTTCTAAGCTCTTTCGCAAGAACTCTTTGAAGACATGACACATGAGTCTTTGGAATGTTGCAGGTGCATTGGTGAGCCCAAATGGCATCACACGAAATGCAAAGATTCCCCATTCTGTGGCAAAGGCCGTTTTGTGTTGATCTTCGGGGGCAATGGCTACTTGGTTGTAACCTGAAAATCCATCAAGGAAGCTATAAACTTCCTTGCCTGCCACACGCTCCAAAAGATGTTCGGTGATTGGAAGTGGATAACTATCTCTGATCGTAGCGGCATTAACTTTTTTAAGGTTAATGCACACTCGCAATTTCCCATTCTTCTTGGGCACCACTACAATGGGGGACACCCATTCAGTGTGCTCAATCTCATAGATGAATCCAGCTTCAATCAGCCTGTCAATTTCCTCTTTTATTTTGGCTGCATAATTGTCATTATATGTGTAGGGCTTTTGTTTGGTGGGCTTGGCATCAACGGTCATCGGAATCGTATGAGAGCAAATCTCTGGATCTACTCCTTTCAAGTCTCTATAGTGCCATGCGAACACATCCCTATATTCCCTTAATAGAGCTACAAGCTCTAATTCTTCTTTTGCACTTAGGTCATCTCCTATGTACGTACATCGCTCTTCGTTCCCTTCAATGGTCACTACAATTTTTTTGGTCTTTTCTTTATTGTCATATGCTTCTCCTATAATGGCCTCTCTCTTAGGCATTCGTACCAAAATTTTTCGATCTTCCACTTCATATTTCTTGAAATTTTCTGGTACTTCAAACAATGATTCTTCCTCTTCTTGTTTCACTGCTTTTCTTTTCTTTTTCTTTTGACCTCCTTCACTTCCTTTCTTTGAATTTATCGTTTTAATACTCGCAAGGGGTTCTTCTTCTTTTTGGGTTAACACTCCTATGTCTTCTAAGTAGTGTTCCTCTGAGTCAAAGTAAGTATCCATCACAATGGATTCTAGATCATCGTCATTCTCTTCTTCTTCTATGAACTCACTAGGATCACATTCTTCCAACAAGGGCTGACACATGAACACTGAAATATCATAACCCTCCTCATCACAATGGGGTGTCCATTGTTCCTCATTGACTTCAATGTCCATGGTAGCTAAGATTTCTGCCCAACCATGAGGCTCAAATTCCTCATCTGGAAATATCATCGGTGTATAGGCTGGGTCTTTTACTGGTCTATCTCCTGGGGGAGTTCCTTCTTCTCTCGCTTTTAGGCGCTTTTCCTCTTCCTCTGCGACCTTGCACATCCACAAATGAGTATCTTCATGCAGCCAGGACGGTTCAGGTGAACTTCCAGAATGCACGGAGATAGAATCTTCTTTCGCTTTGTGGATAGGATTCCACTGTAGGGGTGGTACATCTCTGAAGGTGTAATCCTTCAGATTGACCTTGGTGGTGACCCCTAAGTGCTGTAAGTACAAGGAGTTGGTTCCCCAATCCTGTACTATTTGCAATTGTCGTAGGAAGGGTCTTCCTAGGATCATCTCGTAGGCATTATTCTTCTCAAAGTCACATATAGCAAACGTATGTTCAAACTCTACACCACAAGTGGTTAGAGTTATCCCTTCAAGCAATCCGAGAGGTCTTTCAAAATGGCCATCTGCCATTTGAAGTTTCATTCTCGTTGGTCTTAAGGTGGGTTTGCCCCATCGCTTCCACAAGGAGGTGGTCGCAATAACAACACCAGCACCCGAATCCACAATTGCTTTGGTTGTGTAACCTTGATAGGTGATCGGAAGATAAGTGTTACCTTCTTCACCTTCGCTCATGTCTCCTATCTTGTCAAGAGGTATCTCTGGTACTTTTTGTTTAGAGCCTACTTTTGGTGTATTGGATTCAAGTTCTGGAACCTGATCCTTCACATGATTCCAGAGCTCCGGTTTTGCCTTGAGGAGTTCCTCTACAATGAGGTGACATTGAACCTTAGTGTTCTTCACAACATCAATGTTCCTGGGAATCACTGAGTCTTCATTTCTCACCAATATTGTGGGAGCTCTGATCTGGAGAGATTCAGATTCCCATGGGCCTGTGAAATGAGGCAACTCTTGTAAAGAATTAGATTCAAAATCTAATCTCTCATCCTCTTGTTGCTCTGTTTGATCTCCATAGATAGACAGAATGTCTTGGGGAAATTGATCACGAAGATCATCAATCTCAGGAATAGGAGGGGAATCACCCGTCTCCTTGGCCCATTTCTCTTCTTGTATTTCCCGCAAGAACTCTTGAGAGTACTGTTGAATTGAAGGAGGTATTCCAGCATCTGTGGAATTAGGAACATAAGCTCCCTTAGGTGGTGAGCTCCCTCTTTCAACAACTGGTTGAGCCTGTGGAGGTAAAGAAACTTGTGATTTGTTTACCAACTGCTCTAATTTTTCTAGTAAGCCTTGGAAATGCAAATCCGGCTTGACAGAGTTTGTCTGATTGAACTTTTGACTAGTCTCAAGTATAGCTTGAGCTTGTTCTACCATTTTCATGCACATTTTCATCCGTTCAATCTCTAAATCTGCTCTAGGGTAACTCTTGTCTAGGTTTGCAGCTGTTGGCCCTTCTTGAAGTCGAGCCTGGTAGGCCTTGAACATCATGTCCAAGCCTTCAGGAGTGGGGTCAGCTAATACTGATCCTACTCGGGGTGGTGGGTGGGTTACGTGGAGTGTATTAGAGGGTGGATAAATGGAGGTTGATGGGGGTGGTAGTGGTGGAAGTGTGTGGAAGTGCGGTTGAGATGTGATCTCTGTGATTTTTGCCTTGGTTTCTCTCAAGCTTTCTTCAAGCTCGTTTATCTTTTTTGCCCATTGCCTCTTCATTCTTTCACGACTATCCTTCCAGGCTCCAGTCCTCTTTTTGGTTATGCTCTCTGTTTCACTCACCTCGGGGTTCTTTTCCTGACCAACACCTTGGTTTTGTTGGAGTGCCTGGGCTCTTGTGATCACCTGCACAGGTGCAGTGGAAGTCACACTCCCTGTGGAGTCTACAACTAGCCCAACAACATTGATAGGAGTGATTTTAGGCATGTTATTAGGGTTCTTCGGGCAATCTCGTAGGAGATGCTCTTTCCCGCAGTCTTGACAGAAGCCCTGAATGGTTACTGGTTGAGGCTGTGTAGGGGCAGGCAGTGGACAATCACGTATAAGGTGATCTCCCTGACATCTGAAGCATGGTCCTCTAGGAAATGGGGTTCGTACCTCTCTAGGTTGAGGTCTATAGTTGGGGTTTGTGTACATAACATTAGAATACTCAGGTTCCCCACTATTTTCACTTGGGTCCTCATAATAGTATGACTCGTTATGCTCGGGTGACTGCATGTAGTAAGCATGTGGGCTATCAATATGTGTGGAGTCAAAACTATGGTCACTTGGATCACTGTCTGATAGCAATGGGATGACTGGGACTATGGCTCTATTCGGATTTTCTTCAGTAGATGCATATTTCACTGGGATCACATTGGTTGGAGCAGGGGGTTGCTGCACTAGGACTCGTTGAGGTCTCTGTTGCCCTTGATAAGGTGGCTGATAAGTTTGCTGTGGTCTGTTGTATTGTGGTGATGGGTACTGATTCTGGTATCTACCATGTTGTGGATATGGCTGAGGATAATTTTGCCTAACAGTTTGTTTGTTGTATGGGAAGTCTTGTGCAGTGTGGTTGGTGTACCTACGCTCTATGGTGCAGTACTGGCTACTAAGGTTCGCCTGGGGTTGGGCCATAATGGGGCATACACTTGCCATATGTTCACCGCCACAATTGTAACACCGCTTAACTGGGGCAAATCTCGGAATTTGCTTGCTAGAGACTCCTAGTTTTTGGGCTACCTTCTCAGCAAGTTCCTCGATGGATGTGGATTGACCAGATGTCATGTTACTAGAGCTATCAGAATCCTTATAGATTTTTAATAGTTCTAATTCCTCACCTAGATTGTCCTCAATGTCTATGCACATGCGCACGCACTCTTCTATCGTTCTGGGGTCCTTCAGGTACACATATGACCTGAGCTTAGTGCTCAACAATCCATCTAGGAACAAGGCCACTTGTTTGGCTGGTGTGGGTAACTCCGGCATCGGGCATCTCTCCAGGTACTGTCTAAATCTTCTTCCAGCTAGCCTGACCGTCTCTTGAGGTGTTTGTTTGAAGCTGTGAATTAGTGAGGAGGTGTTATGCCTGATTCCACTCTTAGAAAACTCAACAATAAATGCCTCTAAGAGCTGGTCTATGTTTCTGAAATGCCTCTCATTTAGTGGTTGAAACCACGTAAGGGCGGTGTTCCTAAGAGTTAGACTGAAAGCATTATATTGTGTGAATAGGTCCTCTACCTGTTCAGCTTTCAATACTTGCCGAAATTCTGCCACATGGTCATAAGGGTCTCCCGTGCCATCGAAGCAATTCTTCATGGACTTCACCAGTTGAGTTGGTCGCAGGGTCCTAGTGTGTTCTCTCGGCATTGGCGAAGGAAAATCACCAATATTCCTTTGATTCCATGGGGTTCTATGTCTCTCAGGTTCCACTCTATTCCTTTCTGTTCCCGTCCTTTCTCTTCCCAGGGAGTTGGCAAAGCTTACCTCAGGTTTGTCTCTACTTCTATCTCTTTGAGCCCCATGAGCTTGGGAGGTCCCAGCTCCTTGGTGACCAAAGGACACATTAGACCTTGGTTGGGGAAAAACAAATTCACCCTTCCATGTGTAAGCGTGTCTGCCATGCTCATTGACCACGAAGATTCTCTCTGATGCATTGTCTAGGTAGGTTACTTGGCCTGGGCTATCAGGGTCTTTAAACTCATAGATTGTGAGGGCACTCACTTCCTGAGGTTGAGAAGATTTATATCTCCAAAAAGCCTCATCAGTTTCTCGGTTTAAAAGCAGATCTATGCTTTTATTATCCTGTGGAATCCACTCTGGAGTCATGATTCTGGTCAAGACAGATTTACCACGGGGGGGTTCTTGGCTCTCTCTCTAGGTTCCCTTGCTCTATATCACCCATGTCGGTCTCCGCAATCACATTTCCAAACTCATCGATTCTATCAGGAAGAGTGGTGACTACATATATAGTCCCCTCTTTATCTAGGTATGCTCCATTCTCAAACTTGACTACCGGGTGGTCTAATCCATGGGGTTGATCGGGGTTCTTAATCTGGACCACCGATCTTCTCAGTCCGTCTTCGTAGATGCGAGCACCTAGACGATTTGTCCTGATATATTCCAATTGAGTCTTGTAAGGTCCCTCTGGCTTTTCTAGATAAGCCAACCCTGAACTACCTATTGGTCTCTCCATGTGATAGGACATCTCAGAATCACTTGTTTCTGATCTGGGAATGTATGGGTAATCACTCAACTGCTGGGCCCAAGACCTGGCAGTGTGATTGACACTAGCTTCAAAAGATCTGAGGCTCTGTCTGTCTCGGCCTAAGTGTCTGCCTGATCTAAGGTTCATAAGCCTGATTTATTTATCCCCTGGAACCCAAGCACACTCTCGTTGCAGGTTGATTTTGCACCAATCACTTTGTTCTTTTTAGTTGAATATTATGTTTATGGTCTTGTCTAAAATTGCGTTGTCAGGAGTACTTAAGTGAATTTCCGCACTTGATACGTGATCGATTCCCGTTTACTTTTTGTCCCTTAGGGTTTTCGCACTTAAGACCTATTTACTTCTTGCACTTGGTTGGTTAATACTCTTGGACTTGATTCGTGCCTAACGTTGCCCTAATTAATTACCACACCTAAGTCGTACTTAGCCTAGGCTAGGAATTGACAAAGGAGGGTGGAGAGATTTTCCAACCTCAATTAGCTGGTTGACCAGACTGCTACACAAGCCCAGGAAGCCTTCTCCCAAGCTTGGTACTCACCCTTGCTAGCTTGCTTTGGATTGCCTTGAGTGCACACAAAGTTCCTGCAAAAAACTCACCAGTTAGTATAGCTTTATCACCACAAGTAATTGGAAGACACACATCAATATTTTTAGTCCCCCTGGAGTAACTCACTGTACCCCCTGAATCTGAGAACAACTTAGTTCCACCTAAAGTTCAACTTAAAAATGCATGTTCTAAAACTCCGCGTATGATTCTTACAAAAACTAGTAGAGGTCCACGTAGGATTCTCAACGAGCTTTCCAATGAGACCAAAATCTCATCAATCGGAGTTCGTATGGTCAAGTTATGACCATTCAGGCACTATAGGGTCAAAACAGGCTCTCAGGGTTCAGGAGATCCCTCTCTAGTTTCTAGGTCTTTTGCCCACTTCCAAGGTTCTAAAGTTATACCAAGGTGCCTAAAATTAAGCTCAACTACCCTTCAATTCACTCAAAATTAACCCTAACTTTTCATGCGTTAAAGGCCGTGTATCGCGATAGGTGGGAAGTGTCGCGATAGCTCGTGAAGTGACGCGATAGGTCGGGGTGTCGCAATAGCTCGTGAAGTGTCGCGATAGGTCGGGGTGTCGCGATAGCTCGTGAAGTGTCGTGATAGGTCGAATAGGTCGTGAGGTGTCACGATAGGTCGTGAGGCTAGGTCGTGAGGTGTCGCGATAGGTCGTGAGGTGTCGCGATACCTCGAGGTGTCGCGATAGCTCGGGAGGGTCGCGATAGCTCGTGAAGTGTCGCGATAGGTCGAAGTGTCGCGATAGGTCGGGAGGTGTCGCGATAGGTCGTGAGGTGTCGCGATAGGTCGTGAGGTGTCGCGATAGGTCGTGAGGTGTCGCGATAGGTCGTGAGGTGTCGCGATAGGTCGTGAGGTGTCGCGATAGGTCGTGAGGTGTTGCGATACCTCGAGGTGTCGCGATAGCTCGGGATATGGTGAATTTTTCTGTTCTATCTAGTGATCCTGGGAGCTCTAGGCCTGCGCAGTGTCGTGGTTCACTCAGAATCGTGATTGGGTGAAATTTTCGGAGTGTCGCGATAGCTCGAGCTCAACGCCTCGGGGACTGTGCAGACAATTTCTGTACCTGCTGAGCTTGCTGGAGATGATGATGGAGCTGCCATGTGCAAGAAACATGCAAAACACACAAAGACAAGCACACACACTCGCTCCCTCTCAAACTTGCACACAACAAATGAGGGAATGATAAGGAAGAGGGAATATGTAGTGGAGAAGGAGGTGGAGGTGGAGATGGAGGTGGAGGTGAAGATGAAGATGAAGATGGAGAGAAATCAGAAATTTACCTACTACTTACCATTCCAACGCGTCCTCTCTACGTCTTACCATCACACGCTCGTCCTCAAAGCTCGATCCCCGGCAACGGCGCCAAAATTTGGTGTAGCTCAGTGATGAGTAGCACCTCCTTTAATGTCAATCCGGGAAGACGTGAGGATGGTATGAAGACCACGAGCAAGTGGAAGCACAAGTGCGTGAGTGAGAAGCACACTAACATGCACACACATACACACACACGCGCACACACGGCAAGAACAAAGAGAGTAAGACAATGGAATCACTTCTATTGCCAGAAAGTTCTCATACAAGCTCAAACTACAAGAAGCCAGCCCAAAAATGAGCTCTCTAGCTCTATGTATAGTTTTTGACTAGCCTTGGCCCTGTCCAGACCTAGTGTCCGGCCTAGTTAAAAATTAGGTTCCAGGGCTTATTTGAGGGCTCAAACGAGATGTAAAAATTATGAAAATTGGCAGGAAACTACTTCTAAGGCTCCCCAAGCTCGAGGACTCCTCGGCTTGTACAAAATGGAGCTACAAAAAGGTGAAATGATATTTACAAGGTTTTTTAGTGATGAGAATCACTTAAAAATGATGTAGGGGTTTTGAAAAAAAATGAAGGGTTGCCTTAGTGCTAGATCTGCATGTGTGTTCGTACTTGCTTCTTCCCGTATGCTGTCAACACTCACATAGGCAACTACATATAAGGAATGATTTTCACACATTGACGAGTGCCAAATTCAATGGCCAAGTTGATGCACATGTTGAACAATCGTCTACTATGTTCTCTTTATAAGTCAAGGTATGTGAAATGAGTGTCATTTTTTATGGTGATGATGTTTAGACATTGAATAACATTTCACCTATTGAGACTCTTATGTTTAAGTCTCTTTCCCATACATGTTTGTTGGACAAGTTTTCAATGCGTGGCTTTCTTTTTTCCAACATTGCACATTGTAGAAAGAGAGAAAATATGGGAGGTTGTTCAGGAGGAAAAAGTGTAGATTGTGATTATATTTTCTCCTCCACGAACTCAAGCTGCCATCATTTTCTTCACATGGACCTCCACCCCATATCCTTTCACCTGGAGAGACATTGATGGAACATCTTTTATGTTGAAAATTCGAGGCATAACAAGCCCTCAATTTTCTCACATGGACCTTCTTTCTCTCCCATCTCCATTTCCACCTAGAGAGACAGTGATTGATCATATCTTTACGTTGAAAATTTGAGGTATAGAAATTTGATGCCTATTCTTCTTCCCTGAATTATTCTCCGTCTCAAGGCACTATTAATATATTTCGGTAGTGATGTGTGTGAACACACTTAGGACTATAGAGGCACTTTTTCCCCTCTTTAGGAGGTTTTTTGCCTATAACCCAAATGGATATGCCTATAGCCCAAATGGAAATGCTTGTACATATGCCTATAACCCAAATGGATATGCTTGTACATATGCCTATAACCCAAATGGATATGCTTGTGCATATGCCTATAACCCAAATGCATCACTTATCTTTGTATATTTACTTGGTAACACATTCTCTATTGTGTTGTGCTCCAAGCTTCTTCTTCTTCCTTGTGCTATTTGTATGCTTCAATAGACCTCAAAATCCAACAATTGGTATTACAACATGTTGCCTCATCACTTATAACATCGTCAACACCCCTCCCGTCACAGTCCTAGAATTGCACGAAAATTGGTGAGCATGAGTTTAAAATGACTTTGCTTTGTGGCATTAAAAAATTTATTTGAGCTTGTTTCAACCTCCAAACGCACTATCATAGCAACTATGCAGGCAATTTCATCCTTTTATGCTAAATGTATATACAATATTCAGTTCACTAGTACAAGTGGCTCGAAGTCTATAGGTCTAGCAGTGCTCGATAGGGTGTTCATGTTCAACTTTTTGAAATACAATCAATTTTTTACATTGGCGTATTTAGTCACTAGCCATGGTTGAAAGCAATGATGTATTTCATATGTTGGTTGTTGAGGATAAGTTGAATGGTACTAATTACCATTATGGGCATACATGATGTCTCATGTATTGATAGCAAAAGGGTTGTGGAATATTATGAAGGGTTTTGAAAAACATCCTATTACACCTCATACAATTATTGAAGTGATGCAGATGGTGTTGAAGATGATGATCTTCAATTTCTTGGTTGTGTTGTGATTCCTATTGCATCTACTACATAGCGACTTCGTTGGGATGGTAGAGATGCACATGCATATGCACTGATAGATTTATCTATCAAACATGCCATTATCCCTCATATTTGCTCTAGGAAGACAACAAAAGATGCTTGGGATACTCTTACAAAATTATACCAGGCAAGAAATAAGGCTTTTGGTACTTACCTCCAAAAATAGTTCAAGAGTGAGCTTATAAATGGGGAAGATTCAATGGATAGTTTTTTGATAGAGATCAAAGATTTGAAAGAGTGGTTCATTTTTGCTGATGAAACAGTGCTAGATAGTTCACTTGTGGATACTATTCTTCATGCTCTTCCATATTCATATCAGAGTTTTATTTATACTCTTTGATTGATGATGAAAGTCTATCCAAATGTCTTAGCATTTTAAGAGTTAGTCTCTGCTTTTTTGCAAGAAGATCAATCCAAGGAGAATAGATCGATTTTATGTTTTGTAGATCATGATTTTTTAGCTAATCAGAAGGGCAAAGATAAATGGAGTTCATCTAGTAGTAAGCAAAAATCTACTAATGTTGGTTACACAAAGATGACAAGAAAATAGAAAAGAAGAAAGAATTTTGCAAGTATTGTAATGAAAATGATCATGTCATGAAGAGTTTTCCTAAACTGGTTGCAAAGGAGACAAAGAAGAAAGAGGCATGAATGGTTATTGTAGAAGCCTATACACCTAAAGCAAAGTATGATAATCTTGTTCAAGATGAGAAATGGACATTTACTATTGTTTGCAGCTATGACCCATCTTCTCATGAGCAATCTATGCCTACACTAGACTCGGATTTTAGTACTTTGATAGTGATGCAACCAAACATATTCCCTCATAGCACATTTTCTTCACTTCACTTGAGCTTGAGCATGCCCATATAGGGAATACTATCACATGTGCTAACAAGTCCTTTTATGCTATAATTGGAGTTGGAAAGTTCATTCTAACTATAGTTGATGGAAATTCTTTCACATTTTTAGATGTCTAATATGTGCGAGGGATCAAGAAAAATTTATCATCAGTTTCAGCATTAGCCAAGATTGGCTTGGTTTTGAAAATTGTTGATGGCAAATGTACATTTCATGATCTCTAGAATGCCGATGTTATAATTGCTTCTTGCATTTTATGTCGTGGGTTACATAAGCTCATATATTATGCAAAATCTATGAATGATTCAACATGAGAAGCTCATGATTCTCATGTTATCTCAAATACAAAGCTTTGGGATGCATGCTTTGGTCATCTGATTTTTGTGAGTTTGATTCGCTCGCAAAAATTTGAAATGGTGTCATCTCTGCTCAAACTAGAGGCACCTTCTAAATGTTGGAGATAGACGCCTGTGGAAGCACGCGAACAACACAAGGAAGAAGAAGAAGCTTGGAGCACAAACACACAATACTGAATGTATTACTAGAGAATGTACAAAGATAAGTAGCCCATTAGGGCAATAGGCATATATACAAGCTGGGGGAAAAAAACCTCCTAAAGAGGGAAAAAAGTGCCCCGGTGGTCCTAGTGTGTTCACACACATCACTACCTAAATATATCAACAAATCCCCCCTAGGAGTGATGCGGTGAACAAGGAGTTGGAACTCATGTATAAGGAAGTGCCAAGCTATGTGGAAATCACTCCACAAAAGGAAGTAAGCCCAAAGCTTTGCGAAAAGCTTCAAACTTCTACCTAGACAGAGCCTTTGTGAAAAGGTCTGCACCAAGCTGATCTCCCGAGCAGAGAACCTCTCCCTGACATAGTGATATGCACCTCAATGTGCTTAGTGCGAGCATGGAACACAGGGTTCCTCGCAACTGCCAATGCACTCTGACTGTCAGTGAAGATGGTGGTGGCAGAAGACTGGCCAACACCTAGACGCACTCAACAGTCGTTGTGAAAGCTTCCCTATACTCAGCCTCATAACTGGAAGTGGCCACAGTAGGCTGCTTCTTGCTCAACCAACATATACATGAGCTACCAAGCATGAATCAAAAACCACTGGTGGACACACGAGTGTCATAGCAACAAGCCCAATCTGAGTCAGAAAAAGCATGCAAATCTGGCGGTAGTGATCCCCCCTTGGGATAAAACAACCCAAGTAGCCGAGTACCACTCAAGTAGCGAAAGATGCGCTTAACCGCCTTCCAATGTGTGACTCCTGGGCAATGCATAAACCTAATCATCTTTGAGACAACAAACTGAATATCTGGCCGAGTAATGCATAAGTAAATCAAGCATCCAACAGCTTGCTGATAGAGAACAACATCAAATGCATCTCTAGCATCATGAAGACTCAATCTTAAACCTGTCTCCATAGGAGTAGCAATAGGCTTACAGTCTTCAAGGCCAAAACGCTGCAATAATGTGTTAATATATTTCGTTTAACACAAAGCCATTCCACCATCAACATGCATAAACTGAATGCCCAAATAGTGATGCAAATGCCCTGACATCTCAAATGAGGCATGCAAATCAGCCTTAAAATCAGCAATATGCGTCTCAATAGGACCAGTGAGCAGCATGTCATCAACATAAACAACAATGATCAGAAGCACATTAGAAGCACATCTTCTCATACCAAGCACGTGGTGCTTGCTTTAAACCATATAATGCCTTCTTTAACCTGCAAACCTGGTTTTCATGCCCTTTCTACACAAAGCCACGGGGCTGAAAAACATACACTTCTTCATGCAAACCACCATTCAGAAATGCAGTTTTAATGTCCAACTGATGTACATTCCAACCATGATGGGCTGCAAGTGCACAGATGCTCCGAACAGTAGTCATACGACATGTGGGTGCAAAGGTCTCATCAAAATCAATGCCTCTTTCCTGTGCATAACCCTTTGCAACAAGCCTAGCCTTATACCTGTCAACTGTACAATCCGGTTTACGCTTCAGCTTGTATACCCACTTAGTGCCAATGGCCTTCTTGCCAGGAGGCAAGTCACATAAAGACCAAGTACCATTCTTCATCATAGCATCATATTCATATTACATGGCAACCATCCAATTTTCTGAATTCTGTGCTTCATCAAAAGAAACAGGCTCATTCTCATCACAGAGACTAGACGTAGCCATAGCATAGCAATCTGATGCAAAGGAGGCACTATGAGAGCCTGAACGAGTACGAGATGACAAAGGTGCATCTAATTTGCTGTCACGCAAAGTCTGCACCAGCCATTTTGGCATAGTTTTTGCCTGCTCAATATCAGTTCTCTCATCAACAAGTGCATCATGTAAATCTGCATCAGAAATGGAATGATCTGCATCATCATATGAAGCCTGCAAAGGCTGAGAAGTTGCCTCATTAGGACCCGCACTAGACTGCCCACCTGTATCAAAGTATCATACATGTCTTTGGAGCTCACAGATGTCTCCTTAGTACATGAAAGCAATGACTGAATTGCATCTTCCACAAAAACAACATCATGGCTAACCAGAATGCGTTTTGTCTGTGGATGATACAGACGATAGCCTTTACTTTCAGAACTGTACCCAACAAAAATACATTTTACTGCTCATCCAATTTTCTGCAATGTTGTTCAGGCACTAGTGCATATGCCAAAACAACCAAAAACACGCAGATGAGCAACAGATGGCTTACGGTCATGCCAAGCCTCATATGGAGTGATAGACTGCAGCGCTTTAGTGGGACACCTGTTCAGTACATATGTTGCACACATGATAGCCTCAAGCCAGAAACTATGTGGTAAAGCTTGACTCTTGACCATGCGCCTCGCCATCTCCATGAGTGACCTGTTCTTTTGTTCAGCAACTCCATTCTGTTGAGGTGTATACGGCACTGTACACTGGTGTTTTATCCCACGTTCAGCCAGAAATGCATTAAAATCAGAAGACATATATTCCCCCCCCGATCAGAACGGAGGGTGCCCATTTTACATGCGGACAGATCTTCAGCCAAAACCAAAAACTGTTTAAAGCACATGAACACTTCAGACTTTGCTTTGAGTGGATATACCCATGCATGCCTGGAAAAATCATCAATGAAAGTCACGAAGTAAAGGTAATTTCCAAAAGAGGGTGTCTGCATAGGACCACAGACATCACTATGTACAAGCTGCAATTTCTGCGTAGCCCGAACTGAACCATCTTTTGGAAAGGATGAACGCTGCATTTTGCCCAAAATACAGCCCTCACAAACATGTTTTCCAGGTGCCTCAAGTTTGGGCAAAGAGGACACCATTTCAAATTTCTGCAGGCGTAGCAAACTAGCAAAATTCAGATGACCAAAGCGTGCATGCCAAAGCTTTGCATCTGACATAGCCTGAGAATCATGAACTGCACATGCCGAATCATTCACAGATCTTTCATAGTCTATGAGCTTATATATCCCACGACATAAAATGCCAGAACCAATAATAACATCGCCATTTGATAGATCATGAACTATACATCTGTCATCAACAAATTTCACAACCAAGCCAATCTTGGCTAATGCAGAAACTGATAACAGATTCTTCTTGATCCCTGGCACAAATAAAGCATCTGACAAAGTGAAAGAACTACCATTAGCAGTAGTCAAAATGATCTTACCAACTCCCATAACAGGATAAGAGGAGTTGTTGGCACATGTAACAGTATTCCCTGTAGGGGCAGGCTCGAGTGAAGAGAAGAAACTGTGCTGCGGGGTAATATGTTTGGTCGCCCCACTGTCAAAGTACCAAACATCTGAGTCTATTGCAGACATGCACTGATCATGAGAAGATGGGTCAAAACTGCAGACAGTAGTAAACGCCCATTCTTCTTCCTGCACAAGATTTGCAGACTCTGTTTTTGGTGTAGAGGCCTATGCAACAACCATTCCAGCCTCTTTCTTCTTTGCCTCTTTTGCAGCTAGTTTTGGATAGTTCTTTATGATATGATCATTTCTTTTACATTACTTGCAAAACAATTTCTGCTTTTCTGATTTCTTCTCATCTTTATCCTGGTTCTTCGATTATGCAGCATTTGCAGATTTCTGCTTACTAGTAGAAAAGCTCCATTTTCCTTTGCCCTTCTGACTAGCCAGGAAAGCTTGATCTGCAACACGCATAATGGACCTGTTCTGCCTGGACTGATCTTCCTGCAACAGAACAGAGACTAACTCCTCAAATGACAAGGCATTTGGATTACCTTTCATCATCAATCGAAGAGTAGAGGCAAAACTCTGATATGAATCAGGAAGACCATTCAGAACGGTCTGCACAAGTGAGCTATATGGTATAACCTCATCAACAGAAATCAATTGCTCCTTCAGGTCTTTGATCTTTGTGAGAAAACTGTCCATAGAATCACCTTCATTCATGTGCTCACTCTCCAACTGTGTTCAGAGGTAAGCAACATGAGCCTCATTCCTAGCCTGGTACAAAGTGGTAAGTGTATCCCAAGCATCCTTTGCTATTCTGCAAGAGCGAATGTGAGGAATAATAGCACGTTTGACATACAAAGCTATCAATGCATGTGCTTGAGCATCTCTGCCATCCCAACAAATTTGCTCTGCAGTAGGTGCAACAGAAACAACAGCACGAATAGGAATCTGCGGAATATCATCTTGGACACCATCTTCATCAGCTCCAACACCTGTATTTGCAGTACCTGTTGTTACAGGTGTAACATGACGTCTTTCAACACCCTGCACAATGTTCCACAGTCCTTTTGCAACCAATACATGTCGCATCATATAAGCCCATAATGGGTAGTTGGTACCATCCAACTTGTCCTCAACAGCCAACATATGGAATACATCACTGCTTTCAGCCTTGATGTAGAAAATTGACTGTATCTCAAAAAGTTGAATGGAACTGCCGAGACGAGTTCTGCTAGACCTGTAGCAGACTTTGAGACGCTTAAACTGGCGAACAGAAATTGGTATATACCTTTCGCACAAAAAGACAAAATAGCCTGCACAAGTGCTGCGATAGTGCGTTCGAAGGCCAAAACGAGCTCAGCTCGCGACTTCGGCACCACATAGCAAAGCTGTTTTGATCTCGGAAACACGCTGAGTATGCTCACCAAAATTCCTGTGATTCTGAGACTGCAAACGAAGGAGTGTCGACGGCGCCCTAGATGAAGCAACGACCTGCTCTGATACCAATTGTTGGAGATAGACGCCTGCGAAAGCACGCGAACAACACAAGGAAGAAGGAGAAGTTTGGAGCACAAACACACAATACTGAATGTATTACTAGAGAATGTACAAAGATAAGTAGCCCATTAGGGCAATAGGCGTATATACAAGCCGGGGGAAAAAAACCTCCTAAAGAGGGAAAAAAGTGCCCCGGCGGTCCTAGTGTGTTCACACACATCACTACCTAAATATATCAACACTAAACATGTTTGTGAAGGCTTTATTTTGGGAAATATACAATGTTCCTCGTTCCCAAAAGATGGATCTGTTAGAGCTTCTCATAAATTGCAGCTTTTTCATAATGATTTCTATGTTCACATGCAAACACCTTCATTTGAGAACTACTGATACTTCCTTACTTTCATTGATGAATTTTCCAAGTATGCATGGATTTATGCATTGAAGGAAAAGTCTAAGGTGTTTATGTGCTTCAAACACTTCCTGCTTATGGCTTAAGATTTTTTGGCATGTGATCAATGGCGAGGATACATGTCTTCTGAGCTCAATGCATTTCTAGTTAGCATGGGATAAAACATCAAGGTATCGTGCCATAATGTTGACGACATGAGTTCTTCTACATCATTTCCATTTGTATCCACATGAGTGCATCTTCATTTTGTATCCAGAGGACACTCCATTTCATTTCATTTCATTTTATATTGTATCTCATTGTATTTGGGTACCTTGATATTTGCTTCTTCGGTTGTATTTATTCTCCTTCAAAGGGAATTATCCCACATGTGATGTAGTTTGGGAGCCTCCTCAACTCTATATAAGGAGGGCCCCTCTCCCAATTTGTACTTGGTTAGAAGCTTGTGGAGCTTACTCCATTCTCTTGGCAAGCTCATTTCTTATCCATGTGAGTTTACTTATTTCATGATCTACTCACTTTGAGACTCTCACACTCTTTCATTTTGTGAGTACACTCTTCTTTTCATTTTGCTTCCATGTATGTAATCTCTTCATGGTATTAGAGCATTAGGTGGAGATCTTGGTGGTCTTTGTCGAGGTTTAGGTGGTCCTTTGGAGATCGTGGTTGCGTTCATTTGGTGGAAAAGTTTTCTTTTCATCATCCATTTTCATGCTTTGGAAGCATGTTCGAATGTGAATAGCCATTTTCCCCCTCCCTCCCACCCTCTTTATACCTCTCTTTCCCACCCTCTTTATACCTCTCTTTCCCACCCTCCTACCCTTGCTCTTAGTCACATTTGATAGTTCCTCTCTTTTGTGTGCTAATTTTTTCCTTAGAGTTGTTGTGGTTTCTTCATTTGCAATGTTTATAAACACTTTGATTGTCATCAACCATTTTCAATATCTCTTTGATGATACAAAAGTGGGTGCTTCTCATATTTTTTCCATCTTTATGTTCATTTTTATTGGGATTTATGCTTTTCTCATTAAGTGTGAGCAATAAAACCTTTGCATAAATGGGTCTATTATGCACATTTTATCAGCTAGATATGTAAATTTATTATTGCCTTGATCTTTGTGATTAAGCAAAGTAGACTTTTCAGAACACCTCCCCACCATTGCCCTTTTCCCACGAGGCCACTCTCCGCCCAAGGGCATTGGGCTATCACTTATGAAATCTATGCAATCTCGATAGGAAAATCTAAGGTTAACATGAAAGAGGAACGAACACATGCATTCTGCTTATCCATGTATTTGAAAGTCTACTAGTATGTGTTTGCGGCTACTTTTTCCTGATTTCCTTTTGCAAGCCACAATCTTCATTGTTACACAACACTTGTCTCAATCCATGGAGGATGTGGGTATTCTTAAGGTAAGGCACAATCACCATTTTTCATTCTTCTCTATTGTAAGAAGAGACTAAGTGAAGCTCAAGCTGTCAAGTGACTCCAAATGAAAGAGGCATAGCAAGGCACAAACTATCTCTCTACATATTGACATAGAGAAAGCCATGAATTTCCTAGATTGCTCACATCGCTTGTGGATTGTGTGTGTTTGGTACTAATCCAAGAGAGTTCCCGACCACGAAGAGACAAAGAGAGTTACAAGTTTGTGATTCTCTTGCTACAAAGTTTTATATTTATTGCCTTAGCCAATCTCAAGTTATGAGCAAACCATTTCTCACTAATCTGCATACCATTAGGGCCCAAAAATGTTGGGATGCATCTCTTAGTTGCTTTTTAAGTGCGATAACTTGAAAAAGTTAGTTATCCAAGTTAATTAGATATGCCCTAAAAGATTTTACTCAATTGCTAGCAGAGAAGGAGTACTTTTCATTTCTTTGAGTAGGTGTATTGACCAAAATAGCAAGTTTTGGTTCATAGTTGAAACTCCTACTCATATGTTTTGATCCAATGATTTGAGGATCATATTCCAAAGTACTTGGATGATTATTTGTGCTTCTTGGAAAGCTCAACAAGTCTAATTTGCATTCCTCAACTCAACTTTGGCTAGTGTGAAGCAAGAACTTGTAGCACCATCTCATCTCTAGAAGGTGTCCATCATCTCCTCAATAGTGGTATCAGAGCAACATCAAGGTAAAATGGGAGATGGATTTCCATCATTCATTGAAAAATTGGACAGGGGCAATTATCCAACATGGTCCCTAAGGATGAAGGCTTACCTCCAAGGAAGAAGCTTGTATGGATACATATTTGGAGATGAAGAAATGCCAACCCTTAGAAGCAAACATCAACCTACAAGAGAAGAGTAAGAGAGACTTTTTTCATGGTGTGCAAAGGATTCTCTAGCCAAGTCTTATATAGTCAATTCAATATCTGATTTTTTGTTACCTTGTATTAGGAAGCATGACCTCCCAAGAGACTTGGGAAGTACTTTCTTCATACTTCTGATCAAATACAAGGGCTAGGAAGAACCAACTTTGGATGCAGTTCACAACCTTAAAGAAGCAACCAAAGCAAAGTGTAGTTGACTATGTGACCAAGATGAAGGATGTAGCTGATCAACTTGGGAGTATTGGAGAAGAAATAGAAAAAGAGCAAATAGTAAGGCAAATCATAAATGGCATCAAGGCTGATGACAAATGGGATTCTTTTACCACAACAATGGATCTATATATGGACATGCAGATACATGACCTCAATACATTGATGGGGCAACTATTCACACATGAGATAAAGCTCAAGAAGAATGGAGATACTTCTAGAGGTAATCAATCTTCTGCCCTTTACATCGATAAAAATAAGAGTAAAGATAAAGACAAAGATAAGAGGAATGAAGAAGAGGCAAGTAGCTCTCAAGTGAATTTCACAAGTAGAGGAAGAGGTAGTAGAGGAAGGGGTAGAGGAGGAAAGCAAGGCAGGGGGAGACCATAAAACTCTTCATGTTGCAACATTTGTGGCTTGAAAAATCATACCACATATGAATTCTTCAGGAACACAAAGAATTAAAGAGGAAGAGGCTTCCATAGAGGAGGATATGGACAATCAAGAGGCAGGTTCAATAATGGAGGAGACAACTACCATCACAATTACAACCAAGGTTACAACAACAATAACTACCAAGGAGGCTTCAAAGGAAGAAGAGACTATAACAACTATACAGATGATCAAGAGGATTCTTTATTACTCATGAATATGACAACCAAGCAAGGTAAAGATGATGAGTTCTTATTCTATATTGATTCTAGTTGATGTAGCAGGCAATGAAGCATTGTTGTCTGATCTTGAAGAACCCAAAGAAAAGCATGAAGTCGAGATAGGTGATGACATCAGACACTTAGTAAATAAGATTGGAAATGTTAAAGCATTTGATGGTAACATTAATCTCCTAAGTAGGGTATTGTATGTGCCAACAATAACAAAAAAACTACTCAGTGTTGGACAGATTGTAGAGAAAGGTTTACAGGTTGGGTTCACAAGGCATGGAGCATATGTGGAGGACCCTCAACAAGGCTTCAAAAGGATTGCAAAAGGTGAGAAATCTAGTAGACTTTTTACCTTTGAAGTTGAAGATACAAGGAATATTGCACTCTTCAATTATAAGGATCAAACCTTATCTGAATTGGAGATATGGCATAAAAGACTAGGTCATATAGGTGAAAGGACATTGAAGCAAATATGCAGGGATCTGAGTGTGCTTGGCATTCCAAATCCAAGCATCACATGATTTACAAATGTGGAGCATTCCATTTTGGCAAATCACATAGGCAACCATTCAACAAACGAGGATACATGTATGAAGACTACTTGGAGCTTGTACACATAGATGTGTGAGGCCCTAGCAAAGAGCCATCAATTTCAGGGTCAAGGTATTATGTTTCATTCATAGATGAGTATAGTAGATGGACTATACTTTATTTTATGAAGCATAAATATGAAATCTTCACTTGTTTTAAGAAGTATTTGGCATTAGTTGAGAATCAAATAGGTAGAAGTTTGAAGAGGCTCAGATCTGATGGAGGTGATGAGTATTTCTCACATGAGTTTGACTCCTTCTTACACGACACATGCATAATGAGGGAGATTGCAACAAGGTACACTCCTGAGCAGTATGGAGTGGCAGAGAGAAGAAATAGATTAATAGTAGAGGGTGCAAGATCAATGTTGAATGAAAAAAGGCTTCTTAATTATCTATGGGCAGAGGTTGTTTCCAAAGCCACTTACCTATTAGATCATTGTAAGATCTTTGGGTCCATTGCTTATGCACATATACCCTCACAGATTAGAGGAAAGCTTGATTCAAAAGATTAAAGATGCATATTCATTGGCTATGATCAAAATGAGAAAGGATATAGGTTATATAATCCCAGTAACAAAAGGATTTATAGTTAGTAGGGATGTAGTATCTGATGAAAATAACTCCTGGTTTGAAGATGATGTAGGAAAATAAAGCTACCCTATGATCTGGAAAATGGTTTTCCAAATATGACTCAAGAAGAACCACATATATCAGAGGATGTCAACTCAGAAGATGAAGAACAGATTGATTTCAAAGCTGGGAAGTCCAAGGGCAAGACAAAGTTTAAACAATTGGAAGATGCTATGCAGGAAGAAATTGAAGCACTTCAAGAGAATAGCACTTGGGATTTGGTTCCCAAAAAATCATTCATTAAGGTAATAGGATCCATGTGGATTTACAAAGTGAAAAAGAATTCAGATGGGACAATTAGCAGGTATAAAGCAAGACTAGTAGCAAAGGGGTTTGCTCAAACCCATGGAGTGGATTATGAGGAGACCTTCTCACCTGTAGCAAAGATACCAACTATCAGAGTTTTAGTAAGTATTGTCGCTTCAAAGAATCGGAACTTGTACCAATTAGATGTTAAAAATGCATTTCTTAATGGATGGATATCTAAAGAGGTCTACATGGCTCAACCATCAGGATATGAAGACAAAGACAAACCTGTTTTTGTATGTAAATTAAGGAAAGCATAGTATGGTTTAAAGCAAGCACCTAGAGCTTGGAACCATAGGCTAGCCACATACTTGCACGACCAAAGGTTTATTGCAAGCAAGACAGATTCTTCATTGTTCATTAAGAAGAATAATTCATAAGTTATTTATCTATGTGTTTATGTGGATGATATCATTATTACAAGGAATGATGCCAATGGCATCAAGAAGATCAAAGCTTAGATGAAGGAAGAGCTCAAGATCAATGATCTTGGACTGCTTACATATTTTCTAGGCTTAGAGATTGTTTATACAGATTTTGGTGTTTTCATTACTAAGAGAAAGTATATCCAGGATATGCTAGATAAGTTCAAGATGGAAAATTCAAAAAGTGCAGGCACACCCATGGAATTGAACCACAAACTTAGTACTCATGAAGGAGAGCTACCTGAAGACATTACAATTTATCAAAGTCTTTTTGGGAGTGTCAATTATGCAACCCTAACAAGAGTGGACATATGCTATGGAGTAAGTACATTGAGTCAATTCATGCATATACCAAGAAAACCTCACATGGAATTTGCCAAAAGGATCTTGAAGTACTTGAAGGGTACCATAAATGAAGGGCTATTTTATCCATTCACATATGACTTGGATATCAAGCTATACCCTGATGCAGATTGGACTGGCTCAAAAGATGATAGGAGGAGCACCTCTGGCTACTTATCTTTTGCAAGATTAAAGTTGATTTCATGTTCGTCAAAGAAACAACCAACTGTGGCACTATCATCAATTGAATATGAATATAGGGGCTTAGCAAATGAAACACAAGAGGCAATGCGGCTTAAGCTACTCTACTCAGATTTGGGGATACATACATACATTCCAATGATTTTTGGAGATAACACTAGCTCACTTCATTTGGTTGCTAATCTTGTATATCATGCAAGGTCTAAGCACATTGAAGTTCATTATCATTATTTGAGAGAGAAGCTACTTAGCAAGGACATACAATTGTCCTGTGTATCAACCAACTTGCAATGTGCAGATATGCTAACCAAATCCTTGGATGGAACTAAATTGAATAGGTTCAAGATGATGATTGGATTGCAGGAGATTAAAGAAAATTGAAGCCCAAGAATATTAGGCTTGAGGCATAGCTATTGTTGTAATTAATCCAAGCCTAAATGCTTGATCATTTATCCTAAGGCTCATATGTGAATTCATGTATTAGCACATGAATGAGTTCTTGTAAAAGAATGATTTTTTACTCCTTGTAGAAAAAGCCACATATGGAATCATTTCAATCACGAGTTCTTAGGGGAATCTTTTCATGAATTATTGGTGATGTAGATGGAGATTGAGATCCTAAACTGTAGAGATACTTTTTTGGTAGAAGTTTGAATTTCAAATTCAAAAAGGAGACACAACTTTAGCTACAAAAGAGGACTTCAAAAGTCGCATATGTGCAGCACAATTTGAAGAGATATTTGGAGGGATTCTAAGTTGATATTGAGCTCACACCATAGCTCTATCACTACCCTCACATTGTACAATCACTAATTGCGAATGTCAATGTAATCTATGTGCATTGATACATATAGTTTTCTCATATCTCATATCTTCTACTCTGTCATGTACCACTCGGAACAGTGTACTTGTTTGACCTATTTCTTAGTGTATACTTTCTCATTTTCAGTGATTTATGTTGGTATAGATTTATATACTGTCAATTTTCTTGCTACAAAGTTTCATATTTATTGCCTTAGCCAATCTTAAGTTATGAGCAAAACATTGGTCACTAGTCTGCATATTGTTAGTGCCTGGAAATGTTGGGATGCATCTCTAACTCACTAAGCATCATTATCTGAGCATGGTTTTTCATTTCAAGTGATATAACTTGCAAAAATTAGCTATCCAAGTTAAATAGATATGCCCAAAAGGATTTTACTCAATTGCTAGCAGAGAAGGAGTACTATTCATTTCTTTGAGCATGTGTAGTGACCAAAATAGCAAGTTTTGGTTCATAGTTGAAACTCGTAATCATTTGTTTTGATCCAATTATTTGAGGATCATATTCCATTGTACTTGGGTGATTATTTGTGCTTCTTGGAAAGCTCAATAGGTCTACTTTGCACTTCTCAACTCAATTTTGGCTGATGTGAAGCAGGAACTTGCAGCACCATCTCATCTCTAGAAGGTATCCACCATCTCCTCAACAAAAATTGGATGGTAGAGTAGTAAAATGTGATTTTGTTGGGTATAGTTCTAAAAGTAAAGGCTATTGTCTGTATCAATCCATAGAATACACACATTTTGGTTAGCTGTGATGTTGTTTTTGTGGAAGATGCAATTCAACCCTAACTTTCATGTACCCAAGAGACATATGTTAGCTCAAAGGATGTGTATACCATTTTGTTTCCTCTTTTTACAAGCGGGCAATCAAGTGCTAGTCCAAATGAAGTAATTTCTTAGTCTTATAGGTTTCAAATGATGATGTAGATGATTCCATTTCTGATGCAGATTTACATGATACAATTTTCTATAAGAGGGTTGACATAGAAAAGGCAAAAACAATGTCTAAATGGCTTTTTTGGAGACTTTGAGAAATTGCTAATTAGATGCATCTTTATCATATCATACTTCTTCAGCCTCTCATAGTGCTTCCTTTGCATCAGATTGTTATGCAATGGCTACCTCTAGTGTGATGAGAACGAACATGTTTCTTTTGATAAAGCACATAATTCAGAAAATTGGATGGCTACTATGCAATCATAATATGATGCTATCATGAAAAATGGTTCCTGTTCTTTATGTGATTTTCCTCCAAGAAAAAAAGTCCATTGACATAAGTGTACATATGATGTACTTCTAATGATTTTTGTAAATGTTGATGACATGTTGCTCACTAGTTGTAATGAGAAGCATATTGCTGAGTTTAAGGCTGATTTGCATGAATGTTTTGAGATATCAACTTTGGGGCATTCTCATCATTATTTGGTCATTCAATTCATGCAAGTTGATGGGGGAATTTCTTTGTGTCAACCAAAATATATTGATACATTATTGCAATGTTTTGGCCTTGAATATTGCAAACCTATTGCCACTCCCATGGAAGCAGGTTTATGATTGAGTCTTCATGATGTTGGAGATGCATTTGATGTTGTTCTCTATCAACATGTTGTTGGATGCTTGATTTGCTTATGCATGACTCAACCTCATCTTCAGTTTTTTGTCTCTCAAATGAGCAAGTTCATGCATTGCCTAGGTGTTAAGCATTGGTGAGCAGTTCTATTTGAGTGGTACCTAGCTACTTGGATTGTTTTATCCCAATGGGAGATCACTACTACCATATTTACATGTTTTTTTTACTAAGACTAGGCTGGTTACTATGAGAGTCATGTGTCTACCATTGGTTTTTGCTTCATGCTTGGTAGCTCATGCATATCTTGGTTTAGCAAGAAGAAACCTAGTGTGTCCACTTCTAGATATAAGGTTGAGTATAGGTCAGCTTTCACATCGACTATTGAGTGTGTGTAACTGAGATGCCTTTTGGTTGATTCTAGCATTGGTTATTCTTCTTCCACCACCATCTTTACTGACAGTCAGAGTGCATTGGTAGTTGCAAATAACCCCGTGTTCCATGCTTGCACAGAGCAGATTGAGGTGCACTATGATTATAACAAGGAGAGATTCTCTTTTGGAGAGATTATTTTGGCTTATGTGCCCACACATGATAATTTTGCAAACCTTTCACAAAGGCTTTGCCTAGGGATAACTTTGAAGTTTTTTGCAAAGCTTTGGGGTTAATTCCTTTTTTTGGATTGTTTTCTTTCCATATAGGTTGGCACTTCCTTATACATGAGTGCTAAATCTTTGTCCATCACATCACTCTCAAGGGAAAATTGTTGATATTTTTTGGTAGTAATGTGTGCGAACACACTTAGGACTGCCAAGACACTTTTTTCCCTCTTTACGATATTTTTATCTCTTGGCTTGTATACATGTCTGTAACCTTAAACATCACTTATGTTTGTACATTCACTTGGTAATACATTCTATATTGTTTTGTGCTCAAAGCTTCTTCTTCCTTGTGTTGTTTATGTGCTTCTGTAGGCCTCAACCTATATATATGGAATCCATTGGTCAAATCATTGGAATCCATTGGAATCCATTGGCCAACACACACACTTTTAAGATGAAAGGGACCCATTGGTCAAATCATTCAATATATGTAATCTTAATGATCCTTGGGTTTTTTTTTTAAGTAGATGCTATATGTTCTACCCTTACTTGTGTGGGATGTAGGGGATCCCATCGGCACTATGTCCTTCATTGTATAATCTTAATTTTAATTGATTCAATCCTAGGAGATGTAGATATTAAGATTGAACTCTCGTATAAAGAATGACGGAAACCAATCCCATGATTCATCTTTTTCCACATGAAGAATAACCTTTCCCTCTCGAATTATTTTGTGTGCAAATATTGAAGGGCCCTTGTCTTCATACCTTTAAAGATAAGAGGCCACAAAAAAACATGAGATTATGAAGTAAGCTTTTGCATTTACACTGCTTTGGGATGACTCTAAGCATGTCATGTGGCATAAAAGTGTTCGCTCCTCATCGAAGCTCAATTTCAACTAACTCCACCATGAGTTCTCCATTATCCTCCATTTTTCCAAGGGCATACCTACCTCAGTTGGAAGTAGATTCGAGAGCAAGAAAGCATTTTATAAAGATTTTGGAGGGTATTATCATATAAAAGGATGTTTGTTAGAGGTAGCGAATTAGAGGTTTGTGATGGTGCTAGAGATCTTGTTCAAGAAGCTTGAGACAAAGTAAAGGCTTGAAGGGGTCTTATGAAATCCTCCTACTACATGCAAATCAAATAAAATTCTAGGAGTTCGGACAATCACTCTAGAGGCTCAAAGCCTAATTTTACAATAAACGGGATCTTAACGTGAAAAACTTACTTAAAGAGCTCAAAATTCTAGGCATAACTTGACATGTCGGCACTCCTTTTGATTACATCCTTTATTGCTTGGCTTGTATTTCAAAAGATTTGACATATGTACTGTGGGCCAAAAAGATTTGGTGGGCCTATTTACTTTAATTCTTTACTTCTTTGATGTTTGATAAGCATGTGTTTTTTTTCAAAAGGGAAATTCGGCAATAGCCTACTCTCCCAAACTTCAATTAATAAAAAGTACAACTATACAACTGAATGGGCCTAGTACCCTTAGGACCCCCAAATCCCACAAAGTAGGTGTTTCTTAACACTTGCTAAAAAACATTACAAAGAAGGTTGATAACCCTTTTGTCCCCCTCATGAGGGGCCCACTTGCTTTTAATCTTGTTACTCTCAAGGAAAAACACTTTGTGTTTCCTAAAAGGCGGGGGTTTCTTACAATTGGAAATTCTTTTTCGTTAAAGAAAAAGAGATTTTTTGATCGACCATTCTTTAGGTGGGTTACCAAAGTTGGCAAAACACCTCTCTTTATGATGTTCATGGTATGTTGGCTTTTATGCTTGCATGTTAGAAACATCATAAATTCAATCTAGTACGTAGCATACATGCCTAATAGTGCTGGCAATAGCAGTATTTCCCTTGTTGAAAGATTCATGGTTGTGAGTCTTCCCTACAATGAAGAAGAAACTTTTCAAACAATCTTGGAGTGCCTCTGGCGAAACTTGTATGAAAGGCCATGTGAGATTTGCATCTTGAATTTGTTGTGAATTCGTAAGAATCTTCATTGCTATGTGACATTTGCATCTTGAATTTGTTGTGCAAAGAGGTGTTGGGTCTCCTCATGGCTCAACATGCATGCGACATCAATCTCCATGCCTCTCTCTTCGATGTTCTATTGGTCCTTCATGTGGATGTGGACATAAGGGAGTGGGTACTTCAATAAGAAATTTTTTTAGGTTACATTAGAGAGCTTTCAAATGACTTCAAGGTTGAGTACATCCTTTTCAATCTGATTCCAAAGATTTTTAAGGAGCTTAATTTTTCTTTCACATACACTATCTGCAATAGGATTCTTGTGGTCCTCATCGTTGTATGATATGTCAAGCAAAACCTAATCATCTTTATCTTGTGCTGAGTTTCTTCTCACACGTCTCGCCAAGCTAGATTATGGAAAGTCATATCCAATGGGTTCTTCTAGCGATGGTGGTTCAAACACTTGGTTTTGTACCATGAGGGAGGCATGTAGCACCTCAATGATACTTCTGTAGGTCCCCAGGAGTCTCGTGAAGTGCCCTTCAATGATCCCAAAATTATCTTCTTCCGTATTGCATACATTGCCATTTGCGTCTAGCAATAAGGGGATCGATTCTCTGTTGTGTTTCCTTTTGAGGATACGGCACATCTCTTTGGTGGGTTTGTCGGCTTTGCCAGCCCACCACTCCTTGAAGAAAATTTGCAAATTTTTCCTTTGTATCTCTTCCTCGTATCTCAGCAGCGCTCTGATTTTTCGAAGTCCTTTCTGGGCTTGAGATTTTCCTTTGTTCACTTCCTCCTCGAGCCGCCAGAGTCTATGATGTAGAGCTTCTCTACGAGCCCGCCGCACAGTCTCTAGCATCTTCCTGGATCTAATCATGATCTGTCGTGACTTATCGACCACACTTCTCCAACACTTGGCTGGGGACAAGCCAGAGGCGAATGCCTCCTTCCACACATCAGAAATTTCTTGATGGACGGAGGGGAGAGAGAAGGAGGGCACACTGGCATGGAACCACGGAGCCTTACGGATCTTGGTGGGGGGTTGAAAAGTGATGACGATCGGGTAGTGATCTAAGATGGTGAGGTCGGTGCGTTGCGAGAGGGAAGGGTGGCCCCACTGATGAGTAAAACTCTGAGAAATGTAGCATCTATCAAGTCTAGCTTTCCTCAGGTCCTCGCTTGCTTGGAGATTTGACCAAGAAAAGCCCTTCGAGTCTTTGAATTCGACCAAATCCAAGTGTAGTTTAGTTTTGTCCCACGTTTCTTTCTCCCGACTATCGATGACCCTACCCTTGCCCATCCATCTGTCCATAGGGTCCTCTACCATGTTGAAGTCACCACAGATAAGCACGTTGTGGGGGAGCGAGTCCAAGGTGGCCCAAGTGTTAAGTCTCTCTAACTCCCCATTGGGGGCATACAAAGAAACTAAAGTAAAACAAAAGGGAGCACCGAAAGAAACAGCAATCCATCGATGGCTTTCATCTTCAATGGAGTTCTCGAGCTTCTCAAACCAGAGTTGATTAATACCGATTACCGTTCCACCGGACCCCCGCTGATGCGCCGTTGAAATCCAAACATGGGTCGAGGAGACATGTCTAAGCCGTTTCTGGAGGTCTCTCCGTCAATTTTAATCTCTTGAATACATATAAAATCTGGGTTTAGGCTAATGTTGCGAAGCCATTGACCAATGATGATCGCTCTTGAGGGGTCGGTTAGCCCTCTAGCATTTAACGAGATGATGATCATAGTCGTAGTGAGCCCTCTTTGCGGGAGGGAGCTTTGTCCTTTCTTTTCTTGGATTCATCTTTCTTTTTCGCTCGGATCGGATCCCGAGTTAGCATTAGGTTCTTGTGGGGGCTTTTCCACGGTAACTCCAAAGGTTGTTTTCCTTTGCGGGATGCCTCCTGCTGGGAAGAAGTGGGCACCGTTTCAGCTCCGTTTCCGGAATAGTCGATCCGATGATGGAGCTTTCACTATCCATGTTATCTTCGTTGCTAGTAGTAAAGCCGTCTTCTTTGCTTGTAGTGTAACCCTCCTGCAAGGTTTCTTTACTATCAGGGATCTCTAGGCCTTTGACGTCGGTGTCCACCTCAAGTTGGTTCCCACCTGGGAAGTCAAACTCATTGATTTCCTTTTCCAGATTGCATTACAAGTTGCTGGAGGGGGTAACTGACATGTTGTTTCGCTCTGAGGTTGCCCTAGGGCTTCTTTTTCTTCTTCTTTTGACTTCGATGAACCCGTCTGCATCAGCTTCTGGATTAAGGGGGCCCTTGAATTCCTCTACTTTCATCGAGTGATTCAATGCTCCATTGCTATCTTGAGCATTTTTGGGGGCTTCTTGATTTCGCTTGCTTTTTCGTCTCAAAGGGCAATCTTTGATCCTGTGACCTTGTTGGCCACAACGAAAGCACGCGTTGGGAAGGTTTTTGTAACTGATGTCTTGCTCCCAAACATCCCCTTCGCCCAAGTCCAGTTTGATCTTCGATGGAAGTGGCATACTGAGGTCAGCCTCGACACAGATTTGAGGGTGCCACCGAGCGTTGAACGAGTGTCTTGCACCTTCATAAATGAGACCACCAATGTCCTCGCGTGAGGCCAACGACTTGCCGATAGGAGAAACGATGTCCCACACGAAGTTGTACAAGAAGTATGGCAGGTTAGGGAGCTCAACCCAGAGAGGGTACCGAAGCGATTTCGATTTGTCGGGAGTAAAATCAGGGGACCATCTGAATAGGCACAGGGTCGCCCGGCCGAGTTGCCAAGTTCCGACACTAAGGGCTCGAAACGCCATATCTTCATTTTCAAAGACTAGCAGCAAGTGGCTTGCCGGTAAGAACTGACACTTACAAACAACTAGCCCGCGGGGGAACCACTCGTTGCGAAGCCACTGTCGCACAGTTTCGAGCGGGGGCTTAGGGCCGAACATTTGGCCGACGAGGCAAACTTTCTTGAGCTCCTCCTGAGTTGACAGAGTTGCGGATCTATTGAGGGAGACCAAGGGGGGTTCAGCACTCTCGAAGGCCCCTAGGGCGGCACAAGAACCCCCCTCCAACAAAGAGGCCAGGTTATCGGTCTCCCCTGGGGGAGGGGCCAGGTTACTTCTCACGAGAGAGGGGGTCGCCAAATCCATGACAAAAGAGGGACACCCCGAACTCACACAGCAGCGATCTTTGATTCTTCGATCCTTGGTGATCTAGCACAAGAGTTGAAGAAAAGAAACATTATGTAGTATTGATGATTGATAGGATGTGTATGATGATAAATGAATGTAGATTGTGTGAAGGAAGATAAAGCTATGTGTGGTTCAACAAATGAGATTAAGGGAAATGAATGTGAAAAGAAGTTAGATGAAGATGCAATTACAATGTCCAGGGTGGTTGAAGTGCGTGTGAGTGTGGTATGAAGTGATGTAGTGGATTGTGTGAGGATGATGTGTGTGCTTGATGGTAGAATTATGTCTGAAGTGAAGGTGGGTGTTTCACTAGATACCATGGATGTAGAAGAACATAAAGAAATATTGACTAAGGTCTTATCCATATTTGTAGGATTGGAAATGGGTGGGGTCAAAGTGGATTTTGGGATGTCCACTTCAGAAACAATGGGAATAGCAATGGATGGTGTGGTGGTATTTGTGACATCAAAGATTATGCTGGAAGCTATAGTTACCTTGATAGGATATGTGGTGAGAATGTGGGATGATTGGAGTTCCACTATGATGGCCATGACTTGTGACACTTCTTCTTTTTATTCTTGGATCGTGTCATAATAATTGTAGGTTGTATGTGGTGGTGATGGTGGAGGTGAAGGCATAGGGGATGGTGTGGGTGATCTCTTCTTGCATCAAAGTCGAGGTTCATCAGACTCAAGAGTCAAATGTTCTAGGTGAAAGGTTGGTATGATTGGAGTTGTGGCGTTGCCTTTGGACTTTTGTAATATTTTGATGGTCTTTTTAGCCTTTCACACTTTTCAACCATATATACTTCTTCTTCAAAGTATAGACTAGTTAGCAGTGGGTGAGACCTATATCTTTGGTTGTTTCTCTTCTCTCGTACCACTAGCTTATTATTCCTCGACATTCACAATAGTCTCTAGTTCTTGCAACATTTTGACATCCTCTTGCGAAGTGTATGCAGCCTTGATCTAGATGTTTTCTGAAGCTTCTTTCTCTTAATATGGAGCTTTCGATAGTGGTACTAAGATTATCTACGTTTGTTCACCTCATTCTTGAAGAGGCTCATCATTCCACACTCGTTGTTTGGGTCATACATCTAGTTTTCTTAGGGGTTACAACTTTTGGCGTTTTCACAAATTATTGGATCTCCACGATATCATAAGCATGTGTGAAGACTACATCTAGATCCAATTCTCTATAAATGATGCATGTGAGGGATTGGTTCCATGGAGCACATGATGCTATCTGCAATTTTCACGAGTGGAGATGGAGGATATGGAGCTTTCAATAGTGGTACTAAGATTACCTACTTTTTTTCACCTCATCCTTCAAGAGACTCATCATTTCACACTCATTGTTTGGGTAATACATCTAATTTTCTTAGGGGTTACAATTTTTGGCGTTTTCACAACTTATTGGATCTCCACGATATCATAAGGATGTGTGAAGACTACATCTAAATCCAATGCTCTATAAATGATGCATGTGAGGGATTGGTTCCATGGAGCACATGATGCTATATGCAATTTTCATGAGTGGAGATGGAGGATAAATGATCCACTATCCAATGGGTTGTATCAATAGGTTGTTTGTTTTGAAAACCATGCAATGTTGGAAAATCTTTCATGTAATTGTATGACAATGGGTGTTGTAGTATACCCCAGGGAGCCAAGACCCACACCACCTTGCATGGAAGCAATACGAAAGCTCAAGAAAGACTCTCCTTTCATCCAATCCCTCCATCATCCTCAAGCCATTGGCCATCAGCTCCAAGTACCCTTGAAAACATGGAGAGGAAGGTCATCAAGGATCTTTGTCCACAAATGGAAAATGCAAGGAATGCAACACATTCTACTCACACACAAAGGAGAGACAAGCATGCACACACACCTCACTCGCACACTCAAAGACAAAACACACAAGTGCACATAGTCTAAGAATAAAAGACTTTTTTCATTCATTTCAAGTTATGTACATGAAGCTCACGTTGAACCAAAAGCTCCCTTTCCCAAAAATGAGCTTCTCTATTTATAGGCTAAGATCTTTTCCCCATGTGCTCCTATGACTAGTCAAAAAGGGAGCATGTGTCCAACTACCATATCTTATGAGATCTTGGCAAATATTCCTGAATCTCAAGAAAGTGGAGGCGTGGGAATTTCTACATGGGTTTTTGGGTTTTTCTCATGTGTCTGCAAAAATGAGAAATATCTACAATGTTCCAAGCCTTAGTCTTGGAGAATCATCAAAAGGGGCCTAAGAGGGTGTTCTCATGTGCAAGCCTCCAATATACATAGAAAGGGTATTTTCATGATCAGAAGAGGGTTCCTATGCACAAGAGAAATTGTGTATACACCCTATAACCGAACACTCTCCTCCCCCTAGACCTTGTCATCCTCGAAAAAGCTAAGAGAAGAGGGTCATACATAGCTGAACAAGTCTAAGTTTGAGTCTTCAAGTCTTCCAAGCTTTGAGATTGTGCCAGCCTTAAAGGTGCTATACAGTCTTTCAGTGCTGACTGATCTTCCTTAGAGGCAGTCAACCCAACATTCATCCCACTGGGAAATCCTTTGGAGGACCGAAAGAAACCTTCATTGGTAGCTCCAACACCTGAAAATTACACATAAAAAGCAAGTGGACTGCATTTGATTGAAAGGAAGCAAACAATGAGCATGTATTGTAACTTTAGGTTCCAACTTGGGAGAAACATCCCGTCCTACAAGACTATGTGCTTCTCGAGATAAGTCCTCCTGAAAGTCTTCCCTCCCAAGGTGTAACTACTCACGCTAACATGTATGTTAGATTATGGAAACAATCCCATGAAGGGAAGTCACAAAATTAACATATTCTATCTTGATGATCTTTATATCCTTGCAAAGCAAGGAAATATAGCTCCACGGAGCTTGTTAATAAGAATAACCTTATAATTCTCCACATGTTCTTATATATTTGCCATGCCCTAATTGCATATCAATCGGAAATGTGTTTTCACAAGTGCATGTGTGACACATTGTAAAGTAAAACATGACTGTGATATGGTTCCTTAAGTGCTTCCTGCAAGTAATTAACATGTTTTCTTCAAGTAATTAACATGTTTTCTTCATTCTTTAGCATGTGTATGTTATGTGTACCCTTCTTGTAAGAGTGATGAGAACAACCAAGGGATTTGATATCATGTCATTTCAGCTTATGAACAGAATGATCTTGTGATCACATGAAAATAAATTTCACCAGACCTTCAAGACCTATCACATATGCACTTACACTAAGAGGAATGTTGCAATAATAGCATGTGTGAGTAGTTCATCTACTAGAGTGTCAAGTGCCACACAATTAATTTGATCAAATATGACCCTGAAGTGCAAGTGCAGGTTTGCATTATAAAGCTTCTTGCACTAATTACAAATAAAACCCGTTACCTTTCCTCTTGAGGATGAAGATATCATCACGAAGTGTTGTGAGCATAGTTTTTTTGTCAGAAGTGAAGTGCAAAAAATATTTCAGACCAACAAGATTAGTAAAACTATATTTTAGCTATAATGAATGGCCAAAGAAAAGAAGAGGACAATATAAGCAGCATAGATTAAATACATGAGATGCCTAAGTACTGCTCAACCAAAACTTCCAAGTGATGGGAGGGGGTGGTTGTGGAAGTAACTCCCCAAGTGGGATAGTCAGACACACCCTACCACTTGTTCACACAAATATGTATTTCTTAGAATACACATGCTCATAGCACAAAGAACATCATGAAGAGGCACCAAAGTTAGCACTTTGAATTCTGCAGACAGTGCATACCCATGTAACCAAGGTATTCACAATTTTGCTTGATGCATGAGAAAGGAGGAAGATTTCATTTGTAGTGGTGGGGCATCGACACAATCCCCCTGAGCATGGCAATCAAACACCCCTCAACCACATGCATTATGCACCCAATCTCCCATGCATTTAGACCCCTATCAAGAGGCACACAGAGAGGGCTACCTCGATATAGTGTAGAAAGAAATAATCATTCACCCATTACTCCAGGAACATCTAACCAAGGTACCAAAGATATATGCTAGTTTTGTGCCTGTAATCTTCTTCGAGTCTGAAAACATTCCTCCAACTCCAAGTAGTTGGGCCTTCAGGGGCTTTGAAGAGAGTACAACAGATCCACCAAATCTATCAAGAATCTTCTGAGCCTTGAGGTCTTCTACCTGCAACATATCTCCAAGTAACCGATTAGCCTTAGAATGGACAACATGTGTGACCAATCGTGAGTCGATGGATGAATTTGTTTGGGTTAGCAGGGCAATCAAACAAGGAGAACACCCATATCCGTGTAGCCCATCACCATCTTCTAACTTAAAAGTGAGGGAAGCAACTCTATGTGTTTCAGAGAATACCGCAACTCTTTTCAATAGAATTATGAATGCATTTCAAAGAATACAACAACCAAATTAGTGAGAGAGAGAGAGAGAGGTAGGTAGGCAAAAAGGATGCATAGAAAACACTGGTAAAGTGTGGTTAATGTAAGAGAAAGAAGGAGGGGGCATTACTCCACCCCCATACGTTCCCAAAAACCATCAACATTAATGAACTTGATCAAAGTCCTTCCAAAGCCAAGATGATAACGAAAGGGAGGAGGGAAATTAAACGCCTCTTCCCCTTAGATTGGGAACACACATAGAGAATAAATCAAGCACCCAAAGTTCCTTGCAAGTTCGTGTGGAGGAAGAGGAATCATGCGAATGTGAAGCTTACATTTATCCAAAGTTAAAATTTTTTTTGTGGTTTTCTTGAAGCTGAAGAGAGAGAAGGGAGCAGAGAGGGTACTACTCATCTCCATCTCCCAGACAGTCACTTAGGACAACAAATGTCAGTTGTGGGAAAGTAATGCACACAATGAGTGTGTGGGAGTGTGTATGTGTGTGTGAGAGAGACTGAGAGAGAAGGGGGTTAAGGGGGGTGTTCTTGTGTTAAAAACAAAGACGAACTAAAACTACACTACAAAAATTTAAAAATGAGGAGCAATTGCTCCAAAGGAAGGGTGCAAAGGCCATGTAAGAACTCAATCCTATGCAAATGAGAAGAAAAAAATGCAACACAATACTTTACCACACATTCTTGAGCTCTCCAAGTGATGAAAGGCCTTCTCCTCGGCAATGGTGCCAAAATTGTTGTTGTAGTATACCCAAGAGGAGCCAAGACCCACACCACATTGCATGGAAGCAATAGGAAAGCTCAAGGAAGACTCTCCTTTCATCCAACGAACCCTCCATCATGCTCAAGCCATTGGCCATCAGCTCCAAGCTATGCCACAACCCTTGAGAACATGGTGAGGAAGTTCATCAAGGGTCCTTGTCCACAAATGGAAAATACAAGAAATGCAACACATTCTAGTCACACACAAAGGAGAGATAAGCAAATCATGCACACACACCTCACTCTCATACTCAAAGACAAAATACACAAGTGCACATAGTCTAAGAGAAAAAGAGTTCTTCCCTTCATTTCAAGATATTTACATGAAGCTCACGTCAAACCAAAATCTCCCTTTCCCAAAAATGAGCTTCTATATTTATAGGCTAAGCTCCTTTCCCATGTGCTCCTATGACTAGTAAAAAAGGGAGCATGTGTGTAGCTACCATATCTTATGAGATCTTGGCAAAAATTCCCAAATCTCAAGAAAGTGGAGGCATGGAAATTTCTACGTGCGGGTTTTTGGGTTTTTCGCATGTGTTTGCAAAAATGAGAATTATTTACAATGTTCCGAGCCTTAGTCTTGGAGAATTATCAAAAAGGGGCCTAAGAGGGTGTTCTCATGTGCAAGCCTCCAATATACATAGAAAGGGTATTTTCATGATCAAAAGAGGGTTCCTATGCAAAAGAGAAATTATGTGCATACCCTATAACTCAATAGTGGGCCTTGCGGGAAAGCAAAATGTTAGTGCCATAAGGCCAGGACCAGCATGAGGTCATGATCTATGCCAAATTCATGTTCAAGGTCATGCCATTTTGTCATTATTTTACTACTTTTGACTCATAGCAGTATTATTTGATCCATCACTAATAGACATGCTTGAAAGCTAAGGGCTTCCCAAACTATTTTATGGGTAATCCACATATCTACCACATGTGTAAATTTTTATTTTTTAGAAAAAGCTTTCCTTTACTTAGATGGATGGAGTTCATAAATTGTGCACATCGTTGAAGGCTTAAACTTATGAGTGGGAGGTGCATATATGCTCCAGGCCCAAGGGCATCCCAAAATTTCAAGACTCCTTCATCCATCATCTACAAAGCCTCAAAAAAAGTTGAAAAAACATATCTTATAATTTTGATTCCCCCCAATAGTGAAGAATATGTATTCACCTATCTACCATAGTCTTTTCATGCGGTGTTGGAACCAATGGCTGATGGCTTGCTTTGTGGCTGATGGTGGTAGGGGTTTCACAACATGCACTTGGCTTGATAAACTTGCCATTATATGGTGCTATTCTTGTAGGTCATATGAACATCCATAATTATAACTCATGTTAGCAGGCCTAATATCATTAGGTAAAGAACTTGAGCCATTCAAGATATGTAATATTTGTGTTCCATGTTCAATTTTTTTGATGGTTTGTTTCCATTTAGATATAGTCCTATTGCACAAGACCATAAAAGTATTTGTTATCTGATTTATCCAAAAGTATCAAGTTTTATTAATCAAAGGATTGAATAAGAGTTTCATGGCTTGTACTTGGTGATTTTTTTGAATCTTAGGCAATATTAAATGAATTCAACCAAATACTAGGAGATGGTTTCTTTCAAATAATCCCTCAAACATTGAGAATTATTGCACACAGATCATTTGAAACCTTTTATGATTCTTTACAAATCCATTTGGGTTTAGGTGCCTCTTTTAATTGACTTCATGCCCATTCGATGGGCAAATCAACTTTTTATGCTTTAATTGGTTCTCCTAGATGGTTTGAGCAAATGACCCTATCGCATAGTGGTAATGGTAACCCTACAATATTTGGGGATCCAAATCCACATAAAACCTAGTTGTGCTTGCATTAATGCCTTGGGTACCCATCCTTTCTTTGTTTGTTGATAAGATGGAGGTTTTATTGAATGTTGATGATTATGCTTCTTGGATTTTTTCAATACCTGAGACCTTCACTACAAGGAAATAGAGGTCAATGCAAAATTCTTGAGAACTTTTCACGCATTCATAATTAAGTTTGGATGCATGGAATCCAATGCTCTCTACTACCCTAGCTTAAGTTTTATCTACTTATCTCCAATGCCTATTTAGTGATCTAAGAGCCACTCTTGCCGTAGCATGACATTGCTCAATAGGTCTTGATCTTGACACACTAATGGGCTTACTCTCGTGGTTTCTACTCCTATGTGGAGATGTAAAGATACTTCCCCATCATATTTCATTTGTGAACTACCAATTTCTATGAGAGTAGTTTCTACAGGTATAATTTTAATCACAAGTTGTTGTATGTGAGATAGACAAGTGCACTACGTATTGCCCCTGTGTCACTGAAAATTTTTATGGGCACTAAGGACTTAGGTCCTAGAGAGGCCCAAATACGTGCCCTTTGATAAGCCGTCCATTGGGAAAAACTACTGACCTCACAAGCTTGTTGATTTAATTGCTTCATCTTATTAATTCAAGCAATAGCCTCTGGTTGAGCATGTTTAGATTTATGTTGCTCTTCCTCTTCATGATCTTTTTCTTTTTCCAACTATTGCAACATTTCCTCTTTGAGGGGCCTTTGATAGAGTTATTTGCTTATGTAGTTTGGGAATATGTCATCATTTAATGAAGTGAATTGCACAACTACATGAGTTGATATGTGATATATCACTAATGGGCCAAAATCTCTCTTTTGAATTTTTTTGCATCTTGATTTTCTGTATCAGATCTCTTCTTACAACTATTTATCTTTGATGTGAGCATCAAAGTATTTCTTTTGTGTCTTTTTAGTCTCATACATGCCTATGACACCTCTAAGGAGTGTTTCTCATAGTTATTCTAGGTCATCTACTAGTTGCAAGAGTTCATGTCCTATTCACTGTCATATATGGATGACTTTGAGAGTTGGCACTAAGAAATCAATTGGTAAAATAGACTGTTGTCCATAGACAATGTTGAAGTGACTTGCACCAAGAGGCATTTTATAGATGACACAATAAGCCCAAATTATATGATGCAATTTTTTATCCCCGTTCGAAATTATATTATTTATCAATTCCATCAAGATAGTTCATAGGACTTTATTAGAACTCTCCACTTGATTGCTAACTTGTGGGTGATAGGGTGGAGATTTCTTATGTGTGAAAGAAATTCTGCAAGTAGATTTTTAGTGACTTCATTCACAAAGTGCTACCTTGAATCATTGATAATTTCTATAGGAAACCTAAAGGCCTATTCAAACAAGAACTTTGCCATTGTATGCACATCACTCTACCTCAACTTTTCTATTTTCTACTTTCTCAAGTCTGGCTAGCATCTATATATAAGAGGCTCTTCATAAAGCTTCACTTTGCAACACCTCATGTAGTTCAATAAGACATGAATGTCTCGTGTGGCTAGACTAGTTCCTCCACTTGAGGATATATGGTTGATTATGAGTGTCCCATAGCCTCATTGTTGAGGCTTTTTGGTGTGCTGCTTAAACACATACACTAGAACAAAATATCCTACTTGCAAATCTTTATCACACTAAGGAGATTTAATGGCCAATCTGCTAGTAGTCACATGTGACTCTCAAAGTTGGAACAATGAAGTCAATAGGAAGTACAACATTTTATCTGTGGACAAGATTGAAGCATGTGTGGCACCTATAGTTGTCTTATTTGCCACAGGTATGCCAAATAGCATGATGAAGTTGCTTGTCCTAATAAGAACTTCCATTGTTAACTATCTTACTAAGGAGCACAAGGCTTTGTTGGAATGCTCTAATTGTTCATTTTCTTGGGAATGATATGATGCAGACCTCTTGCAAACAACTAAAAGTTTACTAACAGAAACTCAATCACTTCATTAATAAAATGCATTCCACTACTGTTAACAATTTCTATCGGAAAACCAAGACTAGTGAAGACATCTTCAAGCAAAAATTTTGTCATAGTCTACACATCATTTTCGGTAGTTGCCTTAGCCTCAATCCATTCTGTCAAATAATTTGTGGCAACGATGATGTATTTAGCATGAGATCTACATTGCAATTGTCTTATTGGATGAAGAAAATATATTCCTCACCTAACAAAGGCTCTATTACTAATCATGGGTCTTAATGGCATGTCATCTCATCATATTGGATACTTCACTCTTTGGCAAGTGTTACATTTTTAGACAAATTCCTTTGTATCTTGATGCATGGCCGGTCACCAAATTCTTGCAACAAGGATAATTTTTGCACATCCCTCAGGGAAGAAGTAGCCTCCACCTACACCCACATGTGCCATCTCAAGGATTGGCAAGTAATTATCTTCATGTATGCACAATTATAAGAAAGAATATTGACCTCTTTTATAAAGTTGATTTCCAATAAGAGCATAGTCTCAACAAGTTTCTTCAATTCCGTTGTTTTACTCTACTTGCTCCTTCAGGAAACTTATGTTCACATAGATACTTGAATATACGCTTGGTCCAATTAAGCATTGTTGTAACTTGGTACAAATTAGCATGTTTAATAAGAGGCAAGATTTGATATTTCTTGCATTGTGAAACATAAGGGTGGATGTCCTATTCCATTATACTCTAGTAAGAATTTGATCTCTATAGGTTTTGTAAGTATCATTCCAAAACACCTTCCTCTACTTGAATTATCAAGTCCCTTCTCTCATGATCATCTATAGATCAGAAAAAGATGCCATTTGGGTTTAGCACCACATTTTTCCTAGTAAAATATGAAACCTTATAGAATCAAGAAGTCCCTTACTATCCATTGGAAAATATTTATGATGTGTGCCATGTGTAAATGTAGGAACAATTGGTTATTCCCATCTCGGAACTAATTCTTGATTGAATAAGTATGATTAAGTAGGTCATCAAACACTCCTATAGGTGGTTCTCCATTCGTCAATCTAGACAAATAGTCTAATCTCATGTGTGTCTTTACCTCTTTCATTGGTACTCCAAAGTCAAATTCTATGAGTAATAGAAAGCAATGCACCTGTTTGCCTATGGCACAAGGCATATTGACCAAATATAACAACGCCTAGTAATCAATAATAATTTTGAATTTATCTCCCAAAAGATAATGGAAAAACTTCTTTATTGCATGTACCATTTGAGTCCTCATTCAGTGATTGTAGTATCGCATTTAATTCTATTCAATTGTCTGTTGGCATATGCAATGGAAGCTCTATATTTCCATCATCAACTAGTTGTTCGAAAACATAGTTGATGGCATAAAATACATAACTACTATTACATAATGAGAAATATGACACAGGGAATTGAAAATAAATCCAATTTCACATGTACATATGGTAAAATAAGGTGCTTCATGAAAGATCTGTGTTTACCATAGCAAAGTGAAGCTATTGGGGATAAGTTGGATGGTACTAATTACATAATATGGACATATATGTTGTGTCATGTATTGGTAGCAAAAGGCTTGTGGAGTATTTTGCAAGGTGTTGAAAAACATCCTATTACACATGCAAATACCATGATTGAAGGTGATGTAGATAGTGACGATGATGATCTTTGATTTTTTGGTCGTGCTGTGGTTCCTATTGCACCTATTGTAGTGCGACTTTGTTGGGATGACAGATATGTACATGCACATGTATTGATATATTTGTCTATCACACATCCCATTATCCCTCACATTTGCTCTTGCAAGACAACAAAAGATGATTGGGATACTCTTACAACATTAAAAAAATTAAGAAATGATCCTTTGTATCTTGATGCATGGCGGGTCACCAAATTCTTGCAACAAGGATCATTTTTGCACATATCACAGGGAAGAACTAGCCTCCATCCACACCCACATGTGCCATCTCAAGCATTGGCAAGTAATTATCTTCATGTATGCACAATTATAATAAACAATATTGACCTCTTCTATAAAGTTGATTTCCAATAAGAGCATAGTATCAACAAGTTTCTTCTAAGTTCTATTGTTTTCCTCTACTTGCTCCTTCAAGAAACTTATGTTCACATAGATACTTGAATATATGCTTGTTCAATAAGAGGCAAGACTTGATATTTCTTGCATTGTGAAACATAAGGGTGGATGTCCTATTCCATTGTACTCTAGTAACAATTTGATCTCTATAGGTTTTGTAAGTATCATTCCAATGAAACCTTATAGAATCAAGAAGTCCCGTACTATCCATTGCAAAACATTTACGATGTGTTCCATGTGTAAATGTAGGAAGAATTGGTTATTCCCATCTTGGAACTACATCTTGATTGAATAAGTATGATCAAGCAGGTCATTAAACACTCCTATAGGTGGTTCTCCATTGGTCAATCTAGACAAATAGTCCAATCTCATGTGTGTCTTTTCCTATTTCATTGGTACTCCAAAGTCAAATTCTATGAGTAGTAGAAAGCAACGCACCTGTTTTCCTATGGCACAAGGCATATTGACCAAATATAACAACGCCTAGTAATCAATAATAATTTTGAATTTATTTTTCAAAAGATAATGGAAAAACTTCTTTATTGCGTATACCATTTGAGTCCTCATTCAGTGGTTGTATAATTGCATTTAACTTTATTCAGTTGTTCGTTGGCATATGCAATGGAAGCTCTATATTTCCATCATCAACTAGTTGTTGCAGAACATAGTTGATGGCATAAAATACCTAATTACTATTACATAAATTAGACATATGACACAAGGAATTGAAAATAAATCCAGTTTCACATGTATATATGGTAAAATAAGATGCTTCATGAATGATGTGTGTTTACCATAGCAAAGTGAAGCTATTGAGGATAAGTTGGATGGTACTAATTACCTAGTATGGACATAGATATTGTGTCATGTATTGGTAGCAAAAGGCTTGTGGAGTATTTTGCAAGGTGTGGAAAGACATCCTATTACACATGCAAATACAATGATTGAAGGTTATGTAGATGGTGAAGATGAAGATCTTTGATTTTTTGGTCGTGTTGTGGTTCATATTGCACCTATTGCAGTGCAACTTTGTTGGGATGACAAATATGTACATGCACATGTATTGATATATATGTCTCCCACACATCCCATTATCCCTCACATTTTCTCTTGCAAGACAACAGAAGATGATTGGGATGCTCTTACAACATTAAAAAAATTAAGAAATGATCCTTTGTATCTTGATGCATGGCCGATCACCAAATTCTTGCATCAAGGATCATTTTTGCACATCTCTCAAGGAAGAAGTAGCGTCCAGCTACACCAACATGTGCCATCTCAAGGATTGACAAATAATTATCTTCATGTATGCACAATTATAAGAAACAATATTGACCTCTTCTATATTTGTAAATGTAGGAGCAATTGGTTATTCCCATCTTGGAACTACTTCTTGATTGAATAAGTATTATCAAGCAGGTCATCAAACACTCCTATAGGTGGTTCTCCATTGGTCAATCTAGACAAATAGTCCAATCTCATGTGTGTCTTTATGTGTTTCATTAGTACTCCAAAGTCGAATGCTACGAGTAATAGACAACAATGCACCTGTTTGCCTATGGCACAAGGCATATTGACCAAATATAACAATTCCTAGTAATCAATAATAATTTTGAATTTATTTCCATAAAGATAATGGAAAAACTTCTTTATTGCCTTTACCATTTGAGTCCTCATTCAGTGGTTGTATAATTGCATTTAATTCTATTCAGTTGTCTGTTGGCATATGCAATGGAAGCTCTATATTTCCATCATCAACTAGTTGTTCCAAAACATATATTATGGCATAAAATACCTAATTAATATTACATAAATGAGAAATATGACACGAGGAATTGAAAATAAATCAGATTTCACATGTATATATGGTAAAATAAGGTGCTTCATGAATGATGTGTGTTTACCATAGCAAAGTGAAGCTATTGAGGATAAGTTGGATGGTATTAATTACCCAATATGGACATATATGCTTTCATGTATTGGTAGCAAAAGGCTTGTGGAGTATTTTGCAAGGTGTTGAAAAAAATCCTATTACACATGCAAATACAATGATGGAAGGTGATGTAGATGGTGAAGATGATGATCTTTGATTTTTTGGTCGTGCTATGGTTCCTATTCCACCTATTGCAGTGCAACATTGTTGGGATGACAGATATGTACATGCACATGTGTTGATATATTTGTCTATCAAACATCCCATTATCCCTCACATTTTCTCTTGCAAGATAACAAAAGAAAATTGGGATACTCTTACAACATTAAAAAAATTAAGAAATGATCCTTTGTATCTTGATGCATGGCCGGTCACCAAATTCTTGCATCAAGGATCATTTTTGCACATCTCTCAAGGAAGAAGTAGCCTCCAACTACACCAGCATGTTCCATCTCAAGGATTGGCAAGTAATTATCTTCATGTATGCACTATATGAGAAACAATATTGACCTCTTCTATAAATTTGATTTCCAACAAGAGCATAATCTTGACAAGTTTCTTCCAAGTTGTTTTACTCTACTTGCTCCTTCAGGAAACTTATGTTCCCATAGATACTTGAATATATGCTTGGTCCAATTAAGCATTGTTGTAACTTGGTACATAGTAGCATGTTCAATAAGAGGAAATATTTGATATTTCTAGCATTGTGAAACATAAGGGTGGATGTCCTATTCCATTGTACTCTAGTAAGAATCTCATCTCTATAGGTTTTGTAAGTATCATTCGAAAACACCTTCCTCTACTTGAATTATCATGTTCCTTCTCTCATGTTCATCTATAGATCTCAAAAAGATGCCATTTGGGTCTTAGCACCACATTTTTCCTCGTAAAATATGAAACCTTATAGAATCAAGAAGTCCCTTACTATCCATTGGAAAATATTTATGATGTGTGCCATGTGTAAATGTAGGAACAATTGGTTATTCCCATCTTGGAACTACTTCTTGATTGAATAAGTATGATCAAGCAGGTCATCAAACACTCTTATAGGTGGTTCTCCATTCGTCAATCTAGACAAATATTCCAATCTCATGTGTGTCTTTACCTGTTTCATTGGTACTCCAAATTCGAATTCTATGAGTAATAGAAAGCAATGCACCTGTTTGCCTATGGCACAAGGCATATTGACCAAGTATAACAACGCCTAGTAATCAATAATAATGCTGAATTTATTTCCCAAAAGATAATGGAAAAACTTCTTTATTGCATATACCATTTGAGTCCTCATTCAATGGTTGTATAATTGCATTTAATTCCATTCAATTGTGTGTTGGCATATGCAATGGAAGCTCTATATTTCCATCATCAACTAGTTGCTCCAAAACATAGTTGATCGCATAAAATACCTAATTACTATTAGATAAATGAGAAATATGACACGAGGAATTGAAAATAAATCCAATTTCACATGCATATATGGTAAAATAAGGTGCTTCATGAATGATGTGTGTTTACCATAGCAAAGTGAAGCTATTAAGGATAAGTTGGATGGTACTAATTACCCAATATGGACATATATGTTGTGTCATGTATTGGTAGCAAAAGTCTTGTGGAATATTTTGCAAGGTGTTGAAAAACATCCTATTAAAAATGCAAATACAATGATTGAAGGTGATGTAGATGGTGAAAATGATGATATTTGATTTTTTGGTCGTGTTGTGGATCCTATTGCACCTATTGCAGTGCAATGTTGTTGGGATGATAGTGATATATTTTTCTATCACACATCGCAATATCCTCACATTTGCTCTTGCAAGGCAACAAAAGATGATTGAGATACTCTTACAACATTAAAAAACATTAAGTAATGATCCTTTGTATCTTGATGCATGGCAGGTCACCAAATTCTTGCAACAAGGATCATCTTTGCACATCTCTCAGGGAAGAAGAAGCCTCTAGCTACACCCACATGTACCATCTCAAGGATTGGCAAGTAATTATATTCATGTGTGCACAATTATAAGAAACAATATTGATCTCTTCTATAAAGTTGATTTCCAATAAGAGCATAGTCTCGACAAGTTTCTTCCAAGTTCCGTTGTTTTACTCTACTTGCTCATTCAAGAAACTTATGTTCACATAGATACTTGAATATATGCTTGGTCCAATTAAGCATTGTTGTAACTTGGTACAGAGTAGCATGTTCAATAAGAGGCAAGATTTGATATTTCTTGCATTGTGAAACATAACGGTGGATGTCCTATTCCATTGTACTCTAGTAAGAATCTGATCTCTATAGGTTTTGTGAGTATCATTCGAAAACACCTTCCTCTCCTTGAATTATCATGTTCCTTCTCTGATGATCATCTATAGATAACAAAAGATGCCATTTGGGTCTTAGCACCACAATTTTCCTAGTAAAATATGAAACCTTATAGAATCAAGAAGTCCCTTACTATCCATTGGAAAATATTTATGATGTGTGCCATGTGTAAATGTAGGAACAATTGGTTATTTCTATCTTGGAACTACTTCTTGATTGAATAAGTATGATCATGCAGGTCATCAAACACTCCTATAGATGGTTCTCCATTGGTCTATCTAGACAAATAGTCCAATATAATGTGTGTCCTTATCCTTGTCTCTAGCAGTTGGGTTCTTGACATGATTTGAGAGTTGTATATCCATGTGGCTGCACCTGTGATTCCCTTGGTAGTTGGAATGAAGTGTATCATCTTTGTAAATCTATCCACAATAACAAGAATGATATCATATTTATTTGACTTTGGTAGATCTGTGATGAAATCCATAGACAATGAAGCCCATGGCCTCTCTAGAATAGGTAAAGGTTGCAAGAGGCCATGAGGTTTATGTCGGGGTACCTTAGATCTATTGCAAGTATCATAAGTTCGGATATATTCTTTGACTTCCTTCCACATTTGAGGCCACCAAAAATTCCTTGATAGGAGTTTTATTGTTTTATTCACTCCAAAATATCATGTTGCAAGGTTGTCATGATGTTGTTGAAGTACTTGGATCCTGGGCTTTCCTGGAGGGACATACAATAGGTTCTTATAGAGTAGTAATCCATCCTTTTCCTGAAATTTGTTTACCTCTTGGAGTTCTCCTTCTTGAGATTTCTGCTTAACATTACAGAACAATTCATCTTGTGGTAGATTCTCATGGATCAAACGATTGAAGGCTAAATCTTCACGATGGCTTGAAGAGATAGCTACTAACTGGAGATGCTCAGATTTGAGTAATACACTCTCTTGTTGATCAAAGGCTTCTTCATCCTTCTTTGGTGCAAGGTAAGATCTTCAGAACAAGGCATCAGATTGACATTGTTGATGTCTTGGACGGTATGTGATGGCAAAGTCAAATCTGGATAGAAAGTTACTCCATCGAGATTGCCTCCTATTGAGAATATGGGTGGTCATAAAATACTTTAGGTTCTTGTGATCTGTATACACTGTAACTTTATGAGCTGCTCCTAGATGGTGACGCTAGGTATCAAATGCATCCACTATGGCAAGAAGTTCTTTATCATGAATTTCATAATTAATTTATGGAGGGAAAAATTTCCTTGAATGATAAGCAACTGGATGTAGGTGTCCATCATCTCCATATTGAGAAAGAATGGTCCCTAGGGCAAAGTTTGATGCATGTGTCTCTACGAAGAAGGGCTTACTCGAATGAGGATAAACTAGAATTGGAGCAGTAGTGAATGCTTATTTCAAGGTCTGAAAGGCTTTTTCTGCTTCTTCGATCTATGAAAAATTGGCAAACCCCAGGCAACATTGTACATCTCAAACACATGAAGGTGGTTTCCAATCAAGGATAGTCTCAATCTTCTTAGGTTCCATAAAATTCCTTTATCTGATACAATGTATCCTAAAAATTCCACTTCTGTCTTATGGAAAAGAGCACTTCTCCAATTTTGCATATAATCCTTTTTCTCTTAGTTTCTCTAGGACTATCTTTACATGACATTCATAACCCTATAGATTTTTGGAGAATATCAAGATATCGTCAAGGTATATTACAACAAAATCATCTAAATATTTTAGGAAGATATCATTCATCATATGTTGGAAGACAACTGGAGCATTTGTGAGACCAAATGGCATAACTACATATTCAAACTGGCCATACCTTGTTCGAAATGCTGTCTTCCATTCATCTCCTTCTCTGATCTTGACAAGGTTGTAAGCTCCTTGAAGGTCAATCTTCATGAAGAATTTTGCTTTTCCAAGGCGTTCCAAGAGCTCTGATATGAGTGGTAGAGGATATCTGTTCTTTATAGTGACTTTATTCAATCCACAATAGTCTACACATATTCGGAGATTCCCATCCTTCTTCTTTACAAATAAAATAGGAGCTCCTGCTAGAGACTTTGAGTATTTGATAAACCCTTTTGCTAGATTCTCATCAATGTTCTTGCGTAGTTCTGTAAGTTCCTCTAGGGATACTCTGTAGATTGGTCCAAAGGGCGGTTGTGCTCTCTCTTGAAGTTCTATGGCACAATCATAAGGTCTATGCTTTGGAAGGATATCTGCATTCTTCTTTTCAAAAACATCTTCAAAGCCTTTGTACTAATTGGGTAGCTATACTGGATCATCTTTCTTGGATTCTTGAGCTGGTATGGCATAGATCATATATTGAGGTTCCTTCCTTACTGCGTGTATGAAGGCTTTGGCTCCGACATATGTTGGGTTCTTCTGGAAATCTCGACGGGTGATTTTATTCTTTTTCCAATTAATATCTAGATTATGCTTCTTTAACCAAGGCATTCCAATGATAACTAGATGTACTGGGCTCGATATTACATTGAAACATATGTGGGATTCATGGTCACCAAGGTTTACTGTTAATGGTGTGGTTTCCATGGTTATATTTCCAGATGCTAAAGGTCGTCCTTCTACTACTTCAGCTACTATTGGTTTGTTCTTCCGAAGTACAGGAATTCCATGTTTCTTAACCAATCCTTCATCGATGAAACATGAGGAGGCTCCTGAATCTACTAGGGCTATAAGGGAAAGGATCTTCTTGGGCATGATTAACTTAATAGGTGCAAGACATGTTTCTATGGGTGTAGCTGGAATTATGAGATCCTTTCTTATATCATGGTCCGATTGCATGGTCTCTTTTACAACTGGACTTCCTCGTTTTCCTACTCTACAAGGGTCGTTGCGACTGTGGAGTTTGCTCTCTTGTTCGGATAATTAATTGCAATATGTCCAGGGTTTTCATAATAGAAACATAACTTATTAACTCTCCTTCTCTGTTTCTCTTCTGGTGTTAGAGGCTGAAACCTAGTTACATCTATTTGCATAGGTTCCATCATAGACTCATCTTTAGGAGTGGGCTCGAAGGGTTTCCACTGGCAAGGTCTTCCTTCTACTTGTTTTTCTTGTTTCCTTTTAAAAATTTGGTTATCACATTGAATAGCTTGCATGATATATTCATTCAATGTTTTAACCTTTGGCATCGTGAGCAAAAGGTCCTTCACATCATCTCTTAAACCCCATCCAAATTGGATTATGAAATAATCTTCATGCCAAGTGAGATCACATATCAACTGCCTAAATTCAAATGCATAGGTAGAGGTAGGGCGGTTACCTTTCCGTAACTTTCGAAGTTTTATTTTCGCTACTTGACTTGTGTCTGCATCTCCAAATGTGGCGGTGAGTTCTCGAAGAAACCCCTCATAGTTCTGAAGTACTACCATGTTCTTCTCTAAGATTGGGGCAAACCATGATAGAGCTTGGCCACAGAGCAAGGTTCCAATAAACCCGACCTTGGATGCCTTGTTAGGGTATCTATCAGGTTGCATACAGATGTACAATTTAACTTGCTGAAGAAATCCGTGAAACTTTCAGCAATCTCCATCAAACTTTTCTCGCATGCAAATCTTGGGTTCCTTCATAAATGATGTACTAGGCCGTTGATTCACTTGAATACTCCCTTGATTTGCTTGAAGACTTCCAATTCATTCTTGTAATTCTTGGAGGAGTGCACCTACATGCACTGGATGTCCCATCTCGACTTGTGTCTGTCGATGAGTTAGATCCACGACTTGTTGTTGGAGACTCTAAAGTGATGCTACAATCTGTTCATAAGCGTTCGCCATGATGCCTGGTCTTGGATAAAAGCTACTCTTGCCAAAATGTCAAGGGAGCACTAGATTGTGCTCTTTGACTTTACTAGACAAGATTTCGCAAATACACTTATGATTACAAGTGTAGGGAAAATAATACAAGAAGACGTAGCCGATACAAGATGTCCCACAATCCGAGACCAATACATATGGAGAACTGGACTAGAGATGATACATGGGATCCCACAACCCTAGATTGTAAGTATGAGACAAGATATCTGGATTACAAGAACTCCCTTTTGGGAGATGAACTAGATACAAGAAAGAACTCGACAAGATCTCATACTATGAGATTAGAAGAGGACAAGACAGGATGTCTAAGAACTAGATTAGACAAGACTCGAACCAGGAACAAGATAAGAACTAGAACTAGAACTTGGAGAGTACTTACTTGATGGTCACGACTCCTTGAGCTCCTAAGATACGTATAGGCAAGACTGAGAATGAATGTGGCCCAAGCCTCCTTATATAGGATTTCAAGGGCGGTTGCGAACTGATGATGTAATCAATGATGTCAGCAAACCAAACAAGACCTCTGGTTATCAGAATTCAGCAAATCGACAGTAGATCTTAGGGTTTTGACACATTTCGGATGCATTGGAAGCATTAGTTTCTCCTTATTCTGAACCAATCATGAGATATAAGATTCACATGGAATCTAAGATTCACATGGAATCTAAGATTCAAGATGGTTTCCTTTATCCATGATAAATCCAATGAGCATTATCCCACATAAGTTGATGAAAGTTGTGGTTGAAACCTATGCAACATGCATAGAAGCTCATTTTCCATCACAAGCATCAAGAGTCTCTCCTTCTAGAATGCTCTTATATGGATGGTTGGTTGGCCATCTATGTAGGTACACTTCATAAATGAAGGAGATCTTATGTAGAATGAATTGCTCTATCTACACCACTAGCTCTGCATGTGCATAGATTTCTACCTTGCGAGCATCATTTCATAGTGCTCAATATTATTCCTCTCGAAGAAGGATTGAAAAGGGTCTCATTAAAAAATCATATCTTTTTTTTTTGTGAGAGGCTTTCCCGATTATACATGCTCATGTAGACTTGTTCAAATACATCATGGACTCATGACATGCAAAGATGAAGAAAAATGTAATAATGTTAGTCTACCAAAAAGAGGTGTTCTTTACCTCCTAATCTAAATCTTATATAGCTCCTAGCTAGAGTCCATTCTAGGTATGTGCACACATGTGAGCCACTTGTCCTATTACTCTCAAGGCCACTAGCAGTAAGTCTATCATGCTTCCTAATCTACTCAAATTAACTCATGTTAACTTATTAGAAGGATTTAGGTACCTTATGGAGAAATACAATCCCATGCTCCCTATGGAGGTTGAGTGCAAGGTCTCCTCCAACCTATCCATTAGACTTAACTAGCGGGCCAATAACTTAGCTTTCATAATCGGTTACAAAGTTTACCTCTTGACTCAACCTATAGACTAAGTCAAGTTACTTTATAACGTACCCATATTCTTATTAACAATGATTGGAAATGGGTTGTGGGTATTGGCTGATATAATGACTCAATTTACTTCCTCATCATGAATGTCAATCTTTTGAGAAAGGAGATTTGCTATAGCCAAAAGCTTTTCTCCGAGGGCATTCGTGCATAGAAAGATATTTGGAATGAGGTGTGAAAAGAATAGATCAAGCTAGAAGACATTAATCAAAGTCTTAGAAATAACTATTGAGGATTGTCTTCCTTTGTTCCTTGGAATAAAGAAGATGTGTGGGTTCTTTGGTAGAAAAGAAATACCCATCCGAGAGGATTTCTATGGAGAAATGGCAGTCAAATAGAAAAAACTCCTAACGATCATAAAAAATATCAAGATTTTCTCTACACTCAACCACAAATAGAGAGCTCAAAACTCCTAACGATCATAAAAAATATTAAGATTTTCTCTACACTCAACCACAAATAGAGAGCTCAATGTCTTGGATCATATGGGAGTTCAGATATCAAAGCCTTTAGCACTTCAAAATCATCCAAAGACGCATCTCGACAAATTCAAAGGCACATAAGTTGAGATAGCTTCCCTCTGGTCCTTTGATATAGGAGATGTCTTAGAAGAGAGTAGGTAGAGTGATGAGAATCTTACAATTCAACATGAAGATTTCCTACTAGTAGGCCAACTTGGTAAGGCCATGGGATGCTTGATTGCTTTGTGGAACACCATCAAAGGGGAAGCGATGTGGAAAATCTAGAGGACAAGATGTATGATGAATTTTGGGAGTAGAAGCGATCGGCTGCTCGATGACTCTCTGGAATGCTATCAGAGAGGAGGTCCTATGGAATATCTGGCAGGAAAGATGTACTTATAACTTTGGCGACTCCCTCAAAGAGTGGTCGATTGAGAAATTGTTATTTCTCCTCGACAAAAGAATCGACAACTGTAAGAAAGCCATCCCCCCTCCCCCCCCTTCATGCATCATCAAGTGCTCCTTTTGATCAACAACAAGCTTAAACCCAAGTGGGCCCCGCATGAGGGTGATGAGAGGGTGATTAACCTTCTTTGTAATGCTATCTAAACTCTATAAGTTCTACCCTTGCTCTATGAGACTTGGGAGATTCTGTGGGCACTAGTCCCCTTCACTTGTACTTTTCTTTTCCTTTTATTTAATACAAGTCTGAGAGAGTAGAATAATGCCAAACTTCCGTTATAGTTAAAAAAAAAAAACTTCTAAAGGACTACATGTATGATGAATTTTGGGAGTACTCTAAAGACTTCTAGATAGATAGTCTCTCGCTATTAGGAAAAGGAATTTGAAGCTATAAGAGCTACGCGCCCTTTCATCATTCTTTTTGTTTAATGAAAAAGAAATGGAATGGATCCCCATTAATGAGAAGACAAATGAGTTTGTTGTATTTTTTCTATTTAAAAAAAAAGAGGAAAACTTGATATATAACTTAGACGTATATAAAAAAAGATATATAAAAAAAAATATAGAGATGTATTTTATACTAAAAAGGACGCATAAAGCAAGACGTATACTTAAAAAGATATAGAGAAGTCTTGTGCTTTTGTCACCTTTTGTGAATGGGGATAAAAATGGATTGCTCAGCCATTACTCTCATGAAGTGGGACTTCCTCGACAAATTCCTCTTCTATCACCTTCTCCCTCCCCCCCGAGTCCCCACGCACAGGCACATACACTCACACACACGCTAACGACTGTTGGATTCTTGGAGGCGATGCCCCGAACTACTTGGACTTCTTCAGGAATCATGCATCCGTGCTGAACAGGAAAGAAACGACTCTCTCTCTCTTTCTTTCTCTCTCTCTCACGCACAGAGGTGCGCTTACGCGGAGGGTACCGGTAAGGTGGGTCCTGAGAGCGGAATGACACAGAACTTAACGAAGCTCATCGCGTAGGTTTGACGAAGTTCATCGCAGTCAAGTACGTGCAGATCACCTGCATACAGATAATCGGGGGTCTGAAAAGATCGACAGAACCATGGAGCAAGATACCCCCAGCGCTCCGGTCCATCAGTCGAGACCCCTACCTTCTCCCAGGCCCGTCCCTTCGAGCATAGCCGCCGAACCCTCCGTTCCGATTTCCAGGCCTTACCGACTGTCTTCGGATGTCCACCATCATTCCGCCCCTTCCGCTTTACTGCAGAGGAGAACACACGCAAAACAAGGGTTGTCGCCTGTGGATACTCCGCACGGTGCGCACTCTTTCGACGGGGAACCTTCCGCTTCTAGAGAAGAAGCAGATGAACCAGATGAAGATCGTTCGGGTTCTGCCGATTGCAGCGAGCGATCTGCCTACGACATCCTTGGAATACCGACCACGGCAAGCCAGGAAGAAATAAAGAGGTCTTTCTCCAGGTTAGCCATCCTTCATCATCCAGATAAGGCGCCCAAGGATCAGAAGGAGACTTCTGCTGCCGCGTTCACTGAGATATATGAGGCTTACAATACCTTGAAGGATCCACAGTCTCGCGCTCGATATGATCTATCTTTGTCTTTGAAATCGTCATCGTCGTCATCGGGCCTCGCCGATCTGAGGAAACGCTATTACTCCAGCCCTTCTCCCACGGTCTTCACATCGGCCCCTTCCCCTAGATTCCCCACAGCGGCGCCTTCACCCAGGTACTCCACCGCCTCCGCGTCTCCGAGATTCTCGACAACTGCCACTTCTCCCGGAGCCTCTACGACTGCAACCAGTCGAGGAGTTGCATCAGCACCGCCGCCACAACCGCCAGGGGTGCCACCATCACGTCCCCGAAGCCAGCAGGCAAGGACACCTAGCGCAGCGGCCTACACACCTCGCACACCTTACCCTCCCTACACGCCTAGGCAGAACACTGGGACGGATGCGTTCGCCTTTTCCACTCCGCGGACGCCTGGTTATTCTGGTAGGAGCTGGGAAACTGATCAGTGCTGGTGACCTGTGTAGAATCTGTATATAGATTTCCGCCCGGCCTTTGCGCTTCCCCCCGCAAGCAGAATTCCTGCTGTGACTTCACAGGAGCTAATCTTGTGAGGAGCGGGTTTCGAGTCATGTGTAATGGCGATCTTGGGTGTACTCGATTCCCTGCACCAATGTGTACTTGTGATCCTTGTGGGATTAGTCTGCGGTGACGATGAATTGTCTGTATTTCTCCCAATATATATATAAGTTTATATATATATACACATATACATAAGTCTTTCTTGTGAGCTTAATGTGTATGGAGCTTGTACATTTAGGCCAATATAACAGTTTTTGTCTACTAGATGGTCTATTTGTAAGCGCGCTTTTCCTGTGCGTGTACAGAGAGAGATATTTACCAATGTATCATTTTTTCCTGTTACATGGATTATATTTAGATACCTCTTTCTATTTGTAAACGTGTTTGCTGTGCGTGTGAGAGAGACAGAAAAAGAGAGAGGGGGTACATGGTATTGTTTTTTAGATGGTGTGCCAAGTTTTCACTATTTAATTAATTCGGCCATAAAATTGGATTTCCACACCTTTGGTGTAATGGTTAAAACACTGGACTTTGGACTTTGAGGTTTAAGGTTCGAACCTCGGCTCTAGCATGGGCTGATGTATAACTTTTGGAAGCTTGGTGTTTACTCCTCCAGGCTTTAAATTTGAAATTGCAACTGTACAAGGAAGGGCATAGTACTCATGGGACCCCCCTTATCCCACAAGAATAGAGGTTTACATAGCTGGGTTAGATTGTGGTCACATCTATTGTGAAGCAGGGTAAACGGTGGCATATCAGCCACAAGATACAACGTTTCCATGATAACATGTCCCTTACATGTTGCCGGTGGGGGTTGAACCCTCACCCCCGCCTCAAGAGGCAAAAGACCCAACCACCCAACCAAGCAATTTGGAATTTTGAGGGGTGGCTTGAGATTTTGAGGGTGTGGGTGTTGTTCATTTCAATGTTGGACGATTGACCTTCCAAAGGAAAAAAGGGTAGAGAGAGAAACCTCCTCAATGTGTGGCACATTGGATAGTGTGTTACTCTCTGCCCATTGTCTTCTCAAATTCAAAAGTCTTTGGGATACGTGAATTGAGTGCAAAGAACCTATGACAAGGTATCTAGACCTAGTTATCATACGACATGTAGAAATTGACCTTCAAAAGCCTCGGAAAACAGAGATGCAAGAGAAGGACATATTAAAGTACATATTAGGAAAGGTAAAGAAGGACACGTACAATTCTTGAAGGTAAATAAAGACGGTTCCATTCATGTCAAGATCATCGTAAAGGCAAATGGGGACTATCATGATGGGGTGTAGGAAAGTTGTTAATTCAAATTCCGAACCTTGGGATATCTCATTGAGTGCGAAGAACATATGGTATTATCGTTGATGCTCCATCAAGTATCTAGACCCAATATAATGCGAGAGGTTGAAATTGAGCTTGATAAGCCTTGGAAAATTCAAATAGAGTGAAGAACATAAGAAGGGGATTTTGAAGCTGATTCTTAATTTCATTCTAATTTCAATTGCTAGAACTTTGCTGGTTGAGGGATGAATGAAGAACATATGAATGGAGTTTTTGAAGCCGTAACTTGAGATTATAAGCTTCATTCTAAGCTCAATTTCTATAGCTTTGCGAATTTCTATAGCTTTGCTTATTAATGTTGATACATTTCGGTGATGATGTGTGTGAACACACCTGGGACTATTGGGGTACTTTTTTCCCTCTTTAAGAGGATTTTTTTTCCTCGGCTTGTATATATGTCTATAATCCTAATGGGTCATTCATCTTTTGTACATTCACTTGGTAATACATTCAGAATTGCATGTTGTGCTCCAACCTTCTTCTTCGCATGCCTCAAACTCCAACAATTGGTATTAGAGTAGGTCGTTGCTTCATCACGGGTGTCGTCAACACCCCTCTCATCATAGTCTCAGAATCACACAAAAATTGATGAGCATACTCAAGGTGAGTAGGAGTTCAAAACCGCTTTGTTTTATGGTGTCCAAATTTTGATCTGAGCTCGTTTTGGCCTTCAAATGCACTATCATAGTGCTTGTGCAGGAAATTTTGTCCTTTTGTGCCAAACATATATACAAATTTTGGTTCGTCAATACAAGTGCTTTGAAGTCTGGTACAGGTTTAACAAAGCTTAATAGAGTAGTTTTGTTTAACTTTTCGAGATATAATTATTTTTTTGCGTTTAACAAAGCTTAATAGAGTAGTTTTGTTTAACTTTTCGAGATATAATTATTTTTTTGCGTCAGGGTATTTTATTCAGTGGCATAGATGAAAGCAATGATGTATTTCGTATGTTGACTGTTGAGGATAGATTGGATGGTATTAATTACCCATTATGGGAACATATGATGCATCATGAATTGATTGCAAAAGGATTGTGGAATATTATGCAAGGTGTTGAAAAACATCCTATTGCACCTACAAACAAAATTATTGAAGGTGATGTAGATGACGTTGAAGATGACGATCTTCAAATTCCTGTTCGCGTTGTAGTTCTTACTGCACCTACTGCAGAGCAACTTAGTTGGGATGGCAGAGATACTAAGGCACATCTATTGATAGCTTTGTCTGTCAAACGTGCTATTATTCCTCATATTTGCTCTTGCAAAACTGCAAAGGATGCTTGGGTTACACTTACCACTTTATACCAGGTAAGGAATGAGGCTCCTGTTGCTTACCTTTGAAAACTGTTGGAGAGTGAGTATATGAATGAAGGAGATTCTATGGATATTTTTTTGACAAAGATCAAAGATTTGAAGGAATAGTTGATTTTTGCTGATGAAGTCTTACTAGATCGCTCACTTGTGTAGACTGTTCTCAATGGTCTTTTGGATTCATATCAGAGTCTTGCTTCTACTCTTTAGGTGATGATGAAAGAAATCCAAATGCCTTAACATTTGAGGAATTAGTCTTTGTTTTGTTGTAGGAAGATCAGTCTAGGCAAAATAGGTCAATCATGCATGTTGCAGATCAAGCTTTCTTAGCTAATGGACAAGGGAAAATGGAGCTCATCTACTAGCAAACAAAAATATGCTAATGTTGCATAGTCAAAAAAGAAAGAGAGAGATGAGAAGAAAATAGAAAAGAAGAAACACTTTTGCAAATACTATAAAGGAGATGATCATGCCATAAAGAGTTGTCCCAAATTGGCTACAAAAGAGGCTAAGAAAAAAGACGCTGGAATGGTTGTTGCAGAGGTCTCTACACAAAAAATAGAGTCTGCTAATCTTGTGCAGAATGAAGAATGAGCATTTACTATTGTATGCAGTTATGACCCATCTTCTCATGAGCAGTGCATGCCTATGTAGACTCAAATGTTTGGTACTTTGATAGTAGGACAATCAAAACATATTATCTTGCAACACAGTTTCTTGAGTTCACTTGAGCCTAATAACTCCTCTTATCTTGTAACGGGAGTCGGTGACTACTACTGATTGTAGTTCTTTCATATTGTCAGATTCTTTGTATGTGCTAGGGATCAAGAAAACTCTTTTGTCAATTTCAACATTAGCCAAGATTGGCTTGGTTGCCAAATTCATTGATGACAGATGTACAATTCATGATATTTTAACTGGCAATGTGATTATTGCTTTTGGCATGGATGTCATTGGCTGTATAAGCTCATAGATTATTCAAAATCTGTGAATGATTTAGCATGTGTACTTCAAGATTCTCAGGCTATATCACATGCTATACCTGCAAAAATCTGAAATGGCTTCCTCTTTACCCAAACTTGAGGCACCTTGTAAACATGTCTGTGAAGGCTCTATTTTGGGCAAAATGCAGTGTTCCTTCTTCCAAAGAGATGGTTCAGTTCGAGCTACTAAAAAATTATAGCTTGTTCACAGTGATGTCTACGGTCCTATGGACACCTTTTGGTAACTACCTTTACTTTATGACTTTTATTGATGATTTCTCCATGCATGCATGGGTGTACCCATTGAAAGAAAAGATCAAAGTGTTTATGTGCTTCAAACAGATTTTTCTTTTGGCTAAAAATTCGTTAGTATGTAGAATGAGCACCCTCCATTCTAATCGAGGGGAGGAATATATGTCTTCTAATTTTAACACATTTCTAGCTAAACATGGGATAAAACATCAGTGTACCATTCCATATACACCTCAATAAAATGGAGTTGTTGAAAGAAAGAACATGTCACTCATGGAGATGGCAAGGTGAATGGTCAAAAGTCAGGCTTTACCACATAGCTTCTAGCTTGAGGCTATATGTATGCAACATATGTACTTAACAGGTGTCCCACTAAGGTACTACAATCGATCACTCCATATAAGGCTTGGCATGGTCGCAATCCATATGTTGTTCATTTGCACGTCTTTGGTTGTCTGACATATGCATTACTGCCTGAACAACAATAGAGGAAATTGGATGATAGAGCAGTGAAATGTATTTTTGTTGGGTATAGTTTTGAAAGCAAAGGCTATCGTCTATATCATCCACATACTAAATACATTTTGGTACGTTGTTCTTGTGGAAGATGCAATTTAACCATTACTTTCATGTACCAAGGAGACATTAGTTAGCTCTAGAGATGTGTATGATAATTTGGTGCCTCTTTTAATAGGTGGACAACCTAATGCTAGTCCAAATGAGGCAATTTCTTATCCTTTATAGGTTCCACATGGTGATGCAGATCATACATGCAAACTTTGCAAGATAGCAAATTAGATGCATCTTTGTGATATCGTACTGGTTCAAGCTCTTATAGTGCTTCGTTTGCAGCAGATTGCTATGCTATGGCTACCTCTAGTCTTTGTGATGAGAATGAGCCTGTTTCTTTTGATGAAGCACTAAATTTAGAAAATTGAATGGCTGTGCAATTAGAATATGATTCTATTATGAAGAATGGTATTTGATCTTTATGTGATTTTCCTTCAGGCAAAAGGCCATTGGCTATAAATGAGTATACAAGATAAAACATAGGCTTGATGGAACAATTTATAGGTATAAGGGTAGGCTTGTTGCAAAAGCTTATGTCTAAGAGAGAGGCATTGATTTTGATAAGACCTTTGCACCCACTTTTCGAATGACCACTATTCATAGTATCTGTGCACTTGTAGCCCATCATTCTTGGAATGTACATCTGTTGGACATTAAAACTGCATTATTGAATAGTAAATTACATGAAGAAGTGTATGTTTTCAACCCCATGGTTTTTTGTAAAAAGAGCATGAAAACAAAGTGTGCAAGTTGAAAAAGGAATTATATGGTTTGAAGCAAGCACCACATGCTTGATATGAAAAAATACATGCCTACTTGATTGCACATGGTTTTGAGAATAGTCCAACTAAGAGCACCTTATGTTAAGCATGCAGATGATGCACTTCTGATCATTGTTGTGTATGTTGATGACATGCTTCTCATTGGCCCAAATGAGAAGCATATGGCTGATTTTAAGGCTGATTTGCATGCCTCTTTTGAGATGTCAGATTTAGGGCACTTGCATCATTATTTGATCATTCAGTTTATGCAAGTTGATGAGGGAATAGTTTTGTGTCAAACCAAATCTATTGATCCATTATTACAATGTTTTGGCCTTGAACACTGCAAACCTATTGCCACTCCTATGGAGACAGGTTTACAATTCAGTCTTCATGATGCTGGAGATGCATTTGATGTTGTTCTCTATTAGCAAGGTGTTGGATGCTTGATTTACTTACGCATAGCTCTTCTTGATATTCAGTTTGTTGTCTCTGATTAGTTTAACGGGTCTATGCATTGCCGAGGTGTGAAGCATTGATAGATGATTAAGCACATCTTTTGCTACTTGAGTAGTACCTGGCTACTTGGATTGTTTTATCCCAACGAGGGATCATTATTGCCAGTTTTAGATGCTTTTTTTGACTCGAATTGGGTTGGTTGCTATGACACTCATGTGTCCTTTAGTGGTATTTTCTTCATGCTTGGTAGCTCATGCATATCTTGGTTGAGCAAGAAGCAAAGGCCTCCAAAGCACCATCCTAAGGACTAAATTATCCTATAGACCCATGCCAACATCTAACATGAGTGACTACAAAAAGTATTGAACTAGCCTTAAGTCATCAACATCCAAATCAGCCATCCAGTCAATCAAGAACGTGTTTAGCTATGCATCACAACATTTATCATACTCTAATATATATTATGTATCATAAGGGCTATTCTTTTCTATCTCACCAAGTGTATCATCATCCACACTTTAACAATTCATTCCACATACAAAACTTGTTATTCCTATCTCGCGTTGTTTTGTATAGTCTTTGCTATTCTCTTCCAAAATCTTGCATTTTATTGAGAATTCTAAGACCAAAATTATGGTCTCCATTTATGTCATCCTAGATCTCTAGTGAAATCTCTTCTTATTTTCTAGGTTCATCTAACTATTCCAACACCATAATCATGGACATGTCTATCAATTGGTAGTTTCCCTCGTCACAATTTTTTCTCATGTGTTGTTCATTCACAACTATGCTTAGAGTTCCTAGAATTTGCAAACATCCAAATAGCTTAAATTCTTCTTCTTGAAACTAGTTTCTCCTGTAGGCTAGGTCATCTATTTGTTCCTTATGCTTTCATTCACTCCTGTATCACTAATCATTAATCAATTTTTCCCCTTCTTGGCTACTCAATAGACCCATAGATTTACATCTTTGTCCAACCAATGCCCATCGAACTCACCTGCCTAATCCTTGTAATCTTCATCATCCTAGTGAACTATATTCCATTGAATGGGAAGACTATACCTATGTGAGTGATTTTCTATGTCGATCTGTGTCGTAATTACTTGGCTATAAATATGTGGATTTAGTTCTCCAATCATGAACTACTTTCATTTGCATCACACAAGATCTACCTAGGACCATTTCATAGTTTTTGGCTGTAGCAAAGTTGTAGATTGCTAGGGAATGTTCAAACTCTATACCATATGTTACCAACTTTGTCTCCTTGCAATGCTATTGGTATCTCTCTATATGTCCATCCACTAATTGCAATTGTAAATGAGTTTTCCATAGGGATGGTTTATCTCTTCTTTTCCATAAGGACTTTGTAGTTATGGCCCTTCTATATCACTATCTAAAATTTCTTTTTTAAACTTTCCATTAAACTCAATAGGGACACATGTATTGGCTTCATCTCCCTTATTGTAGTGTGTAGTTCTTTTTATTGGAACTTGTTCACATCCCTACATGCTTTGGTTAATTTTGTACCAATATTGTCTTCAACACAAACTCCCCAAAATCCCACTATCATGAAAAGTGTGCTACGCATCACAAATTACAAACTTGGAATTGCAGTCGGATGAATTTTAGTCGCAAACCTACAAAGTTAAATCACATGCAAAACTTTCAAGTTTTTTTTTTCATAGAGATCACACTCTAATGCCACAAAATCACACTCCCAACATTCTTTTACGTCCTCGTTCTCACTTGAAGTCTTTAAATTTTGTTCAAGTTTAATAATCTCATTAGCTTTTCTAGAATAATGAAAGTAATTTTTTATTAAATTGTTTGTTGTATACTTCAACTTTTGACACCACAAACTCTGCTTGGCTGCCCCTTTTCTATTGGCCTCTTTCTACACAAATCTGTCAATTTCCCAATGAAAAACACAACAATGTTTTCAAGCTCTATTGAAGCAGTCTTGGAACACGTTCAACACTCACATACTCTTGCCTTGAACCCATTAGCCTTATCCACCTTTGATATTTGGACAACGAGGAATTGTGTAACTTAATAGCTACAAAACTCTGGATGAGAGGAGTATTTGAATGTTTTTAGCAACAAAAGAAAGAATAAAAAATGAATGAATACCATCAATGTGAATAGGATGATTTGTTGTGGTTTGAAGAGAAGGAGTCGTCAACACACGTTTCTATGCAACCATAAGGTTTCAATGTTTCCAATTTTTATGTGGAAACCCCTATAAACTTGCACCTGTGCACCATTCTAAAGTTTAGTCATAGTACTTGGGTTTCAAAAAGAGTTGGTTAATTAATCCATAGGTACAATGGCAACCAAGTTAGTTTCATAAGACCTACTTCACTACGTTGATCAATGAGTAAAAATAGCTTTACTTACATATGCAAGGTTGACTAACAAGTAAGGTTTGATGAGAAATGATCTACATGGATATGGGGAATATAGCAAGAAAGTTGACCAAAAGAAAACTACAAAAGAAGACTAAACATAGGATAAAAAGTGGATGCCTATTACAAATGGGCTACATAATCTTTACTAATGTTCTCGCTGATTGCAATACAAGAGTTGTCTACACATGTGTCAGTATTCCCTGTAGGGGCATGCTGAAGTGAAATGAATTAACTATACTATGAGGTAATCTGTTCAGTTGCACCATTATCAAAGTACCAGATATTAGAGTCTACCTTAGGCATACATTTCTCATGTGAATATGATTCATAGCTAGAAACAGTAGTAAATGCCCATTCTGCATTTTGAACAAGATTAACAGACTCTTTCTTAGGTGTAGAGACTTCTAAACAACCAAAGCCTCATTCTTCTGAACAACCAAAGCCTCATACTTATAGACATACACATACACATGAACATACACACACATACACATACACATACACATACACATACACATACACATACACATACACATACACATACACATACACATACACATACACATACACATACACATACACATACACATACACATACACATACACATACACATACACATACACATACACATGGACATACACATACACATACACATACACATACACATACACATACACATACACATACACATACACATACACATACACATACACATACACATACACATACACATACACATACACATACACATACACATACACATACACATACACATACACATACACATACACATACACATACACATACACATACGCATACGCATATGCATACGCATACGCATACGCATACGCATACGCATACGCATACACATATGCATACACATACACATACACATACACATACGCATATGCATACACATACACATACACATATGCATACACATATGCATACACATATGCATACACATACACATACACATACACATACGCATATGCATACACATACACATATGCATACACATACACATACACATATGCATACACATACACATACACATACACATACGCATATGCATACGCATACGCATACGCATACGCATACGCATATGCATACGCATACGCATATGCATACACATATGCATACACATACACATACACATACACATACACATATGCATATGCATACGCATACGCATACGCATACGCATACGCATACGCATACGCATACGCATACGCATACGCATACGCATACGCATACGCATACGCATACGCATACGCATACGCATACGCATACGCATACGCATACGCATACGCATACGCATACGCATACGCATACGCATACGCATACGCATACGCATACGCATACGCATACGCATACGCATACGCATACACATACACATACACATACGCATACACATACACATACACATACACATACACATACACATACACATACACGTACACCTACACATACACCTACACCTACACCTACACCTACACCTACACATACACATACACCTACACATACACATGCACATGCACATACACATACGCATACCCATACCCATACACATACACATACGCATACGCATACGCATACGCATACGCATACGCATACGCATACGCATACGCATACGCATACGCATACGCATACGCATACGCATACCCATACGCATACGCATACGCATACGCATACGCATACGCATACGCATACGCATACGCATACGCATACGCATACGCATACGCATACACATACACATACACATACACATAAACATACACATACACATACACATACACCTACACATACACATACACCTACACCTACACCTACACCTACACATACACATACACCTACACATACACATGCACATGCACATACACATACGCATACACATACCCATACACATACACATACACATACACATACACATACGCATACGCATACCCATACACATACACATACACATACACATACACATACACATACACATACACATACACATACACATACACATACACATACACATACACATACACATACACATACACATACACATACACATACACATACACATACACATACACATACACATACACATACACATACACATACACATACACATACACATACACATACACATACACATACACATACGCATACACATACGCATACACATACACCTACACATACACATACACATACACATACACATACCCATAGGCATACCCATAGGCATACCCATAGGCATACCCATAGGCATACCCATACGCATACCCATAGGCATACCCATACGCATACGCATACGCATACGCATACGCATACGCATACGCATACGCATACGCATACGCATACGCATACGCATACGCATACGCATACGCATACGCATACGCATACGCATACGCATAGGCATACGCATACGCATACGCATAGGCATACGCATAGGCATACGCATACGCATACGCATACGCATACGCATACGCATACGCATACGCATACGCATACGCATACGCATACGCATACGCATACCCATACGCATACCCATACAATACACATACACATACACATACACATACACATACACATACCCATACCCATACCCATAGGCATACGCATACACATATGCATACACATACGCATACACATACGCATACACATACGCATACACATACACATACACATACACATACACACATACACATACACATACGCATACACATACGCATACGCATACGCATACGCATACGCATACGCATACGCATACGCATACGCATACGCATACGCATACGCATACGCATACGCATACGCATACGCATACGCATACGCATACGCATACGCATACGCATACACATACCCATACACATACACATACACATACACATACACATACACATACACATACACATACACATACACATACACTTACACATACACATACACTTACACATACACATACAAATACACATACAAATACACGTACACATACACATACACATACACATACACGTACACATACACATACACGTACACATACACATACACGTACACATACACATACACATACACATACACATACACATACACATACACATACACATACACATACACATACACATACACATACACATACACATACACATACACATACACATACACATACACATACACATACACATACACATACACATACACATACACATACACATACACATACACATACACATACAAATACACGTACAAATACACGTACAAATACACGTACACATACACGTACACATACACATACACATACACATACACATACACATACACATACACATACACATACACATACACATAGACATACACATACACATACACATACACATACACATACACATACACATACACATACACATACACATACACATACACATACACATACACATACACATACACATACACATACACATACACATACACATACACATACACATACACATACACATACACATACACATACACATACACATACACATACACATACACATACCCATAGGCATACCCATAGGCATACGCATAGGCATACGCATAGGCATACGCATAGGCATACACATAGGCATAGGCATACGCATAGGCATAGGCATACGCATAGGCATACGCATACGCATACGCATACGCATACGCATACGCATACGCATACGCATACGCATACGCATACACATACACATGCACATACACATACACATACACATACCCATAGGCATACGCATAGGCATACGCATACACATATACACATACACATACCCATAGGCATACACATACACATACACATACACATACACATACACATACAAATACACATACACATACACATACACATACACATACACATACACATACACATACACATACACATACACATACACATACACATACACATACACATACACATACACATACACATACGCATACACATACACATACGCATACACATACACATACACATACACATACGCATACACATACACATACACATACACATACACATACACATACACATACACATACACATACACATACACATACACATACACATACACATACACATACACATACACATACACATACACATACACATACACATACACATACACATACACATACACATACACATACACATACACATACACATACACATACACATACACATACACATACACATACACATACACATACACATACACATACACATACACATACACATACACATACACATACACATACACATACACATACACATACACATACACATACACATACACATACACATACACATACACATACACATACACATACACATACACATACACATACACATACACATACACATACCATACACATACACATACACATACACATACACATACACATACACATACACATACACATACACATACACATACACATACACATACACATACACATACACATACACATACACATACACATACACATACACATACACATACACATACACATACACATACACATACACATACACATACACATACACATACACATACACATACACATACACATACACATACACATACACATACACATACACATACACATACACATACACATACACATACACATACACATACACATACACATACACACACATACACATACACACACATATACATACACACATAAACATACACACACATACACACACACACACATACACAGATACACATATACACAGACATACACACACATACATACACAAATACATAAACATACATACACACATATACATACACACACACATGTACACAACATACATACACATACACATTGTTAGTTGGCCGCCGGATTGGCAAATGTAAAATGAAAACGTGTAATCACACGGGCGAGAAACGGTTACGCTTCATTTGTAGAATTTCTATTTAAAGCAATGAAAAGATACGCGAAGAGAGCGCGATTTTGAAAATCACCAGACTGTTCGTCTAGGTGTGTCCGATTTCACTGTATTTGTTGTTCTTTTGATATCTGAGTAGTTATTTCTGTGTCCAATATCTGAGCAGGATCTTGCGTTCTGTATCCATCCGCGCTTGATGTGCGTGTTCGTAGTCACGTTAACTTGGTGATTCATCTGTGTGACCGTCTTGCGTTGTTACTGTATACGATTGGACTAACTGATTCGCTCTGTGGTTCGTTCTTTGCTACTGATGTGATTTGTTCGTTCACGCTGTTCAGTGTCCAGTGCAGAGTACTTGGTGAAAGGCTACAGGCCTGGAATTGCTAGTAGTGTGTCGAGTTGTCATGTGTGAAATTTGGTGAATAAATCTTTGCAGCGGTATAGTGTACTGAGATTGAATCGTGTTTGGATTGTCCCAATACTGTGGATTAGGAGTATATACATATATTTGGTAAAGTTTAAGTATTCTATTGTTCTGAGCAGTACCACAAGGTAGTGTGTAACAGTAGAATACCTGAGTGTGTGCGGTACCTGAGTAATTGAGCTAAGACGTGACATTACGTGTCTCTTACGTGGCTAAGATTTGGGAACTAAGTACAGGGCCTCTGTCTAACAGACCCCTACCACTCCCAAGAACCCACTGAGACTGGTTGAACGCCATTCTGATAGTTAGAACAAGGCGTTTAACATTTGAGCATTTTAACTCTACTAGTTAACACTTGGTACCGTCTGTGGGAAAGTGGCCTTAAGATTGTCGATTACCTATAGAAAAGTTGCATCGAAAATGTTCGTTGATTACTCGTAAGTAAAGATCCCAGAATTTTTGAACGATCGAAGAGAAGAATAGTACGCGAAGTATATGCCGGTTACTCGATCTGGCGAAACGTATCCTAAGAATAGACAAACGTGGGTATCTAACCTGCTAAGGACGCCTCCAGGAGGCAGAAGCGCGGGAAGTACCAAACCAGTGGATAAGACAACAAAGAAGGTTTTTAGTAATTCCGGTCAGATTCCGATAGATCATACTGCATTTTTGGCAGATTCCGGTACTATTTCGGCATAGTTTGTCGAAAATATAGTAACTCCAGAATCCACTAGAACGCAGCCCGAAGTTAATTTGACAACATTGAGTAAAGAATCAAATTTGTTGACGAATAGGAACGCTTTAGTCAAAGACAGCAGTAAAGACGACGGAGTACTTTGCTTTGGTGAACAGTCGATATCCTCCGGTGACATTTCGGTACAAGTCACTGAGAATTTACGGTTCTCCGATAACGAGTTACCATTTCTGGGTGAATCTTCAGCCCAGTCCCCACTATTTGGAGTAAGCCGCCCTTCACTTGACATCAAGAAGGAAGGGAAGTTGTTCGAAACCGAGATTCGAAGCATACTAAACAAGATCATCGTACCGAAAAGTGCAGAGTCCGACGATACAGATTCTGATAGTTCAGAAACTCAGCCCCGAGATACAGAAGATAGTCACAACACACTCACCATGAACGGGCAGCAGCAACAACAGTTATGTCCACCTAGGCTGCCTCCGATAGGAGTGACGTACACTAAATTTGGTGGATTCCCAGGAGATGATCCGGATGCTCATGTACGCACATTCGAGATAAGTTACGCAGTTCTCAACCATCCACCGGATCCGGCGTACAAAGCTATTGTCTTTCAATCTACATTGGTCAATGAAGCAGCTAGATGGCTTACAGAATATGATATTAATCACTTCGGCACCTATGAAGCGGTACGAGATGCCTTTTTGCAGCGATTCAGGCTAAAGAAGAATCCAATCGAAATTTTTGATTATCTGCAAAACAACAGACAGAAGGTAAATCAAACTGTACAGGAGTACGCTACCCTATTTAGGACGCATCTAAGGCAGTTACCACCAGCACATGCCAACCTACCGGATGACGTTATCACTCAGTGGTTCATCAATGGCTTGACTCCACAACTTAAACATATTATGATCATACGCTGTGTAGGGGCTATGACGCTAGATGCAGTAATCGCAATGGCTCTGCAGCTGGAAAACAAGGTTGGAAGATTTACAGAAGATCTGGAGTGGTTAAAAACAAACAGAAATGTAGCCGAAGATATGACCAGACAAGTATACTGCATCACATGCAAGAATTCAGGCCATACTAGTGCCACTTGTGCACTTAATAAGATATTCTGTGCTATCTGCAACACTGCCAGACACACCACCGAAAACTGCGCATCCAACGCTAAAGTACAGGGAACAACGACTGTCAACGCAATTATACAGGAACCAGGGCAGCCAGCCAATCACTATGTGCCTCCGCAAATGAGAAACAAACAACAACAAGGATATAGAAATTACAGAGGACAGAGGAATAACAACTATAATGCAAACCGCTGGCAGACAGGACCACCACCGGAAAATCCCAATCTACCACCACTGCGCTATCATTTTTGTGGTGAATTTGGTCATATTAGGAGATTCTGTAAGGATGCAGCTGAGTATGATCAGAGGAAGAAGGAACGTCAGAATCCAATGGCTAACATGGTACAAATCACACCTGTGGAAACACAAGCCGCTGCAGTTCAGACCCGTTCCGGCAAACAGCTGCAGCCAGCAGCAAAAATATTTGAACCAGGAATACGCGAACAACAAAGAATGTACAACAAGGCTAGTCAATGGACCACAGCAGAACCACCAGTCTTCCCAGATCCTATTCCGGTAACTCAGACCTCGTTAACCAAAGAAGGAACACAACAACAGGTTTCAGTAGCAGGAACATCATCAGCAGCAGGCACATTACCAACAGTAGACGCTTCATCATCAAGAGAAGCATCAACACCGGTGGAGCATGACAACCAATCTCAACAGGCCTGGGAAATTTTATCGAAGGCATCTATCACCGTGCCTCTGGGCCAACTACTCGCATTGGTACCCAAAATTCGACAACAATTCCAACAGCAGTTCATCCCGATGCCTTCTTGTATTCCAGCGACAACAGCAGTTCAACCAGAACCTGATTCTACGGTCGATCATTCAGTTCCCTTGATTACAGTATGGTACAAGAATCATAAGATTACGCAGGTACTAATTGATGGAGGATCTGGTGTTAACATTGCTACTGCGGCACTATGCAAAAGGTTAGGATGGACCGAAATCGAACCAGTTTAATTCTTGGTCAGAATGGCCGATCAATCAAGAGTCCATCCCATAGGACTCGTACGAAATGTACCAATCACTTTACAAGGTACGACATTCAAGATGACCTTTGTCATACTAGACCTACCGGAATCCACTCTGGATTACAACCTTCTTTTCGGCCGACCTTGGCTGAAGCACGCGAAGGTAATACAGGACTGGTCTGCACAAGAGCTCACTTTTAAGGATGCAAATCGTAAATATGTGGTAAAACTAGATGCTATAGAACCTTGCGAGTTACACGCTAGATCATATTTCGCTGAACCAATCCATATGCTAGATGGATTATCAGATGATGAAGAAGAAGAGTTTCGAAAAAATAACATTGACTTGATCTCCTTAGGAACTGTTGATCTACAATCTGTTGTAGATAACTGGAATCCTGCAGTTTGCACGGTAATGACTGTAACAGAAGAAGATAAGAAGGAAGATACTGCTGATATAGATAATGCTCAACTGCAACCAGCACATGCCAACCTACCGGATGACGTTATCACTCAGTGGTTCATCAATGGCTTGACTCCACAACTTAAACATATTATGATCATACACTGTGTAGGGGCTATGACGCTAGATGCAGTAATCGCAATGGCTCTGCAGCTGGAAAACAAGGTTGGAGGATTTACAGAAGATCTGGAGTGGTTAAAAACAAACAGAAATGTAGTCGAAGATATGATCAGACAAGTATACTGCATCACATGCAAGAATTCAGGCCATACTAGTGCCACTTGTGCACTTAATCAGATATTCTGTGCTATCTGCAACACTGTCGGACACACCACCGAAAATTGCGCATACAACGCTAAAGTACAGGGAACAGCGACTGTCAACGCAATTATACAGGAACCAGGGCAGCCAGCCAATCACTATGTGCCTCCGCAAATGAGAAACAACCAACAACAAGGATATAGAAATTACAGAGGACAGAGGAATAACAACTATAATGCAAACCACTGGCAGACAGGACCACCACCGAAAAATCCCAATCTACCACCACCGCGCTGTCATTTTTGTGGTGAATTTGGTCATATTAGGAAATTCTGTAAGGATGCAGCTGAGTATGATCAGAGGAAGAAGGAACGTCAGAATCCAATGGCTAACATGGTACAAATCACACTTGTGGAAACACAAGCCGCTGCAGTTCAGACCCGTTCCGGCAAACAGCTGCAGCCAACAGCAGAAATATTTGAACCAGGAATACGTGAACAACAAAGAATGTACAACAAGGCTAGTCAATGGACCACAGCAGAACCACCAGTCTTCCCAGATCCTATTCCGGTAACTCAGACCTCGTTAACCAAAGAAGGAACACAACAACAGGTTTCAGTAGCAGGAACATCATCAGCAGCATGCACATTACCAACAGTAGACGCTTCATCATCAAGAGAAGCATCAACTTCAACACCGGTGGAGCATGACAACCAATCTCAACAGGCCTGGGAAATTTTATCGAAGGCATCTATCACCCTGCCTCTCGGCCAACTACTCGCATTGGTACCCGGAATTCGACAACAATTCCAATAGCAGTTCAACCCGATGCCTTCTTGTATTCCAGCGACAGCAGCAGTTCAACCAGAACCTGATTCTACGGTCGATCATTCAGTTCCCTTGATTACAGTATGGTACAAGAATCATAAGATTACGCAGGTACTAATTGATGGAGGATCTGGTGTTAACATTGCTACTGCAGCACTATGCAAAAGGTTAGGATGGACCGAAATCGAACCAGTTCAATTCTTTGTCAGAATGGCCGATCAATCAAGAGTCCATCCCATAGGACTCGTACGAAATGTACCAATCACTTTACAAGGTACGACATTCAAGATGACCTTTGTCATACTAGACCTACCGGAATCTACTCTGGATTACAACCTTCTTTTCGGCCGACCTTGGCTGAAGCACGCGAAGGTTCCCATCTTACAGCCGCCGGACTGGGATCGCCCATTTCATGTATTTGTTGATGCTTCAGATATAGCCATAGGAAGTGTTTTGATGCAACAAATTGATAAATGGTTCAGACCAGTGTATTATGCAAGTCGAAGATTAGCCCCTGCTGAGAAAAATTACTCTGTAACAGAAAGAGGATGTCTAGGGCGAGTATATTCTGTCAAAAAATTCAGGCATTATTTGCTGGGCCGTAAATTCACATTTCATGTAGATCATGCTGCACTTGTCTATCTAGTTCGGCAACAGCATCTAGGTGGTCGATTAGCACAATGGCTTCTACTTTTATAGGAATTTGACTACGAAGTCATTCATCGGCCTGGCAGTTCACATGCCTTAGCAGATTTCCTATCCTGCTTAGATTCCGGTGAAGCTCTGGTAGGAATAGATGACACAACTCCAGCGATCTATAGCTCTGAACCAACGAATGATGAAATTATAGACCCACCTACACCATCTACCTATTATGATCAGATCTTGACCTTTCTCACTGATGGTTGCCTTCCATCTCAGAATTCTACGGCAGTACGCAAGAAAATTGCAGTCTTTAGCCGCCAATTTCGGTTAATTGCTGGAGAACTATACTATGTAGATCATATCGGGATTTTACTTCGATGTATTCCACCGCATGAAGTTAACTCAGTTATTACTTTGGCTCACTCGATTCCTTCTAGTGGCCATTTTGCAGCAGACTTAACACATCGGAAAATCCTGCAGAGTGGTCTTTGGTGGCCAACTATGCCCAGAGATGTATCACAGTTTGTCAAACAATGTGATACTTG